>CM061749.1:70419525-70887175 GCA_030979885.1 Lolium multiflorum | reverse complement strand
TCCTGTTGAGTAGAGTACAAGTGCGCCTCGAAGACGAGTACCTTTTTTCTCTGATAGTTTACCCACTACTCTGGCATAGGTAAAGAACGATGGGTACAGTGGTGCTAATGAGGCCAATGCATGCACGGAACTGCTGCTTTGCCTTTTCCAATTACTCATCAGAAACTGCGTAAATTAGGAGCCAATCAGGGATTACGTAGGTCCCGCTGGGTCAGGTTATATGCCTAGTTAGAGCAATTCCAATAGTGTAGCTAGCTGCTGGCTATAAGCCAAGTGCCATGTCATCTATAGCTAACTTAGAGCCAACATATACAATAGTGAGCTATAAAAGTGTAGTACTTTTACAATACATGGCCCACCTTTTAGTCTCACATAGTGCCTAGGAGCACGTGCTAGAGCTGGCTATAAGATAAGAGCCCACTTCTCTTCTCTCTCCTAATCTCTCTCCTCCAACTAAGCAAATTTATAATATTTTATCTCTTATAGCCAGCTGACTGTACCTTATTGTACTAGTTATCCGGTATGGAGGGAGCATCTGAGTCAAGATGCTTTTTTATTACTGCCCGAGTCAAATGCTTTTATTACTCCGGTTTTTTTAATGCTACAGTGTTGGGGAAGTGAGACGGCTCGGATTCAATATATAGACAACCTTATCACTTTGCAGCTATTCTCACTCTTCTTCCCTCTTCCATCTTCCCTCGTCTAGGTCTACACCCACGCCGAGATTCTCGCCGCGCCGAGAGATTCGCCGTGGCTGCTGGTCCATCAGACCATATCGAAGTAATCGTCCTCTTTCTTTGTCTCGGTGGGTCTTCTCCATAGCTGTATCGGGTATATATTTGTTTTCTCATATCTCTGTTGATTCCCGTTACCCCCTTGTTTGTGCAGTAAGAAATCTTACTCTTTCTTTGCCTTTTTTTGTCTCTTCGTTTTCTTTGCTATGTTTATCCTAAAACTGGTAAGTACCATGGACTACAACTTTTAAAAACAAATCATATTTGAAGATTTAACCGTAATAGATCAGATCTACAATTAACAATTAATACTTTCTATATCTATTACATGTAATCTCTGTGAGATCATCTATTTTATGCTTTTTTTGTGACTAAGAAACTTTACTTACGGATCTCCTTTTCCATGTGTGCAGGATTTTCTTCAGTATGGTCTGCAATGTTTGTGGTAATCCAGATGGACCATGCAGGTCCAAAACAAGGGATTGTTCTTTTTTCATATCAGAGCTGTTGGTTAAGTCTGAAGATTTGCTGGTACATTTTTTTACTATATTTATTTATGCACCAACGTATTATTTATATTTTTACATTATGTTTGATTTTGCATGTTTCCCTTTCTTGTAGAATGTCCCATGCTATGTTAGGAACAAGATAAACATGATATGTGCTGGCAGAAGTGAAGTCCGTGTCTCTGATTATGTAGGCAACAATTACACTTTCAATGTCGTGGAGAATGAGTCGGTAACTAGTTTTTATGGTTGGGGGTGGAAGGAATTTCTATGCAATTCCGGTTCTCGTCCTGGTGATTTCATTATGTTTCAAATGACCAACAACTCCGATAGACCAATTAGAGTAGGACCTTGCAATTCAGCAACAACGTCCCAGATCATTAATGTCCAGGCTGGTACTTCGAGTGTTTCTTACAGTGAATCAAGTGATGAAGAACCAGATGAAGGTTATATGATTTTTATTTTTTCATATGTTTTACTTATGATGCAATATGTCTCCACCTTAAACAAACATTAGCTTATTCGGACTTTCTTCGTTTTGCTTTTTTGTTATCAGTGTATGGTAGACACAGTGTTGTTGTTATGACAAGGCCACTTGATTGGTCTACAAACATCTTGGTTAGTTGGAGAGCAATTATCAATAGGAGAGGCACTGGGTTGGGACCATTGTTTATCCACAAACTCACTGCCACAAATATCAACAGATCCCTGATGGTAAGTATGTAATATGTGTCTCTATTTTTTAAATGTTTTTCGAAGTCCAAATCATCACATGAATATATTTGTTTATATATTTAGTTTGTTTCTTTTATGTTGTACTGTGCAGAAAATTCCAACCATTGTTGTCCAAGGTCTTCAGCTAGAACCTTCAGGTGCTGTAGTTTTATCAGTAGATAACTCACCAGATGTTGTTGGACAGTTCTATCCTTCCACTGATGGTAGGATGATAATAAGTCCTGACGCATGGGAAGATTTTGCTACAAAGAAGGGACTAGTGGCTGGTCAAGTGGTGATGTTTCTCTTCCATCCTTATGGTGATATCATCACACGCAGGCAGGGTGTTGTTATCTCTGTTGATGTCATTTGAAGTTTGAGTGCATTGTCTTGTTTGTATTAAGCTTTTGATTACTTTATCCATGTTGGGACATGGTTTTAGCATTTGTTGCGCATGAACATTGTACGTAAACTTCGACATCGATGTGTCTGTGACGTGATCACGTGAACCATGTCTTATGTTAAGCAATCTGTATGTGTGTCATCTTTATTTTTTCAGCGAACATTTTGGGTTGTTATTTCTTTTTCACGATAGTTGCCTATGCAATACCTTAATAAGCTACAGGTCATCCTCTTTCCAAAAGTGTTTATACGGCATGGTTGCTGAAAATTGTACAGACAAGGAGTTGCTAGTTCATCATAGGAAAATTGTGCAATAGAGGTAATAAGCTGCTGCCAGATGCATATAAATAGAAAACGTAGCTTGTGGCTTGGATCAGATATATGTGTACACGCAGGTCCTTCTACTTCCAGACGTGTACAGACATGGCAGGATGTTCAGGGAGATCAGATACGCAGGTCCTTCTATTTCTGCTAGATTTCGTTCAATTTTTATTTACAGTAGTTACAGTTGTTAGTATTCTAGAGTACAGTTGTGAAACCGAGACTAGTACAAGTGCATCTTGGAGACAAGTACCAGGTTAGTTAGTTTGGTTTTCCTTCATATATCCGATTATCTGGGGTATGTATAGTTGTTAGGAACGTCGAGTACGACGGTTATACTAAGAGGAGTAAATTTGCGGCACGAAAAGGAGTACAAGATTATATATGTTGGTCTTCGTTCGTAATTTCGCTTTTTTGGGGTAGGTACAGTTGATGATAAAGCCGAGTACGGTGGTTCTACTGAGACGAGTACAGATGCGGCACGAATAATAGTACCAGGTTTTCTTTGTTGGTTTTCCTTAACAATAGTTGAAAAATCTAACATAAAGAACAAAATACATACATCAGCGATGCTCAAGGGAATGTTAAATTTACATATTTAAATACAATACATAGATTCAAGGTTCCACAAATTGAGTTAGAAAGCATAGCACACAAGCATAAAAATCACATCCTACACCTAAGTTTCACATATCTGGCCATGGCAGGGTTGGCACAAACCACATCGGTACCTCGTGAAACTCACCCCAGTTGAGGTCACGCCAAACAAAACTCGAGCCTACAGAATCCCCACCATCAACTGGTATGCGGCACCAATCTGGGAACCGTAGTATATGGTTGACGTAGTTGGGTGCAGCAAAAATACTGTCCGGCTTGAACAACGGGAATGTGTTGCCAGCGTTGTGAGCTTCTGGCTCTGGGGCATCTAGCAAGAATGGGTAGTTTACGCCGAGGAACAAAGAGCTGCCCTGTAGATCTCCCAGCCTTACCCAGTCTGTATCAACAGGATCGGTAACCTGCCCATTCCTTGCATATACTTCACAATGCAGGGAAGGACAATTCCACACATCCTTGCCCTTGTAATTGGTTGGAATACCAACAGACTGGCCTTGACCATGGATACAAACCAATATAATGTTGCCACCAAGACCAGACGCTAGGAACCAGACTCTGGAATCATGGCCACCAGCATTAACGTTCAAGGGCGGCGAGATTACACGGGGACCTGATCTTGCACCTTTTATTTTTGTTTTAAGAAAAAAAAATCATGAAAAATAAATTATATACGCAAAGTACATCAAAATGGGGATAGAGAAAATTGAACATACCTATATTATATTCAACATGACAGTTATTTAAGTAAACAAGTGAATTATGAAGAAAGTAAAAAATGTAGGGGATTTTGAACAAATTATTTCTTATTGAAAGATTTTTTCATTGCAGTCTGCCTTATAATTGGTCTATGAAACAGTGAACTGTATTTGATGGCATAATTAACATCAAAAGTGCAATATTGTTGTAAATTAAATAGAATGCGAACTTACCATATTCCATCGGCTGCCACACAAGTACATCCCCACGGGGTTCCGTAACAGCATAGATCCTACCTTCGTCATAGATGGCATCAGCATAAAGTGACGGACGAAGGAAGTCATTTCTAAGGATCCTCCAGTCAGTGTCCGTTCCACCCATCATGATTGCTATTGTCTTGTCAAACACCGCTATAGCACAGTAGTGCCATCTGCCTTCAAACAAGAATGGTTCACCAGTAATCTGAATCTTTAGTAACACGAGACTAGCCATCTCCCAGTGATACCTGATTGGTATTATATAAGAACTGTTGGCTTAAATGAATCAAAATATGGTGAAATAGTGACTTGTCCAGCAATACCTGAAATGGTCATCCGGATGGATCCCAACATTGCGAATCGAAGGAAGTGTTATCTCCGCCTTTGTGTAGACGTTCAGCAAGGTCCATTGTGCCTGATCCTGAACAAATGCAACCCAGTCCCCATTCGCACCAACCCAGTGTTTATTATTACGGCCGATCACCCTACATGGAACGAATGCTGGTACCGCAGCAGAGTCTAATGGCGTCAGGGTAGCCTCAATTCCCTATATAGGAATTTTGCATCATAAATCTCACAGTAGTTGAAAATCTAACATAAACAACAAACTAGTAATGAAACTACATACTTGCGAATTGCGATCAGCAGAATACTCCTGTGGCCGTGGACTGTGCAAAATGCACGGCGACCCGAACGGGAGGCTCCGGTCTTCATGGATTGCATTGCGCATTTCAGGTATACCATATGCAATGCGAGCGGTGGTAAGAATATCTGATCGCGAAGTGATGTTTGCCAGCGGACCAGAAGCAAGAACATGCGCGTGCGTGTTCGAGTTGCTGCTGTCACCTTGCTCCATCGCTACCGATGAGCAGTGTAAGCCGCGGCGATCAATCCTTGGAATTGGAAAGCAAAATAGGGGAGAAAGTGGGAGTTAGTGGCGATGGTGGTGGTTATTTAAAGAGGAATGTAGAGCGCTAGATTACAGATGTATACGATTCAATTCCTCTAACCGCAAAGCGGTTCCACTACTCGTCTAACCGCAAGGCGGTTCATCTTCTTGCGTAGTCTGTATCGTGCCTAAGTCAGTTTGGCACTTGTCCGGCGGAGGCATTACTTTCATTTTATAAAAAATAATAAATATTTGTTTTCAGGGAAGGGACCGAGTACAGAAGTGGAGGGGGTACGAGTACAGCTTAGGAAGCAAATACAGTAGTGAAGGGTGCACCAGTACAGCTTCTCTGTTTTTGTGTGCAAATATTGTGAAGGTACAGGTGTAATGTTTGTCGAGTACAGCGGTGATGTTAGCAAGAGGGGCACAGGGATTTTCCCCTGTGTTTTCTGCACGTTGTTTGTTTTCTGGGAAGGGACGTGTGCCAGCAGGACCGAGTACAGCAGTGAAGGGGGCACGAGTACAGCTTAGGCAGCAAGAGGAATACAGGACTGTTTCACTATATTTGTCTGGAAATATTGGGTTCTGCAAGAAGGTGCAGGTTTAAGATGTGCAGAGTACAGCGGTGATGGGTGCATGAGCACAGCATCGATAGCAAGAGGAGTACAATAGTGTTTTCCTATGTTTTCTGCATGTGTTTTGTCCATTGGGAAGAGAGAGGTGCCAGCAGGGGTCGAGTACAGTTGGGAATGTTGCACGAGTTTCACTATATCTGTCTGCAAGAAAGTACAGGTGTAAGGTGTGTCGAGTACAGCGGTGATGGGTGCACGAGTACAGCTTCGATAGCAAGAGGAGTACAGTAGTGTTTGCATATGTTTTTCTGCATGTTTTTTGTTCTATGTGAAGAGACAGATGCCAGCAGGGGTTGAGTACAATTGGGAATGTTGCACGAGTACAGCTTAGGGAGCAAGAGGAATACATGAATGCTTTTTCTGGTATTAATAAGTATTGATACAAAAATATTTCAGTACGTGCGTACTATGTTTTTTTGTACTTACGAATCAGACTACGCCGTACTTGTTTGTATTATCCCTAGTGTAAAATCGTGTAAGTAATGCAATTAACTAATTGCATATGCATTTCTATGTATGTGGCAAGTGCTGGTAATTAAGAACGACACGTTTTATTGTACCTTGCACGATAATACATAGTGGCACACGTACACACACTATATGGTTGCAGAGAAACACATACACTACATGGCTGCAGAGACACAAAACACTATTGCTTCCTTAATTTATTTCTCACCCTAGTCAACCATCTCTTCATGGCCCTTTTGACCTTGCACAGAACAATTGAAGCAGTTACTTCTTTCTCCGTCTCAGGAGGTACCAATGCATGAAGGTACTGTCCTTCAAGAGCCCTTTCCAAGTGTTCCAGCGGAGGGTACTCCCCTGCACAAATATGCCGATTTCTCGCCTCCATAGGATGCAATCCATCGACTCTTCTTGGCAACTCAGCCATCGATGGCATGCCAGGTCTACAAGCCCTTCTAATGTTAGGTGGAGCATTTGGAGAAGGGAGTGCCATGATAGCTGTTCTAACAAGACACTCACCTAGCTGCTCCAAACCATCCACAGCTTCCTGCTCCAGGAATGCTCTATTCCTCTCATCTGCCAACTCCCTCTCTCTTGCACTTCTCCTGTGGTAAACTAGGAGATTGGCAGGAGCAGGTTCTTGTGTCCTGGAACCAGTGGATCTCCGAGAATACTGCATGGCTTCTATCTGCAAACCAACAATGCAGTAGCTACTATTTATATGAAAAAAGTAGAAGTCACTACAAGAAATCAGTGGAATCAGTGGAATCAGAATCAGTCCATTTTTTAATTGCATTGTCACTCAGTCAGAGAATTGTCACTCAATTGCTTGTCGCTGCATGCTTTTTATGGTTTCTATGCTGCATTTGTCTTGTCATTCTTTGCAGAATATATTCACTCGAAACACTGACAGGGCACAGGACCCAAGCCGTAATCATCAACGCAAAGCAACTACTATAAGCCGAGGAAGATAGAGAAAGATTCCAGGATTGCACAGGAACTAAATAAATGTTTCAGAAGTGCTGTCATAGAACGTTGGTTAATTACATAATTTCAACAAGCACCCAAAACATAGGATAAATAAATAAGTAACACAGTAAGATGGTGTAATCAGAGTGACTGCATTTTATATTAGCATTGCCACAAACTGTCACTGAGTGTCAAAGAATTGTCACTTAGTTGCTTGTCGCTGCATGCTTTATATGCTTTATATGCTTTTTATGCTGCCACTGTCGTGTCATTCTGTGCAGAATATATTCACTCGAAAAACTGACAAAAGAATATATTCAATTGAAACCCTGCCACTGTCGCAGTACTTTTTGCCAGCATGTTTTTTAGTTCACTGGGGAGGGACAGGTGTCAGATGTATCGAGTTCAGCAATGGCACCAAGAGGAGTACAGGAGTTTTTTCTATATGTTTTCTGCAAGATTTGAGTTATCTGGGAATGTACAGGTGCCAGCTTGGCTCGAGTACAGCGGAGAAAGTTGAAAAAGTACAGATTTCACCAAGTAGAGTACACGAGTGTTTCTCCAAGTTTTCTGCAAGTTTTTTGTTCCTTGCGAATGGACATGTGCCAGCAGGGTCGATTACAGCGGTGAAGGGTCCACAAGTACAGCTTAGGCAGCAAGAGGAGTACATGACTTTCTTTCTATATTTGTCCGCAAATTTTGGGTTATTCAAGAAAGTACAGGTGTAAGGTGTGTCGAGTACAGCTTTTACGGGTTAAGAAGAACAGAGGTGAAGGGCACACGAGTACAGCGGTGAAGGGCGCACGAGTACAGCTTTCCCTATGTTTTCTGCATATTTTTTGTCTCTGGGAATGGACATGTGCCACCAGGGTCGAGTACAGCGGTGAAGGGCACACGAGTACAGCTTAGGAAGCAAGAGGAATACATAACTGTTTCACTATATTTGTCTGCAAATATCGGGTTCTGCAAGAAGGTACAGGTGTAAGGTGTGCCGAGTACAGCGGTGATGGGTGCACGCAGTACAGCCGATAGCAAGAGTACAAAGGTCTTTCCATGTTTTCTGCACGTTGTTTGTACTAAAAGTCCAATGAGAAGCAAACGATTGTCATCTACAAAAAATCAGTGTCACCAGCTGCTAAGAAGAAGGGGGATATTACAGGAAGTAAAGGAACTCACCGTTCTAGGAAGAAGAATAAGGAGTTTGCTGTTTTCTGGTACTTGAACTTCCTTGGTCTATGATCTGGCACAGGCTCGCAAAACCTTTTTGCAGTAGCTCTCGGTCTCTTTGTTGTCGTGACGTTGGACGGAGTAACAATGTCCCTCTTCAGTTTGTCTAAATTAGTTCTATGCTCAACCTCTACGTAACTGGAATTTAAAACCTTCGGTTGAGTC
Organism: Lolium multiflorum; assembly: GCA_030979885.1. NCBI lineage: Eukaryota > Viridiplantae > Streptophyta > Magnoliopsida > Poales > Poaceae > Lolium > Lolium multiflorum. Next base: position 70,878,583 of record CM061749.1, on the reverse strand, counting down.
TCAAGACTTTGTGACCCCGTGAGGCTACAGTACTTATCTTTATCAATTTTATAACCAGGCGGTGAAGAAGAGGTTCTGTTTATTGGAGTAAACAAAACTTGCTGCAATCTTGAGGGATCGTCAACTCTTGCTTCTCTATTCCTCAAGTATTCAGTGCTGTTGTCTTCATAGTTTATGGCGACAACAGATTTCTGTTGCTTCTGATTCTTGTCCTCTTCGCCGCTCTTTGTTGTTTCTTTGTCTTCTTTGCCGTCCTCTGTTGTTTCTTCCGCTCTGCGTCTTTCCTTCAAGCATTCCATGCTGTAGTCTTCCTGGCTACCGATGAGTATATATTCTTGTTCTTCAGGATAGTTTTCTTTTCCATCATCGATCTCCCTAGGTTCTGGTATATTGACATCAGGTAGGTCCACGATAACAACCATGTTTGGCCTCACAGTTGTTATCTTCCTGATTAATTTGTACTCTCCCGAAACGATTTTTTTAAGCTTACCTACAACAAACAAAAAAACAAGAATATAAATATGTCGTGAAATTTCTATATGCGCAGTAAATCTTTATTAAGAAATGCGCAGTACTAACTACCTTTGTCGATTGTTTCAATCAGACCAAAATTAACATCCAAACTTTCCCACATAAGGATCATGTATAATAATCTTTTTCTGATGTACAATACATCGTCCGGTCGAATGAACATCAGAGACTTTCCACTCCAGAACATGAGGAAAATCACCATGTAGACTCCACAGTTTAACCTGCGTTGATCACCATGTAAATCATTAGCATGTCTTTATATATAAATAAAGGTTCAGCAATTCTTATTTAATAAATGTCCAACAATTCTTACGTTTGTCCCTGAAGTGGAATAACTTTAGGCCTCTGGTACGAAAATTCGTCGAGGTTTTCAGGTGACAGCTTTCCGTTGCTTTGTTTGTACGCTTCCTTCCAAATTTCCTTGAACACGTCAGCAGTGTTAACAAAGTGCTGTTCAGCTCCTGTCCCTCCAAGTGAGTCTAGAAGTTCAAACCGCTTCTTCTTTAAATTCACGGACATGACGAAATAGTGACCCACAGGACACTCTTCATCTCCTTTTTGGAAACATGGAATTTTTATCTGCACGAACAAAAAATGCAATCCAACTATTTGTTTGAGGCACTCTTTTTCTTTTAAGATAATTATGGACACCACACTGAAACTTACAATATCGTATTTGTCCAGCAGGAAACAATCTTCAACCGGATTAATTGCCTTGACGAGATTTACCAATTTCCTCGTATTCATTTTGCCATCATTGTTCCTATTAATCGTGTTGCACCTTAACTGTGTGGGTGTTATATTTTTATGTTAGCGCCGCCTCAAATTTCCGCACAAAAACATGCATGAAGAAAAATAATAATAATAATAATATTTCTTACCACTGCCATGAATGGCACTATTAGACGTTTGGTTTCAGGGCTTAGAAAAATATCCCGCGCTAGATCTACCATGATTGTCATGATACTAGTTTTAATAGGAGCACCATCTTCAAATGAGTCAGCAACATCACCAACTGTAACATCCATCTCACCATATCCAATAAACTTCTGATTCCTGGAAAAATTTAATAAATTATTTGTCAGGCAGTGTTTTTACATTGACGGTACTTACATATGCCAAAACACGATACCTAAATTTTTCCATGCGTTCCCTGCTGGATGGATCCTGATTCTCAGTGATACATGATCTGGTACTGTACTTGCATACTTCTTGATAGACAAAATCAGTAATGGTATCATACCCATCTTCAAGAGTTTTGTCAACAACTGCAGCGAATGATCATACTTTTTTTCACACCGTATATTCTAACATATGTTTAGTTTATGGGAAAAATAGATTACGAACTTTGCAAAATTTTAAATATGCAACAGGGGTTTTTCGACTCTTGCCTTCACTCGTGTAATTATCCATGATGATTTTCAATTCGTCCTGAATGGTCATGGTTGGATCTGATGTCTCTTCTGGTGCAATGTTGCTGTTTTCATTCGCTTCAGATTGCACCCACAACGTCTCCTTGATAACTTGCTGGATGACACAATGAACAATACAACATAATGGTGTCTTGCTGTATGTCTCTTATACAATTAAAAAGATAGGAAAATCACCTGCTCTTGTTCATCGCGGTGACCTGACACGACGTTGGTTTCCTCTTCCCCATCAGCTGTGTTACCACCAGTTTTGGCTGACTCGTTCTCTTCCATTCTGTTACCTTCATCGGAGACATCTTTCCAAAAAAAAAGATAAAATACATGAGCTGGCATGAATGTAATCAAATCTGGGTGTGCATCACATGGAGAGACCAATATACTACTTTTAAAGTATTTATTCCATGATTGGGTGTACACCTTTGATAAGAGCATCATCTCCATTCTGATCAGCAGTAGCACATGGACCCTCTATGATTTCCTTAGGTTTTGCATCTCCTGACTCCTCAAACGTCTCCTTGATAATTTGCTGGATGACACAATGAACAATACAACATAATGGTGTCTTGCTGTATGTCTCGTATGCAATTAAAGAGATAGGAAAATCACCTGCTCTTGTTCATCGCGGTTACATGACACGACGTTGGTTTCCTCTCCCCCATCAGCTGTGTTACCACCAGTTTTGGCTGACTCGTTCTCTTCCATTCTGTTACCTTCATCGCAGACATCTTTCCAAAAAAAAAAGGTAAAATACATGAGCTGGCATGAATGTAATCAATTTTGGTTGTGCATCATATGGAGAGACCAATATACTACTTTTAAAATATTTATTCCATGATTGGGTGTGCACCTTTGATAAGAGCATCATCTGCATTCTGGTCAGCAGTAGCACATGAACCCTCCATGATTTCCTTAGGTTTTGCATCTCCTGACTCCTCAGACATAAGTTCGCTTGGCACAGATTGAGTAGTTTCTTGTACTGTGGAAACATGAATTGGTGGACATTTCAGTGTACAGTTTGGAAAAAAGGTAAGAATGTATTTTCTGTACTTGCCTATGTGCTGGCCATCCTCAAGCGTTTGTCCATCCTCAGGTGCTATAGCCGTTGAGGGCTCCCCCACAGTGGTTGCAACTACAGATACGTCACAGCCATCGCCATCTGAGCCCGTCGAGGTTTTAGAATCCTGGTTGGCAGCATTAGGAGATGCACTAACATCAAATTCCATACAACTTTGGTAGATCGATGGACTTGTATTACATTGCGACAAGTTACCGATAAGAAAGCTCCTGTGGCTTCTTCGTCAATTTGTTCAGTCGTTGGTGGAGATATTTTGAGCTGGTCATAATTGCCTGAAAGAAAATAAAAAGAAATTGTATTATGTAAATTAACAAATAGCACGGTAAAAAAAATAAAAAGGTCCCATCCATGAACTTGCCTGTGCACGCAAGATCCATTTGTTGGGTAACTTGCACATCATCGTCTGCGCGTGTATTCTCAACAACCTTATTGCATAGCTCCTCTGCGGCTGAGTTTTCATCTTCTATTCGTGCTTTTGAGCCCTCCACGCAATCTTCCAACAAATTGTCTGAAGTGCACTGGTCTGCATGTGCTACGTCAGGCACAAGATCATGTTCCGCCTGCTCTCCTTCCATGTAATCCCCTGGGTTATGAACTTCTTCACTATTGGTTGCACTTGCAGATTTTATGTTTTGATCCTGCTTTTCAATGGAATTCTGTTGGCCAAAGTTAATGAGTTATATAATAAGTTATCTAACTAGAATGATAAAATGTTTGATGGTTTACGTTTCGATCAGATGACTCCGCTATCATATCAGCACTTTTCTGACTAACAGTAGCAGCACTTGTTTCAACGTATGGCGCATCAGCTTCGGCATTAGCATTCGAAGTTCCCGCATCCTGTACAAGAATTTAGAAACATTTATATCTGAGAAACAAAAATAGTGCTAAATTTGAAAATATATAAATTAGTACCTCTTTACCAGACGTTTCAGTGGCTGGTTCCTTGATGGATTCTTCTGTACGTAGAAGAGGTCCAATAGTTTGCTCTGGAGCAAGAGGGGGTTCTCTCAGCTGCTGTTCTCCGATGCATGCTTGTTGTTCGTCAGTCGCCTGAAGTTACGTATAATAGAGATGGCAAAATAAAGTTAATACATGAAGCACATTTATTAATACAGTTAACACATGGATGTGCGGATGCTTATATTTATATTTTTTTTCCAACTAGACTCGGTTGCACCGATGATATTAAACTTCACCTTAAGGTTATACAGAAAATTATATATATCCATAATTTATTACAAAGCTGCCGTGTACATGTATTGCAATTGTGTCTCCATATTGCACAAACACAGTGATATATAAAAACATATAATAGTGTACCTGGATTCCTTCCTGCATGTTATCCGATGGGTTATGAACTTCTTCAATCGTGGTTTGGCTTGTACATGTTTTCTCTTGATCCTGTTAATGAGTGGTTGGCCAAAATTAATGAGTTGTATAATAATTTATTTCATAGTATAATGATTAAAAAATTATGGTTCACTTTTGGATCAAGTGATTCCGCTAGCTTATCGGTACTCATTTCAGTGATTGTAGCAACACTTGTTACAATCTCTGGCATGTGAGCTGCAGCACCCTGTTTTGGGCAATTTAAAAATTAACACTGAATTGGTTATTTTGTAGTTAGTACCTTTTCACAGGACATTTGGATGGCTAGATCCTTATTGGATTCTTGGATGTTCTCGGAGATATCTGGGAGAAAACCAGCCTGATGCTCCATGGGGTCAAGATGGGTTTCTTCTAGCAGCTTGTCTCCAATGCTACCTGTTTTACTCGAGAGTTTACGTTTTTTCTTATTCTTCTTTTGTTTGCAAGTCGCCTGACAACACATGGAGTACAGTTAGCAATGAATAATGAGTACAAATACTGAATTCCACACATGCTTATGCTTTTGCCAATTAGCCTATACAAAGCTATACAAAAATGTGCGAGTGTATTAAAGGATTACCTTCCCTGCATCAACCTCCACGGTTTGATGTGTCTTATTCGCATCAGGAATTGATGTCAATTTGTTGGTTTCACTGACACGTCCATCTGTACGGTGTCTGTCAAGAAAATATCTCTGCTCATCTCCAAACAAATCAAACATCGATAAGAGGTTGGCTGTTTGGACCTTGAGGTTTTCAATCTTTCTGTCATCATTATCCCCGGGTATATCTCTATCTAGCAACTGCGATGTAGTCTGCAGACTGCCTGTAAAATTTAAAGCCTGTTGCATCAGGTTCTTGATGCTGTTAATCGTATCGCTCTGGACAGTATAGCTGTTTGCTATCATCAGGGCTCCTTGTTGCTCAGGTGCGGTTCGCGCAGGCATGTCATCGCCACCGTGAAATGAACTTCCTGCAACGGGAAAGCAAATGGATCTGTGTCTCTTTGCCATTGTTTCCTCTGCTTTTTCTTCTGATATTGTCCTGTAAACTCTATCATCTTGTGCCTTCCAAGTCTGATAAAAAGATTAAACTTACATTACAATGGCAAATAGATAGATCGAAAAAAACTAAGAAACAAAATATGAAAAATGTTTGTTTCAAGAGCATGCTTACAATTATTTTTCCAAAAGCCCAGTCTTCGCTCCCTTTTTGCGCTGCCATGTCCCTGTCAGCTCTTGAAATTGCAGTTAATTTTTGTTCATCAAGAACCAACACCCGAGGTGTCTCCTTTCCCATATGAGCTAAGTCTTTGTAAATAAGAGAATCCAGGTACATTATTAGCGGTGCTACAGCTAATCCTTCCAAGTGCTTATTTGCTAACACCTTGTAACTCTGCCAGTGAGTCGCTGAAATCTGCAGCTCATCCACCACTAGCTGACAGAAATCCATATCTTTCATTTTGCCATAATCAAGTCCTTTAACCATGCTTGCTTCTTTTGCAGTTATGCGTGATCCAATTCCAACGCATAAACCTTTATTAAACAATATGAGATAGAAGATCTTCAGTGCAAGGTCTGTATTGATTTCCACTGGATTGTTAGGACTAAAATGCTCATCGAGCATAGATTTTAGCTTAACAAGAAGTTTCCTTGCATTGATATTTTCACCTGATTTGAACCCAAGTTCTTGCCTGAGTTCTGCCAGGACTTCTCTGGTTTCATTCGGCCTTGGAGCTGACACATTTCCATTTGGTATGCCATATATATGATGGATAGCGTAGCGATTTATTTCTATCTTCTTCTCTTCAGAGAATGTCACCGTCATTGTAGGAATATCTATCTTCTTTAGAATGAAAGAAATGCACTTACGGTTGACTGATCCCTTTATTTTAGTGTCTATGAAAGGACCAAACCCTGCATCTCTAACACTCTCTATAAGATTAGGGATCCTCGCCAGTTCTTTTGCAGCATCAATAATTGTTTGGATTGACATCTGACTCATAACATGGTCCCTGTCCGAAGGATCTTCACTGTCTTCGCTAGGCAAAAGATCCTTGTTTACCTTTATCCTTTTTGCAGGCAAAACTTTCTTTCCACTGTCTTTGCTTGGTAAGGACCTTTTGGTCCTTTTTTCAACCGTTCCCTTCATTGAAGTGTCTACTTCACACCTTTCAACACGGGGATCGTATAATACAACCTGGGATGAAGATGCCGGATTAGCTCCGTCATTTGTTCCTTCATCTACCTTCCCCTCTGTATGCAGAACTACAGATTCTCTAGCATGCTTGGCTCTTTTAATTCCCTTCTTCTTATGCCCAATTTCCTTCTTCTCACAAGCAACTGTTATGTCTCTGTTATCTGTGCTAAACGGCTTGGGCACCTGACTACCCTTCTTAATATCAGCAGCAGTCAGTGAAGTGGCACACTCCTTTGCATTTTCAACAGGACGAGCAGCTACTTCATCATCTCTACAATTGGTGTTGGAATTATGCATCTTGTCGTCGTTTCCAGCCTTCCTTTTCGGCCTTCTTGAGAAAACAGAAGTAAAAGTTTTTTCCTTCCTTCTCGGGTTCAGAACTGGAATATCTGCAGGATCAGCTCTATCTTCAACTGGAAGACTCTCTGCGAGTGGGTATTCCGTGTCTGCCTCTTGCGTGCTTAAAAGAAACAGTGTATCACCAATGGTCCTGCTTGTTGGAGATCTTGAGAAATTATCTGCGTAACAAAAATAAAATATCCACAAAAAACTGTGTTAGGTTCCTGCATCAAAGCATATATACACAACAGCAAGAAGAAACCAATGATTTTCAGAAACAGATTACAAGCAAATACTGACTAAAGTAGCTTTAACTATTAATTCTAAATAGTTGACGAGTACAGGCACAAACGCAATCAATCCGCTGCACTGCAAAAATAAATGAAAACACAACAACAGAAGAATGAACAAGAACAAATTAACTACTACCTGACTGTTTTGTCCCAGGACTAAAGTTTGAACATGGGGATAAGTACAAGTACAGAAACAAACGAGGCTGAAGTACAAATCAAGGCGGGCCTCAAGTATTAACAAACCAGAACACAACATACAGCCAAAATCAAATTGCCGATCAAGCGAATCTGAAGCACCGTAGAACTAAGGAAACCCTAAAGCAGATTGGGAATATTCAACAGTCCAAAAGCTATTACGCCCTAGGGTTTCTTAAAATTAGACAACGGAGCAGTGTACCAGGATTTAACGGCGGGGATGATCGCGAAAATGACGACATCTCGTTACAGGTGCAGCAGACCTTGGACTCAGGCGGCGACTGTGAAACCCTAGATCAGCAGCGGCGGGACCGACAAAACAATTCCAGCACGATAAGGGCCGACGCGAACGGAGCAAAGCAGCAGAGTAGGTACGGGCGAATCGGCTGATACCCTGCGCAACAGTTATGGGAGGCAAAGGACCCTCTTCCTCGGCGCGGCGGCTTCTCCGGCGACGCTCTTGCGGTTTTCCCCAATTCTAGTCTGCTTTCAAAACTGGGAAGTTTTGCGGGTAGGGGAGGAAGACGGTGGGCGTAAAGACGGAGGGGACGAAACGGCACAGAGTAAGGCTGACACGTGGGTCCCGAATAAGAGACAGATTTTATCAACCATGATTTAGTTAATTAAACAAAATGTGCGTTATTTATTTTTGAAATAAAATAACACCGTAGTTACAACACTATACAGTTATTATAGTAGTAGCATTTCCTAATATACGATCATTCACAAAATCTATCTCATTGGACTGCCCATCTTGGTCGTCCATTTATTCCTGTAACTACGCTAGAGAAAAAAGAGAGAGACACAATCCTGTACTCCTCTTCATTCCTAGACTGTACTCGACTAGACGTCACCGCTGTATTCGACACGTTTTACACTTGTACCTGCCCTAGAGCAAACGGAAAGAGACAAAATCATGTACTCCACTTGGTGCGAAACATGTACTCGACTAGCCTTCAACGCTGTACTTTCCTTGCATTTGAACTTGTACCTGCAATAGAGAGAGCGGAAAAGAAACACAGACCTGAATTCCTCCTGGTGCGGAACCCGTACTCGACTAGCCGTCATCGCCGTAATCGACATCCCTTTTAACATGTACCTGCGCTAGAGAAAACGAAATTCTCCCAGATAAATCAAAAGAGAAACACAATACCGTGCTCCTATTGGTGCTTCACAAGAGTTGCACATGTACTTGCCCTAGAGAAAACATAATTATTTCCAGAGAAACAACTCTTACCAAACCCTTGTTTCACCTTTACTCGACTAGCCGTCATTGCCGTACTCGACGCCCCTCTGAAAAATGTACCTGCGCTAGAGAAAACGAAAAACAGCTCCAGGATGCGGGATCTACATCCCATTATTCATTGGCGGGAAAAAGATGAGTCCGGGAATACTTTCCCGCCAAACGCTGTGGACTTCTATTTATGCTACATGTCGCTACGACACACGCCCACGCGTGAAGGAAGACAACTCTTACCAAACCCTAGTTTCATCTCCATATTCGACACAAAACTCCTCCTCCCATCGCAAATCCGTGGGCAAAATCGATGTCGCGGGTAGCTATGGATAGCCGATGGAGGAGGCGATCTACCACACCGATCCCTCCGCGCCATATTCCGTACCTCCCATCAATCATACAGATCCCTCGCCTAATGAATCCATGCCGCCGCTCCCGCGCGCAAATCTGCACCCATGTCTTGCCATACCGCCGCTCAAGAACGGGAGTGTCCACACGAGCGTACCCTGACCCCCCCAGATCAATCAATGTAAGACCTGCATCGTTCATCGGCTTTTCTCCCTTCCTAAGGATGGCATCCCTCTCCTCCTGCTCGACAATCAGAAGAACTTCCAGACGCGTCCCTGCTGTGGTTCTCCCCAAAGAGTCATGTGCCCGGGAGACAGCTCATGAGGTAAAACGAAAACAACGGCTCAGTATTATATGTTCTTGTTGACCTTTTAAAACAAAAACTGCTATGTTGATTAGTTACAGTTTCAGATAATATTGTTACAATTAAACAGGATAAATTTATGAGTAAGTGATTTTATTGTACCTCTAGAGTATATATTATATGAGTTGTTTTATCCAAATATAAGATGCTACATATAATTGTTCTGTCATGTTATATGTATTACATTGTCATGTGGTGAATTTAATCTACCTGTCTGGGAATTAATGTACATCACAATGCAGTTAGATCAGATGTGTGGGTTCACTATCTACAGTTGTACAAGTGGATACTAAGACAAACTAAAATAATTTATATAAACTACAACTGCTGTTCAATAAATGCAGGCAACAGAATCAAGCTTGAACAAGGATCAGTACGCCATGGATAAAAATAAAGAGGTTGATAAAGATGAGGAAATCATGAGCACCCATCATGAACACGAGGAGGTTGAACTGATTGTTATAAGTGATGAAGAACAGGAACATCACTCAGATAATGTTGTGCAAGGAGGCAATGCTGCTGCTGATGATGATGATGGTGATGATGCTGATGATGGTGATGGTGATGAAGCAATGCTAACAAGGGACAGTGAATCAGAATCTGACGATGATGAAAAATACAGAGACTTTATTCACATGGAGGACCTAATTCCAGTGGACGAGGATGAAAGGAAACTTTACTATGCCAGACTAGAGTCACTGGACGACCTAAACTACCATGAAGCAACTCCTGGTGCAATACAACAGAGGAAAGATGATGTTGTCTTCACCATTGATATGCTGATGGGAGTCGCACAATCCAAAAAACAAGCAATCAATGATAGAATCAACAGGGACAGTGGACGTGCAAGAAAATGCATGTGTGACACGCCAGGCAAAAGCTGCAACGAAGTGATTGTAGTTTCCGACGATGAATGAGGAAGAATACATAAGCATGGATCTTTATTTATAACCTGGTAGCTTAAGTTATGTGCGTATTATATTTGCCGAATATGTTGGACATATTTTATTGTGGACACCGATTACCATAAATTATGTGTGTTTCTGTGTGGAATACAATGTTGCTCTCTGATCTATACCTACTGTGCGGGTTGCGTAAATTAACCTAGAATCAAGCTAGTAATCCTCTTTGTGCCAAACGTGTAATCGTCTCAGTATAACCATTGTGTACTCCTACTCGTGCTACAAATGTACTCGTCTCAGTAGAACCACTGTACTCTACACCATAAAGCACCTGTACATACAATATACAATAGAAAACCTGACAAGAAACAAGCAGAAATTATCTGGCACTCCTATTCATGGTAAAGCTGCACTTGAATCTACTGCATAAATTTACTAGATACACTTAGCACCAATACCAATCCAGCAGAATCGAAAGTATTAACGAAAACCACCACAGATAATCGGATACTCCTACTCGTGCAGCAGAGGTACTCGACTCAGTAGAACCACTGTACTCTACCCAATAAATCACCTGTACCTACGTTATACAACACAAATCCTGACAAAGAAAACCAACAGAAATTAACTGGCACTCCTATTCATGGTACAGATGTACTTGTATCTACTGAAAAAATGTACTCGATACACTTAGCATCAGTACCTACCCCGCAGAATCGAAAGTAGTAATGAAAACCACCACAGATAATCTGATACTCCTGCTCGTGCCGAATATGTACTCGTCTCAGTAGAACCACTGTACTCCATACAATAAAGCACCTGTACCTACGTTGTACAACAGAAATCCTGACAAGAAAACCAACAGAAATTATCTAAAACTCCTATTCTTGATACACATGCACTCGTCTCTGCTGCAAAATTGTACTCGACATTCCTAGCACCAGTACCTACTCCGCAGAATCGAAAGCAATAACGAAAACCACAACATATAATCTGGTACTCCTACTCGTGCTGCAGACGTACTCGTCTCAGTAGAACAATTGTACTCCATACCATAAAGCACCTGTACCTACGATGTACAATGAAAACCTGACAAGAAACCAACAGAAATTATATAGCACTCCCCTATTCATGATACACATGCACTCGTCTCTGCTGCAAAAATGTACTCGACACTCTTAGCACCAGTACCTACCTCGCAGAGAAACGCAAATATAAAGATAAAACAACACGGATGATCGAAAATATGAGCAAAAAACAACAGACTAGCAGTCCCCATAATAGTACATATGTAAATGTGTAAATTCCACAGATACTAGCTAAACTGAACTATAAACCATAGATAAATACGAGGTGTGTACAACAATAAACAGAAGATAATTAAAGTCAAGTACCACGTACATGGTACATTACATTGTACTCAACAACATAAAGTCTTACAAGATAACCATACCGAACACGACACAATAAAGTCTTACAAGACAACCATAACCAACACGGCACAATAAAGTCTTACAAAACAACCATAACCAACACGGCACGATGTAACAATCTGCCACACACAACTTCAGAAGTTGGATTTGGATGCAAAAGCATCTAACACCTCTGCATAATCGGTAGGTTGAGCTTCAACATAGTAAACTTGTCTGACATGGAAGGGTCCAAAAAAGTCATAATTGAATATGTGGCCAGTAACTTTATGCAGGTCACTAGGATCTTGGAACTTGACAAGAACACTTCCATGATGGTAGTTCTCCATGGCAAGGAACTTTGTGTGACCAAGAAACTTGCTCAAAGCATGAGCGACAACGAATGTGCTGGTAAAAAACACTGATATACTAAACGTAGCTTCTCCAATTGTATCGACAGGACCAACATCAATTCCAAGCATATCCATTGTAATCCTTGGAAGTTCCGTACTTGGGTTTATATTCTAGAAAATTGAATTTCAAACAAGAGGGATCAAAGTTAGTAAGTGCGTATATTCCTGTGCAAGATGACTGAAAAAATAAAAAAAATAAAACAAATACCTTGGCAATATCTTCGAACTTACGGATTCTTGAAGCATATGCCTCATCAACTGCATCTTCAACCCTAGGCTTTTTTGAAACTTCTCCGAGATCAACTGCATCCTCAACCAAGGACCTTTTTGAAGCTTCACCAGAATCCATCACAAACCGTGCTTTGTGAGTACCAGCTTCTACAACACCACAAGAAAAAATAATGAAAATAAAGAACAAATATCATTTGGACCCATACAAGCAACCGAACAAAATAATGTTCTATAAGAGCAGGAAATCTTGCAACAAACGAGCATGCTAGAAATATAAAAAAGATAATTCTATGGTTCTTAGACTCATCATCTACAAAAACCGCAATTTAGAAATAAGAAATAGATACAGATCTGGAAGAAATAAAGAAAAAACCAATACAATCGACCGAACAAAATAATGGTTTGAAAGAGAAGGAAATGATGCCTCCAACTAACTTGAATAAGAAATCTTGCAACAAACGAGCATGCTATTAATATAAAAAAGATAAATCTATGGTTCGTAAACTGCTCATCTACAGAAGCAGCAGTTTAGGATAAGAAATAGATACAGATCTGGAAGAAATAGACGAAAAGGAGGTAGTTACAAAGCGTGAGAAATAGAGGATGTCCGAGAAAAAGTTTAAGAGGAATAAAGAAGAAACAAAATAAGAACTACACCAGAAACATAAACAATATATCTATAGGATTACAGAATGAATTTACGAGGGAAATAAACAAACAAAGAAATGAACATATTACGGAAACCCTAACCAGGAAGGGAAGATGTTGAGCAGAGAGCGGAGCGGAGACGGGAACCCTAACCAGGAAGGGAAGATGGTGAGCAGAGAGCGGAGCGAAGACGGAAACCCTAACCAGGAAGGAACAGAATATAAAACCGGCGGACTCGGAGCGCAAACCACCAGATGCTCCTAGTACGACGACTGAACGGCGCCATTTTACATACCAGAGAGTGGCTTCAAGTCACTAACACGCGGCACCCACTTTATGTTGGCCCACTCATCAGTGAGTGAAAGTAAATGAAAAGTCGGGAATTCGAAAGGAAAGAATCTCACTCGCAGGACTCTCCGACGCTCCACGGCACCAGCCACCAGTGCAAATTCAAGGAGAAGTAAGTAGGTTATTGACTAATCGTTTCCAGTTCCCCTTGAAACATGCGCATTACTCGCTCATTATTTTATTAATAAATTCAATCACCGCCACAGGCAACAAAGCGGTACCAAAGAACTGTAAATGTTCCCCGTCGTACATAAACAAGCCGTAAGTACAACGACAGAAGAGTCCCAAGTATGCCACATTTCAAGGCGTAAGTACAACGACAAAAGGCATAAGCACAGCACCTATCAAGAATAAAGTACATTTCAATGACGGAACAAGTACACAAAACAAGACTTGAAAAAACTATTAACCAATAGTACTCAATAGTTCCCCATGTAAAATATCGGTGAAAGGCGCACGAGTACAGCTTAGGCAGCAAGAGGAATAAATGACTGTTTCACTAATTTTGTCTGCAAAATTTTGGGTTCTGCAAGAAGATACAGGTGCAAGGTGTGTCGAGTACAGCAGTTATGGGTGCACGAGTACAGCTTAGGTAGCAAAAGCAGTACATAAGTGTTTCTCTATATTTGTCTGCAAATTTTGTGTTATACAAGAAGGTACAGGTGTAAGGTGTATCAAGTACAGCAGTGGTGGGTGCACGAGTACAGCTTCGATAGTAAGAGGGGTACAGTATTGTTTCTCTATGTTTTCTGCATGTTTATTGTTACTTGCGAATGGACATGTGCCAGCAAGGAAAATTACAGCGGTGAAGGGCGCACGAGTACAGGTTAGCCAGCAAGAAGAACACATGACTGTTTTTCTATATTTGTCTGCAAATTTTGGGTTATTCAAGAAAGTACAGTTGTCAGGTGTGTCGAGTACAGCGGTGATGCGTGCACGAGTACAGCTTCGTCAGCAAGAGAAGTACAGGCGTGTTTCCATTTTTTTTCTGCACGTTGTTTCTTCCTTGGGAAGGGACATGCGCCAGCAGGGTCGAGTACAGCGGTTAAAGGCGCACGAGTACATGTTAGGCAGCAAGAGCAGTACGTAACTGTTTCTCTATATTTTTTTTGCAAATTTTGTGTTCTGCAAGAAGGTACAGGTGTAAGGTCTGTCGAGTACAGCGGTGATGGATGCACGAGTACAGATTCGTTAGCAAGAGGGGTACAGTAGTGTTTCCCAATGTTTGCCGAATATGTTGGACATATTTTATTGTGTACACCAATTACCTTAAATTATACAGCTATTATGTGTGTTCCTGTGTGGAATACAATGTTGCTCTCTGATCTGTACCTACTACGCGGGTTGCATAAATTAACCTATAATCAACCTAGTAGTAATAAACCAAAATGTTGCTCTCTGATCTGTACCTACTACTCGTCTCAGTAGAACCATTGTACTATACACCATAAAGCTGCACCTGTACCTACAATATACAATAGAAAACCTGACAAGAAACAAACAGAAATTATCTGGCACTTCTATTCATGGTAAAGCTGCACTTGATTCTACTGCATAAATTTACTAGATACATTTAGCACCAGTACCTATCCCGCAAGATCGAAAGTATTAACGAAAACCACCACAGATAATCTGATACTCCTACTCGTGCCACAGATGTACTCGACTCATTAGAACCACTGTACTCTACACAATAAATCACCTGTACCTACGTTTTACAACAGAAATCCTGACAAGAAAACCAACAGAAATTATCTGGCACTCCTATTCATGGTACAGATGTACTTGTATCTAATGCAAAAATGTACTAGGTACACTTAGCACCAGTACCTACCCCGCAGAATCGAAACTATTATCGAAAACCACCACAGATAATCTGATACTCCTACTCGTGCCGCATATGTACTCGTCTCAGTAGAACCACTGTACTCTATAGAATAAAGCAACTGTACCTATCTTATACAACAGAAATCCTGACAAGAAAACCAACAAAAATTATCTAACACTCCTATTCTTGATACACATGCATTCGTCTCTGCTGCAAAAATGTACTCGACACTCCTAGAACCAGTACCTACTCCGCAGAATCGAAAGCAATAACGAAAACCACCACATATATTCTGGTACTCCTACTCGTGCTGCAGACGTACTCGTTTCAGTAGAACAACTGTACTCCATACCATAAACCACCTGTACCTACGATGTACAATAGAAAACCTGACAAGAAACCAACAGAAATTAAATAGCACTCCCCTATTCATGATACACAGGCACTCGTCTCTCCTGCAAAAATGTACTCGACACTCTTAGCACCAGTACCTACCTCGCAGAGAAACGGAAATATAAAGATAAAACAACACGGATGATCGAAAATATGAGCAAAAAACAACAGACTGGCAGTCCCCATAATAGTACATATGTAAATGTGTAAATTCCACAGATACTAGCTAAACTGAACTATAAACCAAAGATAAATACGAGGTGAGTACATCAATAAACAGAAGATAATTCTTACAAGACAACCATAACCAACACGGCACAATAAAGTCTTACAAAACAACCATAACCAACACGGCACGATGTAACAATTTGCCACAAACAAATTCAGAAGTTGGATTTGGATGCAAAACCATCTAACAACTCTGCATAATCGGTAGGTTGAGCTTCAACATAGTCAACTTGACTGACATGGAAGGGTCCAAAAAAGTCATAATTGAATATGTGGCCAGTAACTTTCTGCAGGTCACTAGGATCTTGGAACTTGACAAGAACACTTCCATGATGGTAGTTCTCAATGGCAAGGAACTTTGTGTGACCAAGAAACTTGCTCAAAGCATGAGCGACAACGAATGTGCTGGTAAAAAACCTGGATACACTAAACGTAGCTTTTCCAATTGTATCGACAGGACCAACATCAATTCCAAGCATATCCATTGTAATCCTTGGAAGTTTCGTACTCAGGTTTATACTCTAGAAAATTGAATTACAAACAAGAGGGATAAAAGTTAGTAAGCGCGTATATTCCTGTGCAAGATAACTGAAAAAATAAGAACTAAACAAATACCTTGGCAATATCTTCGAAATTACGGATTTTTGAAGCATCTGCGACATCAACTGAAGCTTCTCCAAGATCAACTGCATCCTCAACCAAGGGCCTTTTTGAAGCTTCACCAGAATCCATCACAAACCGTGTTTTGTGTGTTCCAGCTTCTACAACACCACAAGAAAGAATAATGAAAATAAAGAACAAATATCATTTGGACCCATACAATCACCGAACAAAATAATGTTCTATAAGAGCAGGAAATCTTGCAACAAACGAGCATGCTAGAAATATAAAAAAGATATTTCTATGGTTCGTAGACTCATCATCTACAAAAACCGCAGTTTAAAAATAAGAAATAGATACAGATCTGGAAGAAATAAAGAAAAAACCAATACAATCGACCGAACAAACTAATGGTTTGGAAGAGAAGGAAATGATGCCTCCAACTAACTTGAATAAGAAATCTTGCAACAAACGAGCATGCTGTTAATATAAAAAAGATAAATCTATGGTTCGTAAACTCCTCATCTACAAAAGCAGCAGTTTAGGATAAGAAATAGATACAGATCTGGAAGAAATAGACGAAAAGGAGGTAGTTACAAAGCGTGAGAAATAGAGGATGTCCGAGAAAAAGTTTAAGAGGAATAAAGAGGAAACAAAATAAGAACTACACCAGAAACATAAACAATATATCTATAGGATTACAGAATGAATTTACGAGGGAAATAAACAAACAAAGAAATGAACATATTACGGAAACCCTAACCAGGAAGGGAAGATGTTGAGCAGAGAGCGGAGCGGAGACGGGAACCCTAACCAGGAAGGGAAGATGGTGAGCAGAGAGCGGAGCGAAGACGGAAACCCTAACCAGGAAGGAACAGAATATAAAACCGGCGGACTCGGAGCGCAAACCACCAGATGCTCCTAGTACGACGACTGAACGGCGCCATTTTACATACCAGAGAGTGGCTTCAAGTCACTAACACGCGGCACCCACTTTATGTTGGCCCACTCAACAGTGAGTGAAAGTAAATGAAAAGTCGGGAATTCGAAAGGAAAGAATCTCACTCGCAGGACTCTCCGACGCTCCACGGCACCAGCCACCAGTGCAAATTCAAGGAGAAGTAAGTACGTTATTGACTAATCGTTTCCAGTTCCCCATGAAACATGCGCATTACTCGCTCATTATTTTATTAATAAATTCAATTACCGCCACAGGCAACAAAGCGGTACCAAAGAACTGTAAATGTTCACCGTCGTACATAAACAAGCCGTAAGTACAACGACAGAAGAGTCCCAAGTATGCCACATTTCAAGGCGTAAGTACAACGACAAAAGGCATAAGCACAGCACCTATCAAGAATAAAGTACATTTCAATGGCGGAACAAGTACACAAAACAAGACTTGAAAAAACTATTAACCAATAGTACTAAATAGTTCCCCATGTAAAATATCAGTCGAGTACAGCGATTGAAGGCGCATGAGTACAGCTTAGGCAGCAAGAGGAATACATAACTGTTTCACTAATTTTGTCTGCAAATTTTGTATTCTGCACGAAGGTACAGGTGCAAGGTGTATCGAGTACAGCAGTGATGGATGCACGAGTACATCTTCGCTAGGAAGATAGGTACAGTATTGTTTCCCTATGTTTTCTGCATGTTTTTTGTTATTTTGCGAATGGACATGTGCCAGCAAGGTCGAGTACAGCGGTTGAAGGCGCACGAGTACAGGTTAGCCAGCAAGAGGAATACATGACTGTTTCACTAATTTTGTCTGCAAATTTTGGGTTATTCAAGAGAGTACAGGTGTAAAGTGTGTCAAGTACAAAGGTGTTCGGTGCACGAGTACAGCTTCGCTGGGAAGAGGGGTACAGTATTGTTTCCCTATGTTTTCCGCATGTTTTTTGTTATTTTGCGAATGGACATGTGCCAGCAAGGTCGAGTACAGCGGTTGAAGGCGCACGAGTACAGGTTAGGCAGCAAGAGCAAAACATGACTGTTTCACTA
Organism: Lolium multiflorum; assembly: GCA_030979885.1. Lineage (NCBI taxonomy): Eukaryota > Viridiplantae > Streptophyta > Magnoliopsida > Poales > Poaceae > Lolium > Lolium multiflorum. The sequence goes on along the minus strand of CM061749.1, from coordinate 70,860,198 downwards.
ATTTTGTCTGCAAATTTTGGGTTATTCAAGAAAGTACAGGTGTAAGGTGTGTCAAGTACAGAGGTGATCGGTGCACGAGTACAGCTTCATTAGCAAGAGGAGCACAGGAGTGTTTCCCTATGTTTTCCGCATGTTTTTTGTTATTTTGCGAATGGACATGTGCCAGCAGGGTGGAGTACAGCGGTGAAGGGTGCACGAGTACAGTTTAGGCAGCAAGAGAAAAACATAACTGTTTCACTAATTTTGTCTGCAAATTTTGGGTTATTCAAGAAAGTACAGGTGTAAGGTGTGTCAAGTACAGAGGTGATCGGTGCACGAGTACAGCTTCATTAGCAAGAGGAGCACAGGAGTGTTTCCCTATGTTTTCCGCATGTTTTTTGTTATTTTGCGAATGGACATGTGCCAGCAAGGTCGAGTACAGCGGTTGAAGGCGCACGAGTACAGGTTAGGCAGCAAGAGCAAAACATGACTGTTTCACTAATTTTGTCTGCAAATTTTGGGTTATTCAAGAAAGTACAGGTGTAAGGTGTGTCAAGTACAGAGGTGATCGGTGCACGAGTACAGCTTCATTAGCAAGAGGAGCACAGGAGTGTTTCCCTATGTTTTCCGCATGTTTTATGATTCTCTGGGAATGGACATGTGCCAGCAGGGTGGAGTACAGCGGTGAAGGGTGCACGAGTACAGTTTAGGCAGCAAGAGAAAAACATAACTGTTTCTTTATATTTGTCTGCAAATTGTGGGTTCTGATGGAAGGTACAGGTGTGTGAGGTGTCTACAGTACAGCGGTGATGGGTGCATGAAGGTTCAGGTCTAAGTACAACAACACGAAAGTCGTAGGTACATAATATACAAGAGTACAAATACAGCTAAAATATAAGCTAAAATATAAACTACAAACACAAGTATTAACTACAGCAACAGACACAATAACATTTACATAACTTGAGGGAAACATAGCAAGGAATAGTAAGTGTCTCACAGTCACAATAAAGGCGTAAGTACATCAGGAAGCAAATATCAAGTACGTAAGACATAAGAGTACAAGTACAGACAAATATATGCCAGAAAAGCGAAACCACAGATGTTCAACACAAGGTGACAGTACAAAACAGGAGATTCTTGGGTTCAGTTACAAATAGTTAAAGCACAAACTAAAATATAAATAGAACCATAACGGAGAATCAACGATACTGTCGGAATACAAACAGAGAAACATGTTTCTTTCCGAACGGGTTTGTATATCCTTATCGAGCAACATTCACCGTCTTGCATGCTTTCTCATTATATCAACGACTGCAGGCATTTTCTTTGCATTACCTTGGAAAGTTAGCATATAGAACACCAGCTGCTCACGCAGCTTGATAACATCATTCTGCAATTAACAAATGAAAATTATATGCAGACCAACAATTACATATGCCAAGAAAAACATAGACAAAGACTTACTTCTCTTATCTTATGCTGGAAACCACCGCAATGTTGAAGAATTACTTTCATAGCTTGAGGTCCAGAGTCGTTCCTAAAAACAGTTTGAGTAAGAACAAGAAAATAAAACTATATGAATTACCACAGAACAAAACAAAGACACATAGAAACACACTGATAAATACAATCTCTTAAAATTTTACTTACTCATTGATGTTGTCAGAAACGATTTGGGCAGGCATCACCTGAAAGTTATAAATATCATAACGCTCAGAGTAATATGCTGCTGTATAAGCCTTCTTGAAGTTATCAATAACAGTCATTGCAATATTTTCTGCTACAGTAGCATCATAATAAGGACAATATGTCTCAAACCGCAGTCGGGCGAAATTAGCGACAACCACAATCCAAAAGTGATTATCTCTAACAGGAAGAATTACCTGAAAAACAACCAAATTTTTAAAAATAGCTAAAAAAATAAAATTAAAAGGACAAATGTAATTTTTAAAATACAAAAAATCAAATAGTTGCAAAAGAGTTGAAATAGCAGTTGAAACCAAATTCAATTATAAAACATAAACGGAAAACTTTTGGCATACTAGACAATATATATATTCAAGATACAAATATCATACAAAACAAAATACTCACAACATCAAAGTGATATATCCTACAGGGTAAATTAGGCTCCATAATGTAATTCTTCAGTGCGTTCGGATCAGCACCCAATTCCCTGAATGCCCTCTAGCAAAGTAGATAGAAAAAAAAAACTGATTTTACCATTCTGCCAAACAATTATCCATAAAAAAGTAGAAAAATATCCATATTTAATAAACAAAAAAGAAATAGTAAAAACTTACTACACTCTCACTGTACATTATGTACTTTAGGCACTGGGGACGCTGTTGATTAAGGAAGACACTGTTGTCATACTGCTCTTCCATTACAGTGGCAGCAAATACATTCATAACGTAGTCATGAACATAACCACCAGGTTGCATTGACAACCCAAAATTTCTGTGAGTGGCCCATCTTCCCCTTGTCTCAACAATTCTTGGGCTGCACAACGAAACAAAATCACAACACAGCAAAAAGATTATTTAAAATGATTAAATAAAATGGAAAACCAGTGGCATGAAATAGTAGGATACCTTCTACCAAATTGCGCTGGTAAATACTTTCGCACCCACTCCATCATATCAATCTCAGCCTGCGTCGAATCTCTAATTGAGAGGAAGGGGCGATGGTTTCCATGATGCAAAGATTGACTTTGTGAAAGCCCTGCTGTTGATCCTCTATTATATGTGCCTTGTGACAGACTCGTGTTAAATCGTACCTGCTGTTCACCATAATTCCTCTGGTGATACTGCGGCGTAGCACAAACACGTGGAGATCGAATCATGAATTCCGGAAAAGGAGTAACCACATAACCAGCGTTCCCACCCACATCTTCATCGTCATGTTGGCTACCATTATACCTCCCTGCACTTTGAGAGCTCTGAAAATTTTGCTGCCCAAGCGTGTTGTAAGAGCTGTTATGACCAGTGTTGTAAGAGCTCTGAAGAGAAGACCCTTCATAAGCAATAGATCTCTCATGTCTATAACCAGCAAACCCAGTGTTAAAACCAGGCACAGATATTGTCCTTCCAGGTGTGTTTACTGCTTGCAAAGATGAATGATTTGACAGGTGCAAACCATCAATGTTAGAAATAATAGCTTGGGAGGCAGGAGGGTCTGCGAAATTAACAGTCCTTCGCCCTCCATGGAATGTTCTTCCATTTCGATCACGGAGAATGCCCTGATAACCAGATGACAATCCTGGTTGGGATGGCTGCGACATACCAGGGACTCCGTCTAGATACTGGTGTTGAGTACTAGATGGCATACAAACACTTCCAACAGGCACCAAATGTTCAGCCAACAAGACATCTGAGGGTGATGAATATGAAAATTTCTTCATTGCAAGCGTTTTCGTCCTCTCAATCCTTTCTATTTCTTCCCAAGCAGAAGGTTCATCCAACGGGTCACATGGAACAATATAACTAGTTTGGTCTGCTCCACTTGCCATCTTTGAGCTACCATCCTCCAGTACAGACATCTTTTGTTTCTTTGCAGATGAGTCATGCTGGAAACCGAGAGACTCAGATGAATTTCTCTTCGAAGACGGGAGTAGAAGAGAATCTTCAAGACCAGTAGCTGGATTATTAGAAGTGGAAACCTTAGCATGCTCATCAGCAAAAGCAGTGGGATTGATTGCAGGTTCTGCAGCTGTAGTGCAATAAGATTGAGTTTCGACTTCCAGTTTCTTGCCAATTTGTTTAACTTCAACTGTTGGATCGTTAGAATTACCGGATGAGCCATCTTTGCAATCTACTCTATCAGCGTTAACACAAGCCAGAGAGTTGGCCTTGCAGGTTTTCGTAGTAGCACCCGAAGAACACGCAGCTGAGCCGCTCCCTTTGCTAGTGGACTCAGGAAAACCAACCTCGATCTTACCGAGGACAGCTTCATTTCCTACAGATGCATCAACTTGTCTAACATTGTCATGCACCTTCACGGGGGTAACAGAGGGAATGTTTAACCTCTCACCAACTGCGCTCTTACCAGTATCTAAGGCAACCGAGCAGTTGCAAGTTTCAGAAGCAAGAGGACTATTCAAAAGTCCACAACAGTTGCAAACAACTCCCTTCTGCACAAGCAAATCCAACGCTCCTTCGGATGGGAGTATTGATGGAAGATCCTCCACGACGCGATCAAGATACGCTTCGAGATTCAGCAGATACTCCTTATACAATGCATTTGGAGTGTATTTGCAATTAATAGGAATGAGCTGTTGAAGCAACCTAATCTGTTTATAAACATTCTGACTAATCGGCATGATTTGCTCACGCCACATGTCATCGCACATCTCAGCATTACTAGCAATACCCTTATTCCTGTTCTGGCTTTCTGGCAAGCTGTATGTTTGGTCATTCAATACGGAGACTTCTTGATTTGATTGAGTTCTAACGACACATGGGCTATCTCCCGTTCCATTCGAGCGGTATATATGATCAAAATCATTGAGTATACCCAGACAATTCGCCATATTACTGAACCATGGCCTTGAACAAGAACCACCCTGTTTATCTTCAGATGCGCAAAATCTTCGTTCATTATAGTGGCTCGCAAGCTGCAAAACATTGGCAATCTTATTGTTGATGATTGGCTGAATTGCAGAAAATATCTCAAAGTACAAGCCCTGCTGAATTTCTTTCAGGTCATCAACAGCCTGTTGCAAAATCAAAAAAAACAAAACAAAAAATTAGTAATTGCAGACAACTGCTTCGAACTATAAAACATTACACTACAGATGTCAATTAAAACAGAACATCACAATAAACGTACCAATGGACGCATCGCAGGCTTCACAAAGGAGCAAAGAAACGTCTCGAGACCGGGATGCAGATCTCCAATACAGAAAGTGGAAGACCCACTCTGATGAAACGGAGTACGTCTCACATCCTTCAGCTAATTATAACACACACAATGAAAAATAAAAAACACAGTTTAGGGACAACACATAAACATAAAATTTTAAAACATGTATTGCTCATCATCAGACAATGAAATACACTAACCGGTATTTCGCCATAGGTTCCATCCTCCGCAGAAACCAAGTCAAGTTTTTCAAATTCACTAACTGTCACTGAATCCCATACGCTAATTCTTGGAACAACACTAGCAAGCTCTTTGACTTTTATATCAAGATATTCTAAGTAAGTCATCTACAAAGAACAACAAAGCAAAAAAAAAAAGGCACTCAGATAGAATTAATCAATAACATGACAACAGCAGCTGATGAGAAACTAAAGGAGTTACTAACCAGAGGAACAACCAAGCAACCACAGAGAGCACCCTGTAGACCACAATCAACGAATGTTTTCATGGAAGCTGAAAGTTTCTGAAACACTGCTGAAGACCAATCATACGTGCAGATTTCCTCAGAAGGACCCTCAAGTGCTGAAAGGTAGTCAGGACTGACGCACTCATACGTCGTTGGACATAGAAATGCAGTAATACAGAACATCATCCAATATATCTTGAAATCTTCCTCTTCCAAGTCAGAAGACAGCATATTCATTAGCTCATTTATAGTTGGGGTACTGCCTTCACAACATGACCGATTCCTAACGACATCCCTGAATTGCTCACTGCACTTGATAGGAATGCGCCGTCCTCCAATTGGTGTGCCTAAAACCTTATGGACACACAGTGCATTGAAAGCGAAGTCAAAGCCACTTTTGAAGACAAACATCCTCTTTGAAGCAACATAGTTGCTGACAATCCAAGCAACAAAAGCCCTTGGTATCTCTTCAAGACGAATATCAAGGAGAGATCCTTGACCTATATCAGCAACATAACCCCTTTGTTTGGGGCTAAGGGACTTGCAAACAGAAATGAACTTTGGAAGGCTAAGTTTTGTACTAAATTCTGATGAACCATTAGGGATAGATCCAGAACTGGAAAGCAGAAAACAAATAAACACATGATCAAGACATGAAAATAAACCAGAAGCATGAACAAACATATATAGGAATAACAAACAATATAAACTAACCAAGATTTTCTCAATCTGTGCTGTTCAATTTTTTCATTAGTAGCAGATACTTTCTTCTCCATTCTCATCCTATCCTGCTCAAGCTGGTCACGCACCATGAATTCCTGAGTCACCAACTCAGTACCATCAACGGAAAAAGACTGCGTATCAGATAATTGAGGGGTGACCTCATCTTCACCATCACGAGGTACAGCAGCTTCATCATCCATTGAACAACGCAGGCTACGAGAAAACAACGATAACTCACAAAACCAGCCGAAAAATCCACGGGGATCTTTATTGAGAACCCGCCGCCTACATTCAACAATCGAAGAAAGAAATCAAACGATAAATAGGGTTAGGAAGCATTCCAGACGAGAGGTTTCAAAAACAGATCTGAGATGGGGGGCGCAAGCGTACGAAGAGGGCAAGAGGGAGGAAGAAGATGGCTCACGGGATCAATGAATGACGCCAAAAATTACGGGGACGTCACAGAAGAAAAATGGGAAAGTGAAGTAGAATAAATCCTCCCATCCACAGTCCCACATGTCATCCACGAAGAAAAGGAATGATCAGAACAAGGAGGACCCACATGTCATACTGAAACACCAACTCCCATTTAATGAAATATGCTGGCCCACAAATGCAGGAGAAAAATTATCTCGAAAGTAGAAATCTTAACTAATCGTCCACTTTTGGTGGACAACAGGATCACGCTTTCCATCTCCTCCTCTCTCTCCAACAGATTCAAAATTCAAATCCAGATCCAGACGAGGGGAACGACGAAGCCACCAACGAAGACGAAGGAAGACGAACGATCACGAACTCAAGGTAAACATCTAAATTCCACGTTCGTAGATTTGAAACGTACTATTCCGTGCCCCGATTTTTCTCGCTCGACAGCTGGAACCCCATCCACAACTAACATGTACTTCAGTGAATCGCAATTTTTCATCAATATTTTTTTTCCTTAGATTCAAAATTCGGACGTGCAGGACAGAAAATATCAACACAAGGGAACAAACAAGGGATGAGAGAAGCTGATCTCGCAGATCTGCAGGATTAGGCAAAGTGCAAAATACATCTGATCGGAACAACCTCATAGGTAAATTCACCAGGTTTCTTTCTCGTTGATTCTGGAATACAAACAGGCACAGACTAACCACTCAAACACGCACTAAACAAGTTCAAACACTGGATACTCATCAAAACTAGTCGTAAATTCAAACTTGCACATTTGCTTCTGAATACTTGTCAAAAAGTAGCACTCAAACTTCTCAACCTTACACGCTTGCTCTTCATAGTCTTGAACTTCAACATTTCATACTCCTGCAGGGCTGGAGAGGAAAAAAAAAGAATCATCAGAGAAGATGGATGAAACATGGGCACCACAAAACAAGGATGAAGAACAACAAATAATGTGGTTGAACAAGCTGCCACCTGGAGTAAAGATACCACTAACTGCTGAACAGATGGCAAAAGTTGCAAAAATGGTAAAACTTATCAAAATCCAATCTACTTACAAGCACCTCCCCGTTACGCTATAGTGCTAAACTTTGTCGTACAGGGAAGTACCAATTCACCATGTTAACAAGTACTAGTAAAACTGCATGGAGAAAACAGACAAACTTGTGCATATAATGATTTCATATTAACTATTACTAGTAACTATTCATATTAACAAGTACTAGTAACAATTGATTGGAAAAACAATTTCCATGCTGTCAAACAAAAGCAACAGTATTATCGTGCCTATGTTGTTCAAGAAGTACTAGCCCATAGTAGTAAGAAGCACTAGAAACAATTCCAGGCAATAACAGCTTACACATGTCAACAGGTACACAACTTCTAGTACTGTGCCTATAATATGACCTTATTGTGATTTATTTGTAATGTGATCATATATCTGCATTTAAAATGTACACAAAATAAACTATTATTCCTTTTTTTTGACATGCATGTACACAAAAATTTATAATCATTTTTTTTCAGGCAAGAATACACGCATGGAAGAATAAAAAGGAGAAAATGCAACAAAATAAACTTAAACAAGCTGAGTCACAGTACAGAGTGCAGTGTGCTCACCTTAAACGATCTCTAATTGAAGTAAAGAAGGAAGAAGCTTCCAGCAACAGCTCAACAATGGAATTGGATAGAGGGATGAAGGAAAAAAATTGCTAACCTCTGAGAATATAAATCAGAATGCTCCCTCCTACGCTTGTTCAAGAGAGTATCCTTCCCTGCATGCAAGCAACGTCAAATCATATCAATCGCAAAACTTCACAATGAAGGTTGGTAAAATTAATTAATACATATGGCACTGAAAATTCATTAGTACATATTATTGAATCAATTTAACAAATATAATTAAAATTAATTATTTTCTGTGATAGTAATATTACTGACTGTCAATCTTCTTACAGGATGCTGATGGCAACAATGTGAGACAAAAACATCACGAACAAACAGGAAAGCATAATTATGTGTCAGCAACAAGCAGCCAGAACAGCTCAGCTACACCAGCGGGAAAATACATGCAAAGAAGCTCATCAAGTTACGAGGTAAGTAACAAAGGTTATAGAAGTAAAGTACAAAGTCAAAACATTTTTAGGATAAATCCTGATAATTATTTATCCATTTCTCAGGGTTTATTCAAAGAAATCGAGGACGATGATATGTCTGACGACAACAACGACAACAACAACACACAGATCAAGCTAGTAGACAAGCACGAGACCTCCCGACAACAATCTCAACAAAACAAAGAAGACATCAAAAAGGCATGTAGATTACAGTTGATCAACACTTCTCGCAATGACGACAACAGAAACTGTGATTAAAAAATATCCTGACAAAATTAAATTTATATCTAATTTGCAGGAGGTTTACAGCAACCAGGCAGGAATGAAACAACATGCAGGTCCAAGCAGCAAATATGGTATACCAGACAAACAGAATAACTGGAAAACACAAAAGCAACCAATACCAGCAAAAATTAGCAAGGTACAATGATTATGCACTCTGGAGAAACATCAGTAAACCAGGAATCTAACATAAAGTTTACTTGATTTACTTATCTTCAGGAAATGAAGTTTGCTACAGCCAACACCAACTCCAGTGATAGCACAACAAGCAATACAAAGGTAGTAACTACATGTATGCACTAAAATTATCAAGTTCATTTAAAACAATGCATTAAAAAAATTAACTGTATACCTTTAATTTACAGGAAACATATGAAGCATACACATGTACAGAAACATCGGGAAATAAAAACATCGATCACCAGGTACGTAATTTTGATTTTTGAAACAGTCCACGCTGTGTTATATGTGGAAAATAAACACTAAAATATATAGACCTCTGAAACACCATCTTACAAAACTGATGCACAATGTAAATGTTATGAATTCAGGAAACCAGAGGAATGGGAAGTACCGATGAAGAAACAAGTGCCTCAAAGGAAACAGGTCAAAAGGAAGCTTATTCATCATCGCAGAAACACAGCACAGGACAATCAAACTCGTCCACAGAGGAACAAGCTACTAAACAAGAAACAAAAGAAGAACTGAACGATGATGATCCAGAAATAAATCCAGATCCTCCAACAAAGATGGAAGAAGAAATGGACAAGATGTTCAACACAGATGACTACCCAGCAGTTGAAGAGATTATCAGTGCAGCTATACCAAAGGAAGGTGCCCGCTTCAAAACAAGAGACGATGCATTCTACAGATACGCTCTGTATGCAAGAAAGGAAGGATTTGCAGTGAAGAAGTTCAGCAGCAAGAGATCAGGAAAAAACGGAGAAATTTACATGCAAACATTCACATGTAACAAGGAAGGATGCACAAACACAGATGCCAAAACATCATCTCAGAGGAGAACAAATATACTACTGAAGACTGGCTGTAAAGCACACATAATTGTAAGAGAATTTGATGGATACTGGTACATCAAGAAGGTCCACTTAGAACACAACCATCCGCTGGAGCCAACAGACTATCTCATTAGGTTTGCACACTGTCACAAAAGGATGACTGATCTTGACAGGAGATTAATTCATCTACTACAGATGGGACGTCTGCCACCAAGGAAGATGATGTTAATCTTCCGGTCAATCAGAGGGAAATTCCGCGGAATACCCTTCGATGCTGTTGATCTAAGCAACATAAAAAGTCAACAACAACAAATTGAAAAGGACCATGACATTCAGAAGTGCCTGGAACGCTTCAAGACACTCCAGAAAACAGTACCTGGCTTCTATTATGCCATGGAGATAGACAGTGAAAAAAGAGTACGCAGCCTGTTTTGGATGGACGCAATGTGCGTAATGAACTACAAGCTCTTCGGTGACTACATATCTTTCGACACAACTTTCAGCACAAACAAGTACGGCTTACCATTTGTTCCTATTGTTGGGGTGAACAATCACGGCTCCACAGTACTGTTTGCCGTTGCTCTGCTCAAGGATCAAAAAACAGATACATTCATATGGGTGCTGGAAACATTTGTTCAGGCCATGGGTGGAAAAGAACCAAAGACAATAATAACAGATCAAGACAAAGCAATGAAGAAAGCAATAAAGACAGTTCTAAAGACTACAACCCACAGGAACTGCTACTTCCACATCGTGACCAAGATGAGTCAGAAAGAGAGCACCTTCTTTGCAAAAAATACAGGAATGTCAGAAATGCTAATGTACGTTGCAAAGAACGCATTCACACCAGCTGAGTTCGAAATGGGATGGAATAAAGTGATAAAGGATTACAATGCTGGCGGAGAAAAACACCTAAGCAAGTTATACAGAATAAGACACAGGTGGGTACCAGCGTACTTCATGGATAATTTTTTCCCATTCTCATCAAGCACAGGAAGGAGCGAGAGCACAAATAACATGTGGAAATGCTATAGCCAGCACACAGACACAATAACAATGTTCCTAGAACAATACGAGGTTATACAAGACAAGTGCTTATCTGCCCTGGACAAGAAGAAGCTCGTATCATCACTCAAAACAGCAAAAGCAGTAACAAGACACCCGTTTGAGAAGCAAGCTCTTGAACAATTCACAAATGACATATTCGAGAAGTTCCAGATCGAGATAACAAACAACACAGCATTCAAGGTAGATGGATCTCTTGAACCTGGTCGCCACCTCCGGCTGAAAAGAATAGTGAAATCCTACGACCACATGGAATTCAAAAGGGAGTGTTTCGACGTCACATTTGACGATGAAAAAAGAAACTTCATGTGTTCCTGCAAGAAGATGCAGAGGGATGGTATACATTGCTGCCATGTGATAAAAGCAATGGTTCACATGGAGATCAGTGATTTGCCAGAGAGTTTTGTGATTCAAAGATGGAGAAAAGACATAGACACGGAACTCGCAACATTAGGAAATGTCGCAGATGCTACTTGCGGAGATGAAACACTAAAGTTTGCCGGTGTGATGAGCCATATGGCAGAACTTTGCAACAAAGCATGCCCAATTGACAAAGCATATAATGTCATGATTCAGTGTATGCGAGATATGGAAACAAAAGTGCTGGCAGCAATCAGAGAAGATGAAGGAGCCAAAAAACTACACGATGAAGAAACAGCTAGCAACGAAACATTACGTGACCCACCAATGTCCGACAGAAGAGGAACAAAAAGAGGAGACAGAATGATGCCAGGTTCAGAAAAAAAACAGAAAACTAGACAAATAACATGCGGCCACTGCAAAGTATCAGGACACAACAAAACAGGATGTGAAACACTGAAAGCAGAAATAGCAGCACAGGCAGCAGCACAAGCAGCAGCAGCAGCACAGGAAGCAGCATCACAGCAAAGGTATACAAGCAATACAGCACAGGATCAATCAACAGATAGACACACAAATGATGATAATAACACAACAGAAAGAACAAGAATTCCAGGAAACACGCACGGTATGTACTACCACAACGGAAGAATAAGGTGTAACATGGAATATCTAGTATTTGGAACACAAGACATATTAAAACGGTAAGTGTGCCCATGAAATTACTTTTGTCAGTTATGAAAACCTACTGATGTAAATATTAAGCTTTTTCCAAAAAGCTAAACATAAATTTGAAATATATTTATTTTGCAGAGGTCGAAGATGAGCAAAGGATATCAAAGGAGAACAATAAAAATAGAAATCACACAAGGAGGAGGCCACAGGAATATTTTAGAATATATGATAGAAACAATGGAATGAATATGTAATGTTCTTATGTACTTCATTTCCTTATTTTGTACAATCAAGTTCACTTCATTGACTTCACTGGACGAAAAAAGGATAACCATTGTAAAACAGTTCTTACTTTCGAATTCTTCAATCTGTTCGCGTACGAAACTTGCCAAATAATCAGGAGAATCATAAGTGAGCATCATTCCAGCGAAGTACTGTCGAAAACTTTCAATGTCAGTCTGAAAAACACGAAACAACACAATGGTTAATTATCTTCAACAAGAATACACAAAAATTCAGAACGCACATGCTCCGAACGGAAAAGTACACAAGATGTACAAGTACTAAACAGAACCATTGACATGTAGTATTATACAGTGAACAGGTACTAAAAAAACCGCCTTACATTCTATTGAATAAAAGTATAAAACTATGTACACAACACATTACCTACCTTGAATACATGTGGGTAAAAATTAGCCTTGAACATCCAAATAAACCTCATTGCATAGATACCACAGTCACGCCTCGCGCTTCTCCTAATGGACAAAAAAGAAAAAAACAACTAAATCCAAACACAGTAAATAAAATAAAATCATAATTCACATTATGAAAAGACGATTACTCTGAACAAGAAGGGGTGCCGCAAACTTTTATCTTGAACGATGAGATGTTTAATCCCTCAACACCATGAAGATGACTGTAAAGTTTCTTGAATGATTTGCACTGAAAACAATAAAAAATAAAAGTTATTGCTGTCATGTGTAAATAATTATTTAATTAGTTAGATTACAACGAAAACCATACAATTCTTTCAGTAGAAGCCATCTGAGCTTCAGTCAACTCCAGTGAGCTAGACACTCTAAATTTCCTGAAATGGATGTCGACAAAGATAACCCACCAATGGGTGTAATCGCAACAAGTAATGTAGACCTGTTTGAAAATAAACAATCCCACGAGAAATAAGAAAGCATCCAAGATACTTGTAATAGAAAAAACATAAGCGTCAAACAAAACAAGACAAAACATACCTCTTCCCTATTCAAATTATAGTACTTCAGATCATGTTCAGCAAAACTTGCAGCCAGATGAATAGGGTCCGCCTCATCCACATCAAGGATATGCTGAAAAAAGCAACAAGAAAATGATTAAAAAACTAAATGCTAAAATATCTAGTTAAAAAAAATCTAAAACATATACACATGACGTACCGCCAAAGAACTTGGAATATATAAGAAATCAAGACCATCATCAACGCACTTAAGAAAAACATCCATAACAGAAGGATCCATAAACCCACCACCCTTCATTGCAAGGTAGAAACTATGCCAGCTGACAGACTTTCCACCAACTTCAAGTATTTTCTCACTACTGCAATTGTTAAAAACAACAAGAATAACCATCAGTCTATAAAAAAATAGATGAAAAATAAATGGAAAATTGAATTCCAACAGTTACCCTTCAATGTAATTCCTAGGAGCCTGAAGTACATCAGCAAACAAAATTCTATGCAAAGCAGATACAGGAATATCCTCTTCCTCAGTTAGCTCCAAACGCTCAAGACAATCATCAGAATCGGTGTCTGGATAGGCATCATACTTCTGGGCCATAGAACTACCTCCAACAACATTTTCAGTTTCAGGCTCCTTTCCCTTGCAAGTACATGGCTGCCTTTTCAACTCAATTGACAAAAGAGAAACCATATCACGCATCTGGTCAACAAGACCATGTCCCATTCTTATCATTGAGGAAGTGAAGAAAGTCTTCCACATTTCTTTAAGCTTACAACGTAACTGTAAACAAAAAAAAACACAATTAAGAATGCAGTTTACAATAACACAGTAATTAAAAATCAAAAAACATAACAAAAAGCTCACATCATTATGCATTTCACCAGGAAACATATCTGAAATGTGACGATCAACTGCTTCACGAAGATGGTCGGGAATATCCGCACGAGAGTGAAAACCTGGCTCTGACATCTTTTCCAACCTGTTAACACAAATTACACAATTATATGGGTATGCAACTAAAACACCATTAGGTGCACAAGTACCAGAGAAATAGGAGAACAACTAAAGAACAAATTGCCACGCGAGTACCAAAGACAAAATCGAACAAGTACCCGCCACAAACGGCTGGACACACACACAGGTACAAAACTATAGCACAAAGAAGTACCAAACCACCTTCTTAACAAGCACTGGAGAACTGTAAAAATAGTTCAGGTACGATGTGTGCATCTTATAACTTTTGAAACTAGAGAAAACAGGACGACGAAAAAAGAGTCCAAGAGAAACCACACAGACCACCTACGTCGTCGCAATTGCATATCTTCACTAAACTTCTAAAACGATTCGCGCATCTGGCACAGATACATCGACAACCAAACAAACCAAGAGAAACCAACATAATTTACAAACCGAAAACTCTAGAAAAAAGGAAACACTAGCACCTTTGGTACCGCTAACTCTACAACAAATAGACCAAAGGAAACTAGACAACTAGATAAAAACTAGCACAACGAAAACTATAGAAAACAGACCAATATGAATTTACCAGTACACAATTACAATACAAGTAGGTGCACAAGTACAAGTATAAGAGATATAGGAGCACAAGTACAAGAGATATAGGAGCACAAGTACAAGAGATATAGGAGCACAAGTACAAGAGATATAGGAGCACAAGTACAAGAATTTTAGGTGCACAAGTACGATAGATATAGGAGCACAAGTACAAGAGATATAGGAGCACAAGTACAAAAATTTTAGGTGCACAAGTACGATAGATATAGGTGCACAAGTACAGAACAAATTATCACACGAGTATCAAGGACAAACAATAACAAGTACCAGAGACAAAGGAAAGCAAGTCCCGGCAGAAAAGGCTGGACACACAAGTACTAGATAATAACACACAGAAGTACAAAACCATCTTATGAACAAGCACTGCACAACCCTAAAACTAGTTCAGGTACGATGTGGGATACATATAAACCCTAAAACAAAATACACAGATAGAAACCACAAGAACAAGCAGCATCGTCGCATTTGCATGTCAACACGAGACGGGAAACTCAGCGGCTCCTCCAAGGCGGGTAAATCGTCAAGAAAAAAGACAAACAAACCGTAAATAATAACATGCATGTCATCACGAGATGTGTAACGGAGCGGCTACTCCGGCGCCGCATAATCAACGGCAATGTTCCTCAGAAGGTGTGTAACCAAGAGGCGGCGAAAGAAATCGACGAAAAAAGTACCGACTTTACTCAGAGAAAACGCATCTGCATCCGCCTTCCGCATTTTTCCAATTGAAAGTGCTACCTCCCTCCCATTAATTCCCCAGAAAACTCACAGCCCGGAAATACAAAGGGAAAAACTGATTCGATCTAATCGAATCAAAGGGAAAAACCAAGATCTTAGAAACCCTAAGCAGGCAGAAAAACACGACGGCGCTTACCACTGGAGCAGGAAAAAAGTCCGCCGACGATGAGTTGCGAGAGGTTCCCGACAGCAACGGAGGAGAAGGGAAAATAGCAGCGCCGCCGACGAGACGACAAGCCGAAACAGCGAGCCACGAAGATAGGCGACGAAAGAAGAAGACTAAGGGAAAAACGGAGATAAAGGCAAACGCGAATCGGGTACCCGTAAACCCGTTAACTGGGAAGCGCGCCCGTTACGAGAAATGGACGGTTCGCAAACTAACCAGAAAGCAACACGTGTCGCGCGCGGAGGCAGTCCACCGGCAAATTGCGCGCCCCACGTTCACCCACGTGTCGAGCGCGGAGCAAGTCCATTCCCTTCCCAGAGGTCGGCCTTTTTCTAGAGTTTTCGGTTGGAAGTGCGTAAGCAGGTATAGGGTTTGTCATTTGTGTAGTGCTAGACTGTTAAGAACGAACTTGCCCACCTGGTTCGGTGGTTCCTACGAGTGCTTGGTTACCAAATCAATTTGGTTTAAAGCTTTTGAAATAGCTTTATAAAAGAAGCTGATGCTTTTTCGTAGTTTGCTGCAATCTGCTAACTCGGGAAACGTGAGTTTTACGCGTCAGCGGTCTGACAAAAGTGAGTTACTATAAAACGATGACACGTAGAGATGATAGGTATTTCATCTGTTCGGAAAAATAAGTAACTTAATTATATTGAAATATGTCTAGATAAAATTAAGTTACTTATTTTTAAACAAATGTTGTACTTCTTCCGATCAATAATAAGTGTCTCGGGTAGTACCACCAAATGGTCCATCTCATCTCGTCCATTGTCAAACTGATGGATTGGTAAGGTACAGGCCTCTCACATAATCCAGCCATATCCCCACTAACTAGTCAAGTTGCGTCTCACGTCAGTTACCTTTCCGATATTAACGCATGATTACACGAGTGGATCGAGTTAGCACAAAGTTAAGTTAACACATTAGCGCATGCATGCACCAAGTGGAGTGCCGAACAACATTGCAAGTTTTGTCTCGTACGGAGTATTGATTATGACACATATACTTGAAATCCAGTACGTTCTTGGTTTACGAATGTAATTTTTAAATATGTATTACAATAAACTAGATACAAACCAAAAAAAATAAACCTGCGATACCTAGATATATACTTTTATGGAAAATGTTTATTTCTACACCTTGTGTCAGAAAAAAAATTTAAACCTGCGTGGGCGATTTACACAAAAATAACCCTTTTCTGAAACTATAGCACAAACTGACCCTCCGGCGAAACTATTTCACCCATCTAACCCTTTTCTGTGGCGCCCCTCACATCGGCGCCACACATGCTGCGCGCCACTCCCCAGCCGATGTGGCGTCCTCGACGCTGGGCGCCGATCGTGGCGGATGTGTGGCGCCGTCCCATCGGCGCCACACAGCATGTGTGGCGCCGATGCCACGGGCGCCACACATCCACTTAAGTGTGGCGCCCGCGCCCGCCCCAGCCCGACCACACCTTCTTCTTTCTTTCTCTCCTCTCTGCCTCTCCTCCAACTGCTGCCGCCGGCCGCCTCTCCTCCGCCCCCCACCAAATCCTCCACGGATTGGACAGATCTGGCCGGCCAAATCCATCCCCATACAATCCTCAAGGTATTCCCCTTCGTTGCCCTTCGATTCATCCAAGATTTGCTCCGATTTAATTCGATTTAGACATGGAACCTAGATTGGAAATGTTGGTTGTTGGAATCTATATTGATGTGTATGTGTTGAAATTGATAGCCTCATTGTATGCATGTGTTTGAACCATAGATTTGTTGGAACCATAGATGTGAAATTTTACATGTATGTGTATGTAATATGGCTATGTATGTTGAAATGACTAATTTTTTTGCTTAGGAAATGCATTCAAATTTGTTACATATGCCTAGTACTTGCGATGGAATAACTCATATTTGTTAGTGGAATAGCTCATAATATGGTGTTTTATCCCTAGATATGAATGTATATGTATGTATATCATGTATGTGTGATGGCTTATTTGGATATATTCTCATGTATGTGTTGCTCATATTTGTTAGCTATGGCCCATCCATGGTGTATTTGTGCAAAAATGAAGGATGGTGTGGCTCCTATGGATCAAGAGTATGACAGGGATCACCGGGAGCTGTTTGCATGGATAGATGTATTCTACATTGTAGAATCAGAGGAAATGATAATACAACCTCGACTGTAATGGAAAAAAATCTACACTACACATGATGCTTGTGTTTGTTTCTACACTCTGAGTAAGATTTTGCAAAGTGCATTGCTTCAAAATACAGTTCCAAAACATAGATGAGACTTGCGTTTCTTTTTCCACTCTGTGTATGGTTTGCTCTTTAAGTTGCATAGCTAGTGTTACATCTAATAGCAAAATGCATGGTATTACAGCTGAAACTTCGTTCGAAACTACAAACATAGCTGGCGTTGGTTTTGGCATGTTGCTGGGTTGGTACTTTAACTTGTATAGCTCATGCTACAGATGGAAACGCCTGCCATTTCTCCTCAAACCTAATTGTAACGGCCAGACGTAAAACTCAAAGCATCTATACTGAAACTGGCAGACGTAAAATTAACTTCTTCATAGAAAGTGAAGGTAACCTGTAGCTCAATTCTACAAGACTAAAACTGAAACTATCTATACTTTTAAGAACTAGTCCTATCACGAACTCATGATTAGTTAGTAATATGCCTAGGACTTGCGTGCGTGTATTTGAAACGACATGGACTTGTATTTGTATACTGAGTTTAGGCACTTGCAAAACTGACAACCAGATAAGACAGAAGGATGTTTCTCACTTCAAAAAATACAAAACGACTACACTTGCAAGAACCAATAGTACAATATTGTGCAAATGACTACGCTTGCAAGCAAAGAGCATGTCATTACACCCGAACTGCCTTTGAAATTCCAGTGATGGTTGATGTTTGACATTCGTTTTGGCATGCGACTGAGACTGCTTGCTCCCTCCATCTCGGTTGGGCAGCAGTAGAGGTGTCCCCGGCCACCGCCTTCCTGCACTCGGCGCTGCCAGCCCGCACTTGTCGCCTCCCGCCGCCCGCAATCTGACAAAGTGCAGGAGAGCCTTGAAGACTAGCGGCTGCATATCGCTGCCAGAGAGGAGCTGCAGCCGGGGTCGTCCGGGTCGACGTCGCGCTAGAACACGAGTGGGAGCTGGTGCCCGACGGTGCTCTTCCGTGGCTGGAACAGCGACTCGTCATCGAGCTCCTACCCGTTAGGCCGTTGCTGAGTTTGACGGTGGTCCCGGCCGCGACCGTGAGCATCCACGGAGCGCCGTTGCCCACGGAGATGATGGCCAGCGCGGTATTGCCGGCCGCGGCGCTGACGAAGATGCCACGCTCCATGGCCTTGAACGTGGCGATGTCGATGAAGTCGTAGTTGAACTGCTCGTCATCGGACACGTCGATGGAGAAGGAGATCACGTTGACGCGCCTTCACCGCGGCGTCCAGCCGACACGATGTCCATCATGGACACCACTCGCCGAGTTTGACATTGGTGCGGATCACGTGGTCCGTGGTACCGCCGTGACCGTAGCATCGACGCGCGTGTCATTGCCCACGGAGCTGATGGTCGGCGCGGCAATGCCGGCCGTGGCGCTGACAAAGAAGCAGCACTTCATGGCCTTGTACGTGGCGATGTCGATGAAATCGTAGTTGAACGCACGCTGCCGAACGCGTCGATGGAGAAGAAGATCACGTTGACGCCGTCCTTCACCGCCGCATCCAGTCCTTCTGCTGCACCTGCCGCCACATTGAAAGATTTGAGCTCTCCGCTAAAATGTATTTTGATCGCAAGCATCAACAAAAATGAGAGGGTGGGAGTATGTCATGACGGCGTTGGTAAGGGCGGCCAGCCGGATGATGATGCAACCATAGCCACGGCGTGATGATCATATCATCTAGAGCTTGTTGAACCTGTCTCCTCGACAACACACCCAGATGGATATATCGCCACGGTCGTACAATCCTTCTGCATCCTCATTCTTCTTCCTCTTGTGAACTGATACGTCGTAAACGTATCTATAATTTCTTATGTTCCATGCTACTTTTATTACAATACTTGAATTTTTTATACATACTTTACAGCATTATTATACATTTTCCGGCACTAACCTATTAACAAGATGCCGAGTGCCAGTTTTTTCTGCTGTTTTTGGTTTCAGAAATCCTAGTAAGGAAATATTCTTGGAATTGGATGAAATCAACGCCCAGGAGCCTATTTTTACACGAAGCTTCCAAGACCGAAAGGGAGACGGTGGGGCCACGAGGTGGCCGACACCAGGCGGCGCGACCCAGCCCCGGCCGCACGGCCTCGTTGTCCGGGACCCTGCCGCCGACTTACCCTTCCGCCTACTTAAAGCCTCCTTCGCGAAACCCCTGTACCGAGCCACGATGCGAAAACCTCCAGAGACGCGCCGTCGCGAATCCCATCTCGGGGATTCAGAGACGCCTCCGCACGGCCGGAGAGGGGAATCATCACCGGAGGGGCTCTACATCATCATGCCCGCCTCCGGATTGATGTGTGAGTAGTTCATCCTTGACTATGGGTCCATAGCAGTAGCTAGATGGTTGTCTTCTCCGCTTGTGCTTTCATTGTATTAGATCTTGTGAGCTGCCTAACATGATCAAGATCATCTATTTGTAATGCTACATGTTGTGTTTGGCGAGATCCGATGAATATAGAATATTATGTTAAGTTGATTATCAATCTATCATATATGTGTTGTTTATGTTCTTGCATGCTCTCCGTTGCTAGTAGATGCTCTGGCCAAGTTGATACTTGTAACTCCAAGAGGGAGTAATTATGCTCGATAGTGGGTTCATGCCTCCATTGAATCTGGGACAGTGACAGAAAGTTCTAAGGTTGTGGATGTGTTTGCTACTAGGGATAAAACATTGATGCTTTGTCTAAGTATATTTGTGTTGATTACATTACGCACCATACTTAATGCAATTATCTGTTGTTTACAACTTAATACCGGAAGGGGTTCGGATGATAACCTGAAGGTGGATTATTTAGGCATAGATGCATGCTGGATAGCGGTCTATGTACTTTGTCGTAATGCCCGATTAAATCACATAGTAATCATCGTTGATATGTATTGAATCTTTATTTGTCAATTGCTCGCCTGTAATTTGTTCACCCAGCATATTAGTTATCTTATTGGAGAGACACCACTAGTGAACTGTGGACCCCGTCCATTCTTTTACATCTGAATACATTCATTGTTCTTACTATTCTTTGCAAACAAACATCATCTTCCACTCGATACGTTTAATCCTTTGTTTTCAGCAAGCCGGTGAGATTGACAACCTCACTGTTACGTTGGGGCAAAGTACTTGATTGTGTTGTGCAGGTTCCACGTTGGCGCCGGTTTCACTGGTGTTGCGCCGCACTACATTCCTCCACCAACAACCTTCACGTGCTTCTTGGCTCCTACTGGTTCGATAACCTTGGTTTCTTACTGAGGGAAAACTTCTGCTGTGCGCATCATACCTTCCTCTTGGGGTTCCCAACGGACGTGTACATCTACGCGCATCAAGCTATTTTTCCGGCGCCGCTGTCTGGGAGATCAAGATACGCCGCAAGGGGAGTCTCCACTTCCAATCTCTTTACTTTGTTTTTGTCTTGCTTTATTTTATTTACTACTTTGTTTGCTGCACTTAAACAAAACACAAAAAAATTAGTTGCTAGCCTTACTTTATTTACTGTCTTGTTCTCTATATCAAAAACACAAAAAAATTAGTTACTTGTCTTTACTTTACTTGTTTAGTTTACTTTTTGTTTACTTCATCATGTTTCCTCCTAAGTACGCTCTAAAAGACATACCGGTAGGCCGAGGGTCTATAATTGGAAGAGATAATATAGAAGATTTTTTCACTCATGTTAGTATAGCTGAAGATTTTGAAGATAGACACTTGGTAGAACTTGCTCCTACTTATGAAATTGCTGTTGCTTCTCTAGTACACATGTTGGAAATTAAATTTGTTAATCTTAATCCTATAATTCAGCATATGTTTCTTACACTCTCTGATATGGAGGAAGGAGAAAAGAAAGATTTTGTCTTAGAAACTCTTCTAAAAGAATTTGGTGGTGTAGCAAGAGAGGCTAGAAAAGTCTTTACTAAATATAAAATGCTTGGATCCTACACCAACTTTGCTAGTACCCTTAAAAAGATGGATATGGATAGAATTAAGTATACTAATAATGTTAATGATGGTAGGGAAATTAAAGCGCCAATACCTAGTAAGCTCCTAGGGACGCATGAAGCTTTAGAAAATAACTATGCTTGGCTTGTTCCTGAAAATTTGTTTGATGAGAATAGTAAGCCTAGGAGCAATGAAAGAGGAGTTACTTATATAGACCAGATACAATGCATTGTTGAGAAAACTCCCGACTCCTCGTAATAATGTTGATGCTTCTTCTCTTGACGTTACTTGATTTGCACTTTCTGCGCCTAGCTGAAAGGCATTAAAGAAAGCACTTCTTGGGAGATAACCCAAGTTTCATTTTATTTACTGTATTGTTGAGTCTTGGAAGTTGTTTACTACTGTAGCAACCTCTCCTTATCATGTTTTTGTGCCAAGTAAAGTTTCCATGTTAAAGTTGATGATAGATTTGGATCGCTGCGCAGAAACAGCATTGCTGTCTGTCACGAATTCTCGCAGTCTCTGTAAAAAAAAAAAAAATCTGCAAATTACGAGCATGATCCTCAGATATGTACGCAACTTTCATTAGTTTTGAGTTTTTCCATTTGAGCAAGTTAAGTGCCCCTTCCAGATGCATCTTTACAGACTGTTCTGTTTTTGACAGATTCTGTCTTTTATTTCGCATTGCCGCTTTTGCTATGTTGAATGAGTTTCTTTGTTCCATTAACTTTCAGAAGCTTTGTGCAATGTCCAGAAGTGTTAAGAATGATTGTGTCACCTATGAATATGTGAATTTGTGGTTATGCACTAACCCTCTAATGAGTTTGCTTGAAGTTTGTGTGAAGGAAGTTTTCAAGGGTCAAGAGAAGAGGATGATGTACTATGATCAAGAAGAGTGAAAGGTCTAAGCTTGGGGATGCCCCTGGTTCATCCCTGCATATTTTAAGAAGACTCAAGCATCTAAGCTTGGGGATGCCCAAGGCATCCCCTTCATCGACAACATTATCAGGTCACTTCTAGTGAAACTATATTTTTATTCCGTCACATTCTTATGTTCTTTACTTGGAGCGTCGGTTTGTTTTTATTTTTGTTTTGTTTTGAATAAAGTTGGATCCCGCCATTCTTATATTGGAGATATTACGCTCCGCTTTTTCTTATGGAACACTTGTGTTCTTAATTGTGCTTTAATGTTCATGGCGAAAGCTAATTGCTTCGTTAGATTGCTATTTGGTTGGAATTGGAAAATGCTGCATATGGTTTGATAATTTGGCAATTTTTTGAGCTCTCATAGATCATGTTTAAGCTCTTGCATCATGTAGTTTAATCTATTAATGAAGAACTACCGTAGAGCTTGTTTAATTTGGTTTGCATGATTGTTCTCTCTAAGTCTAGATATTTTCGGGTAAAGTGTTTGAACAACAAGGAAGACAATGTAGAGCCTTATAATACTTGCAATATGTTCTTGTGTGAGTTTTGCACCTGTTCATAATTGTGTTTGCTTCAAACAACCTTGCTAGCCCAAACCTTGTACTGAGAGGAAATGCTTCTCGTGCATCCAAACACCTTGAGCCAAACTCCATGCCATTTGTGTCCACCATATCTACCTACTATGTGGTATTTTTCAGCCATTCCAAAGTAAATTACTAGAGTGCTACCTTTAAAATTTCATTCCTCTACCTTTACAATATATAGCTCATGGGACAAATAGCTTAAAAACTATTGTGGTGATGAATATGTAGTTATGTGCCTTAATTCTTATAAGTTGCTTGTTGAGCGGTAACCATGTTTTCTGGGGACGCCATCAACTTTATCTTTGTTGGATATCATGTGAGATGCTATGCATGTTCGTCTTGTCTGAAGTAAGTGCGATTTCATGATCAAATGGTTTGAGTATGCATATGTTAGAGAAGAACATTGGGCCGCTAACTAAAGCCATGTATCATGGTGGAAGTTTCAGTTTGGACATACAACCTCAATCTCTTATGAGAATATTAATCTTGTTGAATGCTTAAGCATTAAAAGAGGAGTCCATTATCTCTTGTCTATGTTGTCCCGGTATGGATGTCTAAGTTGAGAATAATCAAAAGCGAGAAATCCAATGCGTGCTTTCTCCTTAGACCTTTGTACAGCGGCATAGAGGTACCCCTTTGACACTTGGTTGAAACATATGTTATGCGATGATAATCGTGTTTTCCGAGCTAAGTAGGACAAGGTGCGAGCACTATTAGTACTCTATGCATGAGACATGCAACTTGTAGGAAGTATTATGCATAGCACATATGAATTATTACTACCTTTGACAAAATTGTTTCTATGTTTTCAAAACAAAAGCTCTAGCACAAAAATAGTAATCCATGCTTCCCTCTGCGAAGGGCCAATCTTTTACTTTATGTTGAGTCAGTTTACCTACTTCTTTCTATCTTAGAAGCAAACACTTGTGTTAACTGTGTGCATTGATTCTTACATGTTTACTTATTGCACCGTTATATTACTCTATGTTGACAAATATCCATGAGATATACATGTTACAAGTTGAAAGCAACCGCTGAAACTTTATCATCCTTTGTGTTGCTTCAATGCATTCTACTTTGAATTTATTGCTTATGAGTTAGCTCTTATGCAACTCTTATTGATACTTGTTTGAAAGTACTATTCATGAAAAGTTTTTCTATATGATTCATTTGTTTAGTCATTATCTTTGTTAGCAATCTTTTGTTCAGATCACTCCATTCATCTCATATGCTTTACAATAATGTTGATCAAGATTATGTTAGTAGCATGTCACTTCAGAAATTATTTGTGTTATCGTTTACCTACTCGAGGCCGAGTAGGAACTAAGCTTGGGGATGCTTGATACGTCGCAAACGTATCTATAATTTCTTATGTTCCATGCTACTTTTATTACAATACTTGAATGTTTTATACATACTTTACAACATTATTATACATTTTCCGGCACTAACCTATTAACAAGATGCCGAAGTGTCAGTTCTGTTTCTGCTGTTTTTGGTTTCAGAAATCCTAGTAAGGAAATAATCTCTAATTGGACGAAATCAACGCCCAGGGGCCTATTTTTACAGAAGCTTCCGAAGACCGAAAGGGGACGAAGTGGGGCCACGAGGTGGCCGACACTAGGGCGGCGCGGCCCAGCCCCGGCCGCCTCGTTGTCCGGGGCCCTCGCGTCGCCCCCGACCTACCCTTCCGCCTACTTAAAGCCTGTCGCGAAACCCCTGTACCGAGAGCCACGCTACGGAAAACCTTCCGGAGACGCCCGCCGTCGCGAATCCCATCTCGGGGGATTCAGGAGATCGCCTCCGGCACCCTGCCGGAGAGGGGAATCATCACCGGAGGGGCTCTACATCATCATGCCCGCCTCGGATTGATGTGTGAGTAGTTCATCCTTGGACTATGGGTCCATAGCAGTAGCTAGATGGTTGTCTTCTCCGCTTGTGCTTTCATTGTATTAGATCTTGTGAGCTGCCTAACATGATCAAGATCATCTATTTGTAATGCTACATGTTGTGTTTGGCGAGATCCGATGAATATAGAATATTATGTTAAGTTGATTATCAATCTATCATATATGTGTTGTTTATGTTCTTGCATGCTCTCCGTTGCTAGTAGAGGCTCTGGCCAAGTTGATACTTGTAACTCCAAGAGGGAGTAATTATGCTCGATAGTGGGTTCATGCCTCCATTGAATCTGGGACAGTGACAGAAAGTTCTAAGGTTGTGGATGTGTTGTTGCTACTAGGGATAAAACATTGATGCTTTGTCTAAGGATATTTGTGTTGATTACATTACGCACCATACTTAATGCAATTATCTATTGTTTACAACTTAATACCGGAAGGGGTTCGGATGATAACCTGAAGGTGGATTATTTAGGCATAGATGCATGCTGGATAGCGGTCTATGTACTTTGTCGTAATGCCCTGATTAAATCACATAGTAATCATCGTTGATATGTATTGAATCTTTATTTGTCAATTGCTCACCTGTAATTTGTTCACCCAGCATGTTAGTTATCTTATTGGAGAGACACCACTAGTGAACTGTGGACCCCGGTCCATTATTTTACATCTGAATACATTCTACTGCTCTTACTGTTCTTTGCAAACAAACACCATCTTCCACTCGATACGTTTAATCCTTTGTTTCAGCAAGCCGGTGAGATTGACAACCTCATTACGTTGGGGCAAAGTACTTTGATTGTGTTGTGCAGGTTCCACGTTGGCGCCGGTTTCACTGGTGTTGCGCCGCACTACATTCCTCCACCAACAACCTTCACGTGCTTCTTGGCTCCTATTGGTTCGATAACCTTGGTTTCTTACTGAGGGAAAACTTGCTGCTGTGCGCATCATACCTTCCTCTTGGGGTTCCCAACGGACGTGTACATCTACGCGCATCATGAACGTGCATTGGATTGGCGCCAGCGGTAGCTAAATGGAGCTGGTAGATGCAAATGGTGGAGACCTCACGTTGAAACTGCATGTAATATGGACTAGTATTTTGGTTGGTAGAATGGTTTGGATACGTTTCTTTGGACTTATAAAAATACACTTTCCTTGGAGCTGAGGAGTATGTGTATTGCAAAGTGTATTGCATGTGTTGCTGTGGATTCAAAATTATTCACCGGAGTCAGGATTCTGCTGGAAAAAGTACCGTCAGGGCACCATATTTCTGAAGATCAACAATTGACGTCAATTATACGAAAACTCCTATTTTTCCAGAAGACGAAGGGAGCCAAAAGGAGGGGCCGAGAGGGGCCGCCATGGCCCCCCCATAGGCCGGCGCGGGCCCTGCCTGGCCGCGCCGCCTTGTGGGGAGGGGGCCCACAGCCCCCTCGGCCGCCTCTCCTTCGCGTACTTCTTCGTCCCGAAACCTAAGACCTGGGGAGTTACGAAGAATTGACAGAGCCGCCTCTGCGGGGCGGAAAACACCAGAGAAAAAGAGCTCTCCGGTGGGCAGGAATCCGCCGGGAAATTCCCTCCCGGAGGGGGAAATCGACGCCATCGCCATCGTCATCGAGCTGGACATCATCTCCATCATCATCACCATCATCTCCATCATCTACACCGCCATCTCCACCGCTGCATCTCGTCACCGCTGTAACGATTTGGGTTGGATCTTGATTGTTTGATAGGGGAAACTCTCCCGGTGTTGATTACTACTTGTTATTGATGCTATTGAGTGAAACCATTGAACCAAGGTTTATGTTCAGATTGTTATTCATCATCATATCACCTCTGATCATGTTCCATATGATGTCTCGTGAGTAGTTCGTTTAGTTCTTGAGGACATGGGTGAAGTCTAAATGTTAGTAGTGAATTATTGTTGAGTAGTATTCAATGTTATGATATTTAAGTTGTGGTGTTACTCTTCTAGTGGTGTCATGTGAACGTCGACTACATGATACTTCACCTTTATGGGCCTAGGGGAGTGCATCTTGTATTCGTTTGCTAATTGTGGGGTTGCCGGAGTGACAGCAACCTAAACCCCCGTTAGTATATCGGTACATGAAGATTAACCAGCCGTATGAAGCGAAAGCACTAGACTAAAATCCCCGTGTGTCCTCAAGAACGTTTGGTCATTATAAGTAAACAAACCGGCTTGTCCTTTGTGCTAAAAAGGATTGGGCCACTCGCTGCAATTATTTCTCTCGCATTTTATTTACTTGTACTTTATTTATCTTATATCAAAACCCCCTGAATACTTGTCTGTGAGCATTTACAGTGAATCCTTCATCGAAACTGCTTGTCAACACCTTCTGCTCCTCGTTGGGTTCGACACTCTTATTTATCAAAAGTACTACGATACACCCCTATAGTTGTGGGTCATCAAGACTATTTTCTGGCGCCGTTGCCGGGGAGTGAAGCGCTATTGGTAAGTGGAATTGGTAAGGAAACTTTTACTGTACGTGCTGATTTTGTTTCTGCTTGCTACTATAAGTCATTATGGAGAGATCCTCCCTTGAATTTCTATTTGGGAAATCTACTACTACTGCAACGGTAGTGGATGAGGCGCCAGGTGAGGAAGTAATACCATATAAAATACCTATGAAAATTATTGAACGTGTTGTGGATAACCGCTATGAAGGGGATGGAACTGTCATCCTGGAGATCATTTACTGTTTTTACATGAATTATGCGGGTTATTCAAATGTGCAGGTATTTCAATGGATGAAGTTAGAAAGAAATTATTTGTTATGTCGCTATCTGGTAAAGCGGCGCATTGGTATAAACTGCTGAAGGATGGGCGTTCTCTTGATTGGAAGGATATTGTGCCTGTATTTTACTCTAAATTCTATCCTCCAAGTGAAATTCACAAAGACCGCAACCGTATATATAATTTTTGGCCTCATGATGGAGAGAGTATTGCCCAAGCGTGGGGGAGATTGAAGTCTTTAATGCTCAAATGCCCCATTCATGAGCTTCCTGGTAATATTATTATTGATAATTTCTATGCAAGACTGTCTTTTCAAGATAAAACCTTGCTGGATACTTCTTGTTCTGGATCATTCACGCGCAATAAAGAAGAGTTTAAATGGGACCTTCTTGATCGAATCCAAGAAAATACTGAAGGATGGGAGAACGACAAAGGTAGAGTGTCAGGTATAAATTATAATTATGAATGCATTGAAACTTTTATGGATACCGATGAATATCGTAATATGAGTGCTACATATGGTCTTGACTCTCAAGTTGTTGCAAATATTTATAAAGCCTTTGCCTCTCATTTTGAATTGCCTAGGAAGAATTTTGATAAGTATCATGAACCATATAAAGATAAAGTTGATTCGCCTAAAGGCAAATGTATTGAAATTAAAACTGTTGATCATGTTCTTCCTGAAGCTTATATTGAAAAAACTCCTTTCCCTGCTAAAATGAAGGAGTATTCTGTTATAACTAGTGTAGTTAATAAAAGTGCAAAGAAACCTATAGAACCTGAAGAACAAATAAAAGTTGAACCTGCTGTTGCAATAGTTAAAGATCTTGTGACTGAAAATGTGGAAGATGGTCATATTATTTTTTGTGAAGATGCTTCTAATATTGTTTCGCATCCTAATAAGTCTATGAAAGCCAGTGTTCCTGTGCTCTCTGTTCGAATTGGTGATCATTGCTATTATGGTTTATGCGACATTGGTGCAAGTATTAGTGCCATTCCTTATGAGCTCTACACGGAAATTATGCATGAAATTGGTTCTTGTGAACTTGAAGAAATTGATGTGGTTATTCGGCTAGCTAATAGAGAAACTATCTCTCCCATTGGTATTGTTCGAGATGTTGAAGTTCTATGTGGTAAGATTAAATATCCTGCTGACTTTTTGGTACTTGGTTCTGCTGCTAGTAAGTTTTGTCCTATTATTTTTGGTAGACCTTTTCTAAATACATGTGGAGCTATTATAGATTGCAAGAAAGAGAAAATTGTTACTAAATTTGCTGGTGAATCTTATGAGTTTAACTTCTCTAAATTTGCCAAAACTCCTTATAAAGCTGATTTGCCTAATGAAGATTTTAGAGTTGAACAGTGTGCATCTATTGCTCTTGCTCCTAGTAATCCTTTGCAGCAACATTTGGAGAATAGTGAGAGTGAAGTTTTTAGGGAAGAAAGGGATGAGCTTGATGAAATTTTCCTTCGTCAACCTATTCTTAAACATGACTTACCGGTTGAAGATTTAGGTGTAACACCACCACCAAAGGAAGATCCTGTATTTGATTTGAAACCATTACCTGATAATCTTAAGTATGCTTATATTGATGAGAAGAAAACATATCCTGTTATTATTAGTGCTAAGCTTTCAGATATCGAGGAAGAAAGGTTATTGGAAATATTGAAGAAGCACCGAGGAGCTATTGGCTATACTCTTGATGATTTGAAGGGGATTTCTCCCGCTATTTGCCAACATGCTATTAATATAGAAGATGGTGCAAAACCCGTTGTTGAACATCAGCGTCGTCTAATTCCCAAGATGAAGGATGTGGTAAGAAATGAGGTATTAAAACTTCTTGAAGCAGGTATTATATATCCTATTGCTGATAGTAGATGGGTTAGTCCTGTGCATTGTGTTCCTAAGAAAGGAGGTATAACTGTTGTGCCTAATGATAATGATGAGCTTATTCCTCAAAGAGTAGTTGTAGGGTATAGAATGTGTATTGATTTTCGAAAAGTTAATAAAGTTACTAAGAAAGATCATTACCCTTTACCTTTTATTGATCAAATGTTAGAAAGGTTGTCTAAAAATACTCATTTCTGTTTTCTTGATGGATATTCTGGGTTTTCACAAATTGCTGTTAGAGCTAAAGATCAAGAGAAAACCACTTTCACTTGTCCCTATGGAACTTATGCTTATAGGCGTATGCCTTTTGGTTTATGTAATGCTCCTGCTACTTTTCAAAGATGCATGTCTGCTATTTTTCATGGCTTTTGTGAAAAGATTGTTGAGGTATTCATGGATGATTTTTCTGTCTATGGGAATTCTATTGCTTGCGAAACCTTGATAAAGTTTTGCAGAGATGTGAAGAAACTAACCTTGTTCTTAATTGGGAGAAATGCCACTTTATGGTTAATGAAGGAATTGTATTGGGACATAAAATTTCCGAAAGAGGTATTGAAGTTGATAGAGCTAAAGTTGAAGCAATTGAGAAGATGCCCTATCCTAGGGATGTTAAAGGTATTCGTAGTATTCTTGGTCATGTTGGTTTTTATAGGAGGTTTATTAAAGATTTCTCTAAAATTTCAAAGCCTCTTACTAATCTTCTTCAAAAAGATGTACCTTTCGTTTTTGATGATGATTGTAAGGAAGCTTTTGAAACTCTAAAGAAAGCCTTAACAACTGCTCCTATAGTTGAACCTCCTGATTGGAATTTACCTTTTGAAATTATGTGTGATGCTAGTGATTTTGCTGTAGGCGCTGTCCTTGGACAGCGAGTAGATAAAAAATTAAATGTTATTCATTATGCTAGTAAAACTCTAGATGCTGCTCAAAGAAATTATGCTACAACTGAAAAAGAGTTATTAGCCGTAGTTTTTGCATGTGACAAGTTTAGACCCTATATTGTTGATTCAAAAGTCACAATTCATACCGATCATGCTGCGATTAGGTACCTTATGGAAAAGAAAGATGCTAAGCCAAGGCTTATTAGATGGGTGCTTCTTTTGCAAGAATTTGATTTACATATTGTAGATAGGAAAGGTGCTGATAATCCTGTTGATAATTTGTCTAGATTGGAAAATATTACTTATGATCCTGTTCCTGTTAATGATAGTTTTCCAAATGAACAATTGGCTGTAATAAAGGTGAGCTCGCGAGAGAGCCCTTGGTATGCTGATTATGCTAACTTTATTGTTTCGAAGTATTTGCCTCCAACCTTTTCAGCTCAGCAAAGGAGGAAATTCTTTTATGATTTGAGGCATTATTTTTGGGATGACCCACACTTATATAAAGAAGGAGTGGATGGTATTATGCGAAGATGTGTCCCGAATATGAACAACAAGAGATATTGAGTAAATGTCATGGGAGTGTTTATGGAGGACATCACGCCGGAGATAGAACCGCACAAAAGGTTTTACAATCAGGTTTTTATTGGCCAACACTTTTCAAGGATGCAAGGAAGTTTATCTTATCTTGTGATGAATGTCAAAGAGTTGGTAATATCTCTAGACGCAATGAAATGCCTATGAATTATACTCTTGTTATTGAACCATTTGATTGTTGGGGATTTGACTTCATGGGTCCTTTCCCTTCTTCAGAAGGTAATACTCATATACTTGTCGCTGTTGATTATGTTACTAAATGGGTAGAAGCTATACCTACAAAAAGTGCTGATGGTGAGACCTCTATAAAAATGCTTGTAGATGTTATATTTCCTAGATTTGGAGTACCTAGATATATTATGACTGATGGAGGTTCTCATTTTATTCATGGTGGTTTTAGAAAAACTCTTGCTAAATATGGTATTAATCATAGAATTGCTTCAGCTTATCATCCTCAAACTAGTGGGCAAGTAGAATTATCAAATAGAGAAATTAAAGCTATTTTGGGAAAGACTGTTAATAAATCTAGAAAGAATTGGGCTAGTAAGTTAAAGGAAGCATTGTGGGCTTATAGAACTGCTTATAAAAATCCTATGGGCATGTCTCCTTATAAAATGGTTTATGGAAAAGCTTGTCATTTACCTTTAGAACTAGAGCACAAAGCTTATTGGGCTGTAAGAGAACTTAATAAAGATTTTAAACTTGCCGGTAAGAAGAGGTTGCTACAATTGAGTTCTTTAGATGAATGGAGAAGTGAAGCTTATGAAAATGCTAAACTTTTTAAGGAGAAAGTTAAGAAGTGGCATGATAGAAGAATTATTAAAAGAGAATTTAATGTTGGAGATAAAGTCCTATTGTATCGATCTCGTCTCAGATTTTTTGCAGGGAAATTACTCTCAAAATGGGAAGGACCATATGTTATTGAGGAGGTATATCGTTCAGGAGCAATAAAAATTAGCTCTTTGGAAGGTAACGCCACACAAGTAGTGAATGGACAAAGACTCAAGCATTATATTTCTGGAGATTCTTATAATGAAGATATTGATATTATTCAAGTGATAACTCCGGAAGCTTTCATCAAAGATCAAATTGACAGTTCTGCAGAGTCCGACTTTGAATAGGTAACAGTTTTAGTAATAAAAAGTCCGCGTTTAGCTTTCCGAACAATATTTCTGCTGTTTTTGGAAAATATGAAAAATTACGGGATCGAAACGGAGTGGAGGAGACGCGCGAGGGCCCGTCACCATAGGCCGGCGCGGGCCCCACCCTGGCCGCGCCGCCCTATGGTGACAGCCCCTCGGCGTCCCGTTTCCACTCGTTTTCGGCCTGGAACCTTCCTTTTGTCGTAAAAATATTTGCTATATAATCCCCCGGATCCCAGAGGTCCGTATATCGTTTTCTCGTCGTGTTTTGTTTCGAGCTGTTTTCTGCCAGGATCTGTTTTGATCTAGAAGCACTATGGTCTCCAACAACAAAGACAAGGAGCCTTGGAAGGAAGAGATGGATGAAAGGATCAATAAGGAGAAGAAGAAGATAGCATCAGCAAAAGGAGAGTGGGAAACTATGGAGAGTAAGCCAATCTTGGTGGGATCGGTTAACACTGGGCGTTCTTTTTCTCATAACTTGCAGGGACTTCTTCCGCCTGCTCTTAGCCTCGACTCTTTCCCTTGTGTGGAGGAAGCAATACGGGTTGCCGATGAGTTTTGTGATCAATATCGTGCTCTAAGGAGGGAAGTGGAGATACTTCAGGAGGAGAACCAGCGACTTCGCAGAATGCTGGAATATTACTCGATTCCCATCACAAGGCTGCCACCGCCACATTCGGATAACAATGAATCTCTTCGAGTTTTAGTGCAGAACTGCAAACTGAGAAGCTGAAGCTGAAGGAGATCCTTAAGAAGCGCGAGAAGAATCCACCATCATCGCCACCGAAGGAGTAATTCATCATCGGTATTGGCATCCCCTTGGTTTGTTCCAAGCTTGGGGGAGTGCCGCGGTATCACATCATCACTACCTTTATCTTTTACTATCAAGTAGTGTCATATCATGAGTAGGGAAGTTATCATATGGAATAGTTTGCAATGTGGAAGTATCTCTCTTAGTTGGTTATCTATGTATCCGTTGGTGTGAGTTATCGTTATGGAATATTAATGAGAAGTCTTATCATTTACTTTTTGCACACCTTATTTTAGTTTGCAATTTCTTTTATATGATTACTCTTGACATTAGTATTGATATCACTTTGGGAGCATCAAGTAAATCTATTTGGTTTTGGCAAATTTAGCATTGGTCAATAGCAACAACACCTTGATGTTTAATTAGAAGAGGGAAATACATGTAGATATATTACTCTATTATCTTTATGCTAATGAGTTAGTATTCTGAAGTTAAAATTGCTTGTGCTTATGAGAAAGATGCATGATTGTTTCTATCACATGTATATTTGTTTGTTTCCCTCAACCTTTATGCTTGCTATCAAACCTTGCTAGCCAAAACCTGTATTGAGAGGGAATGCTTCTCATACATCTATAACCTTAGACCAAACCCATGCCATTTGTGTCCACCATAACTACCTACTATGTGGTATTTTGCGCCACTCCAAGTAAATACTTCATGTGCTACCTTTAAATAATTCAAACTATATTACTCTTTATTTGTGTCAATGTTTTATAGCTCATGAGGAAGTATGTGGTGTTTTATCTTTCAATCTTGTTGGGCGGACTTTCACCAATGGACTAGTGGCACATCCGCTTATCCAATAATTTTGCAATAAGAGCTGGCAACGGGGTTCCCAGCCCCAAGTAATAACTTTCATTAATAATTCTCTTCACATGTTTTGCCCTGATTTATCAGTAAGCAACTTAATTTTGCAATAGACACTCCTCCATGGTTTGAGAAATGTTGGAAGGCACCCGAGGATTCGGTTAGCCATGGCTTGTGAAAGCAAAGGTTGGGGGAGTGTCATCCATAATAAAACTAAAATACATGTGTAAACAAAAGAGAAAGGGGATGATCTACCTTGCTGGTAGAGATGTCGTCCTCCATGGGAGCCGCTCTTGGAAGGTTTGTTTGGCAAGGGGGTTAGAGTGCCCACTACCATTCGTTGACAACAACAAACACCACTCAAAATCTTACTTTTATGCTCTTTACATGATTTCAAAACTTGAAAAGCTCTAGCACATGATTTAATCCCCGCTTCCTGATGCGCGTAGATATACACGTCCGTTGGGAACCCCAAGTGGAAGGTATGATGCGTATAGAAGAAAGTTTCCCTCAGTATGAAACCAAGGTTTAATCGAACCAGTAGGAGCCAAGAAGCACGTTGAAGGTTGATGGTGGTGAAATGTAGTGCGGCGCAACACCAGGGATTCCGGCGCCAACGTGGAACCTGCATAACACAACCAAAGTACTTTGCCCCAACGAAACAGTGGAGGTTGTCAATCTCACCGGCTTGCTGTAACAAAGGATTAACCGTATTGTGTGGAAGATGATTGTTTGCAAGAAAATAGTAAAACAAGTATTGCAGTAGATTGTATGCGATGTAAAGAATAGGACCGGGGTCCACAGTTCACTAGAGGTGTCTCTCCCATAAGATAAAAGCATGTTGGGTGAACAAATTACAGTCGGGCAATTGACAAATAGAAAAGGCATAACAATGCATATACATGATATGATAAATATAGTGAGAATTAATTGGGCATTACGACAAAGTACATAGACCGCCATCCAACTGCATCTATGCCTAAAAAGTCCACCTTCAGGTTATCATCCGAACCCCATTCAGTATTAAGTTGCAAAGCAACAGACAATTGCATTAAGTATGGTGCGTAATGTAATCGACAACTACATCCTTAGACATAGAATCAATGTTTTATCCCTAGTGGCAACAGCACAACACAACCTTAGAACTTTCTGTCACTGTCCCAGGTGTCAATGCAGGCATGTACCCACTATCGAGCATAAATACTCCCTCTTGGAGTTAAGAGCAAAAACTTGGCCAGAGCCTCTACTAATAACGGAGAGCATGCAAGATCATAAACAACACATAAGTAATAGATTGATAATCATCATAACATAGTATTCTCTATCCATCGGATCCCGACAAACACAACATATAGAATTACGATAGATGATCTTGATCATGTTAGGCAGCTCACAAGATCCAACAATGAAGCACAACTAGGAGAAGACGACCATCTAGCTACTGCTATGGACCCATAGTCCAGGGGTGAACTACTCACTCATCACTCCGGAGGCGATCATGGCGATGAAGAGTCCTCCGGGAGATGATTCCCCTCTCCAGGGTGCCGAGGCGATCTCCTGAATCCCCGAGATGGGATTCGCGGCGGCGGCGTCTCCGGAAGGTTTTCCGTATCGTGGCTCTCGCATGGGGTGGACGGAGGCTTTAAGTAGGCGAAAGGGCAAGGTCGAGGTCTGGTGGGGCCAGACACTAGGCGGCGCGGCCAGGGCCTCCGCGCCGCCACCATGTGTGGGCCCCACGTGGCCCCTCCTCGCGACTCTCTGTTCTGGATGCTTCCGGGCAAAATAGGAACCCGGGCGTTGATTTCGTCCAATTCCGAGAA
Organism: Lolium multiflorum; assembly: GCA_030979885.1. Lineage (NCBI taxonomy): Eukaryota > Viridiplantae > Streptophyta > Magnoliopsida > Poales > Poaceae > Lolium > Lolium multiflorum. Next base: position 70,824,236 of record CM061749.1, on the reverse strand, counting down.
TATTTCGTTACTAGGATTAAACCAAAAACAGCAGAAAACAAGAATTGGCTTTCGGCATCTTGTTAATAGGTTAGTTCCAGAAAATGCGTAAATACGACATATAATGTGCATAAAACATGTAGATATCATCAATAATGTAGCATGGAACACAAGAAATTATCGATACATTGGAGACGATCAGCATCCCCAAGCTTAGTTCTGCTCGTCCCGAGCAGGTAAAACGATAACAAAGATAATTTCTGAAGTGACATGCCATCATAATCTTGATCATACTATTTGTAAACATATGTAATGAATGCAGCGATCAAAACAATGGTAATGACATGAGTAAACAACTGAATCATAAAGCAAAGACTTTTCATGAATAGTACTTCAAGACAAGCATCAATAAGTTTTGCATAAGAGTTAACTCATAAAGCAATAAATCAAAGTAAAGGTATTGAATCAACACAAAGGAAGATTAAGTTTCAGCGGTTGCTTTCAACTTATAACATGTATATCTCATGGATAGTGTCAATGTAAAGTAATATAACAAGTGCAATATGCAAGTATGTAGGAATCAATGCACAGTTCACACAAGTGTTTGCTTCTTGAGGTGGAGAGAGATAGGTAAACTGACTCAACAATAAAAGTAAAAGAATGGTCCTTCAAAGAGGAAAGCATCGATTGCTATATTTGTGCTAGAGCTTTTATTTTGAAAACATGAAACAATTTTGTCAACGGTAGTAATAAAGCATATGAGTTATGTAAATTATATCTTACAAGTTGCAAGCCTCATGCATCGTGTACTAATAGTGCCCGCACCTTGTCCTACTTAGCTTGGACTACCGGATCATCGCAATGCACATGTTTCAACCAAGTGTCACAAAGGGGTACCTCCATGCCGCCTGTACAAAGGTCTAAGGAGAAAGCTCGCATTTTGGATTTCTCGCTTTTGATTATTCTCAACTTATACATCCATACCGGGACAACATGGACAACATAATGGACTCCTCTTTTATGCATAAGCATGTAACAACAATTATTATTCTCATATGAGATTGAGGATATATGTCCAAACTGAAACTTCCACCATGATTCATGGCTTTAGTTAGCGGCCCAATGTTCTTCTCTAACAATATGCATGCTCCAACCATTAAGGTGGTAGATCTCTTACTTCAGACAAGACGGACATGCATAGCAACTCACATGATATTCAACAAAGAGTAGTTGATGGCGTCCCCAGAAGCATGGTTATCGCACAACAAGCAACTTAATAAGAGATAAAGTGCATAAGTACATATTCAATACCACAATAGTTTTTAAGGCTATTTTGTCCCATGAGCTATATATTGTAAAGGTGAATGATGGAATTTTAAAGGTAGCACTCAAGCAATTTACTTTGGAATGGCGGATAAATACCATGTAGTAGGTAGGTATGGTGGACACAAATGGCATAGTGGTTGGCTCAAGGATTTTGGATGCATGAGAAGTATTCCCTCGATACAAGGTTTAGGCTAGCAAGGTTATTTGAAGCAAACTCAAGGATGAACCGGTGCAGCAAAACTCACATAAAAGACATATTGTAAACATTATAAGACTCTACACCGTCTTCCTTGTTGTTCAAAACTCAATACTAGAATTATCTAGACCTTAGAGAGACCAAATATGCAAACCAAATTTTAGCAAGCTCTATGTATTTCTTCATTAATGGGTGCAAAGTATATGATGCAAGAGCTTAAACATGAGCACAACAATTGCAAAGTATCACATTATCCAAGACATTTTAGAATTACTACATGTAGCATTTTCCAATTCCAACCATATAACAATTTAACGAAGAAGAAACTTCGCCTTGAATATTATGAGTAAAGCCTAAGGACATATTTGTCCATATGCAACAGCGGAGCGTGTCTCTCTCCCACAAAGTGAATGCTAGGATCCATTTTATTCAAACAAAACAAAAATAAAAACAAACCGACGCTCCAAGTAAAGAACACAAGATGTGACTGAATAAAAATATAGTTTCAGGGAGGAACCTGATGATGTTGTCGATGAAGAAGGGATGCCTTGGGCATCCCCAAGCTTAGACGCTTGAGTCTTCTTAAAATATGCAGGGTGAACCACGGGCATCCCCAAGCTTAGAGCTTTCACTCCTCTTGATCATAGTATATCATACTCCTCTCTTGACCCTTGAAAACTTCCTTCACACCAAACTTCAAGCAAACTCATTAGAGGGTTAGTGCACAATTAAAAATTCATATTCAGAGGTGACACAATCATTCTTTACACTTATGGACATTGCACAAAGCTACTGGACATTAGTGGATCAAATAAATTCATTCAATATAGCAAATATGGCAATGCGAAATAAAAGGCAGAATCTGTCAAAAACAGAACAGTTCGTAAATACGAATTTTAAAATGGCACCATACTTGCTCAAATGGAAAAACTCAAAACTAATGAAAGTTGCGTACATATCTGAGGATCACGCTCGTAAATTGGCAGATTTTTTAGAATTTTCTACAGAGACTTGTGCCAGAATTCGTGACAGACAGCAATGCTGTTTCTGCGCAGCGATCCCAAATATAACATCAACTTTAACATAGAAACTTTACTTGGCACAAAAACATGATAAGGAGAGGTTGCTACAGTAGTAAACAACTTCCAAGACTCAACAAAACAAAAATTGCTGTAGTAAAAACATGGGTTGTCTCCCATAAGCGCTTTTCTTTAACGCCTTTCAGCTAGGCGCAGAAAGTGCAAATCAAGTGTTATCAAGAGATGAAGCATCTTCAGCGGGGTTTGGAGTTTTCTCAACCAAGCATAGTATATTGGATACATAAGTTTCAGCGTCTCCCTTTTCATTAGTCTTGGGCTTGCTATTCTCATCGAACAAATTTTCAGGAACAAGCCAAGCATAGTTATTTTCTAGTGCATCATTCATAGCTAGGAGTTTACATGGTATTGGTGCTTTGATCTCCCCACCATCATTAATATTATTAGTGTACCTTATTCTATCCATGTCCATTTTTTCAAGGAGACCAACAAAATTAGTATGAGAACCTAGCATATTAAATTTAGCAAAGACCTTTCTAGCCTCTCTTGCTAGACCACCAAATTCTCTAAGAAGAGTTTCTAAAACAAAATCTTTCTTTTCCCCTTCTTCCATATCACCGAGTGTAAGAAACATGTGTTGGATTATAGGATTGAGATTAACAAATTTAGTTTCCAACATGCGAACTAAAGCAGCAGCAAATTTCATAGGTAGGTGCAAGTTCTACCAAGTGTCTATCTTCAAAATTTTCAGTAATACTAACATGATTGAAAAATTCTTCTATATTATTTCTCCCAACTATAGACCCACGTCCTACCGGTATGTCTTTTGTGGTAAAATTAAAAGGAAACATGATGCAATAAGCAAAAAGTAAACTAGGCAAACAAAGTAAAGACGAGTAACTAATTTTTTTGTGTTTTTGATATAGAGAACAAGACAGTAAATAAAGTAAAACTAGCAACTAATTTTTGTGTATTTTGTTTAGGTGCAGCAAACAAAGTAGTAAATAAAATAAAGCAACAAAAAAAAGTAAAGAGATTGAGAAGTGGAGACTCCCAGCGTGTCTTGAACTCCCCGGCAACGGCGCCAGAAATTTAGCTTGATGCGCGTAGATATACACGTCCGTTGGGAACCCCAAGTGGAAGGTATGATGCGTATAGAAGCAAGTTTCCCTCAGTATGAAACCAAGGTTTAATCGAACCAGTAGGAGCCAAGAAGCACGTTGAAGGTTGATGGTGGTGAAATGTAGTGCGGCGTAACACCAGGGATTCCGGCGCCAACGTGGAACCTGCACAACACAACCAAAGTACTTTGCCCCAACGAAATGTGAGGTTGTCAATCTCACCGGCTTGCTGTAACAAAGGATTAACCGTATTGTGGAAGATGATTGTTTGCAAGAAAATAGTAAAACAAGTATTGCAGTAGATTGTATGCGATGTAAAGAATAGGACCGGGGTCCACACTTCACTAGAGGTGTCTCTCCCATAAGATAAAAGCATGTTGGGTGAACAAATTATAGTCGGGCAATTGACAAATAGAAAAGGGCATAACAATGCATATACATGATATGATAAATATAGTGAGATTTAATTGGGCATTACGACAAAGTACATAGACCGCCATCCAACTGCATCTATGCCTAAAAAGTCCACCTTCAGGTTATCATCCGAACCCCATTCAGTATTAAGTTGCAAAGCAACAGACAATTGCATTAAGTATGGTGCGTAATGTAATCGACAACTACATCCTTAGACATAGAATCAATGTTTTATCCCTAGTGGCAACAGCACAACACAACCTTAGAAATTTCTGTCACTGTGTCAATGCAGGCATGAAACCACTATCGAGCATAAATACTCCCTCTTGGAGTTAAGAGCAAAAACTTGGCCAGCCTCTACTAATAACGGAGAGCATGCAAGATCATAAACAACACATAAGTAATAGATTGATAATCATCATAACATAGTATTCTCTATCCATCGGATCCCGACAAACACAACATATAGAATTACAGATAGATGATCTTGATCATGTTAGGCAGCTCACAAGATCCAACAATGAAGCACAACTAGGAGAAGACGACCATCTAGCTACTGCTATGGACCCATAGTCCAGGGGTGAACTACTCACTCATCACTCCGGAGGCGATCATGGCGATGAAGAGTCCTCCGGGTGATGATTCCCCTCTCCGGCAGGGTACCGGAGGCGATCTCCTGAATCCCCCGAGATGGGATTCGCGGCGGCGGCGTCTCTGGAAGGTTTTCCGTATCGTGGCTCTCGGTATCGGGGGTTCGCGACGGAGGCTTTAAGTAGGCGAAAGGGCAAGGTCAGAGGGGGTCTGGTGGGGCCAGACACTAGGGCGGCGCGGCCAGGGCCTGGGCCACACCGCCACCATGTGTAGGCCTGATGTCTACGGGTGCTTCTATTCTTGTAGACAGTGTTGGGCCTCCAAGAGCAGAGGTTTGTAGAACAGCAGCAAGTTTCCCTTAAGTGGATTACCCAAGGTTTATCGAACTCAGGGAGGAAGAGGTCAAAGATATCCCTCTCATGCAACCCTGCAACCACAAAGCAAGAAGTCTCTTGTGTCCCCAACACACCTAATAGGTGCACTAGTTAGGCGAAGAGATAGTGAAATACAAGTGGTATGAATGAATATGAGCAGTAGTACGGCGCCGTAAAAGTGCTTGTGCAGCTTGATGGTAGTAATATTGGGGAGTAAACTGCGTAGTAACTCAGCAGTAGTAAAGAAAAAGAATAAGCAGCGATAGCATTTAGGAACAAGGCCTAGGAATAGACTTTCACTAGTGGACACTCTCAACATTGATCACATAACAGAATAGATAAATGCATACTCTACACTTTTGTTGGATGATGAACACATTGCGTAGGATTACACGAACCCTCAATGCCGGAGTTAACAAGCTCCACAATAATGCTCATATTCTAGTAACCTTTAGTGTAAGATAGATCAAAAGACTAAACCAAGTACTAGCATAGCATGCACACTGTCACCTTCATGCATATGTAGGAGGAATAGATCACATCAATATTATCATAGCAATAGTTAACTTCGCAATCTACAAGAGATCATGATCATAGCATAAACCAAGTACTACACGGTGCACACACTGTCACCTTTACACACGTGCAGGAGGAATAAAACTACTTTAATAACATTGCTAGAGTAGCACATAGATAAATTGTGATACAAACTCATATGAATCTCAATCATGTAAGGCAGCTCATGAGATTATTGTATTGAGGTACATGGGAGAGATGAACCACATAGCTACAGCCCCGAGCCTCGATGGAGAACTACTCCCTCCTCATGGGAGCAGCAGCGGTGATGAAGATGGCGGTGGAGATGGCAGCGTGTCGATGGAGGAGCCTTCCTGGGGCACTCCCCGTCCGCAAAGTGCCGGAACAGAGACTCCTGTCCCCGCATCTTGGCTTCACGATGGCGGCGGCTCTGGAAGGTTTTGCGTACCGTGGCTTCCTCCGTAAGGGTTTTCGATGCAAGGGCTTTATATAGGCGAAAGGGCAGCCTCGGAGGGGCACCAGGGTGCCCTCACCACCAGGTGGCGCGGCCAGGCCCTGGCCCGCGCCCAGGTGTGGTGTGGGGCCCCCCTGGCCCATCTCTGGCCCCTCTTCGGTGATCTGGAAGCTTCCGGGAAAAATAGGAACCTGGGAGGTGATTTCGTCCGATTCCGAGAATATTTCGTTACTAGGATTTCTGAAACCAAAAACAGCAGAAAACAGGAACTGGCACTTCGGCATCTTGTTAATAGGTTAGTTCCGAAAAACGCACGAATATGACATAAAGTGTGCATAAAACATGTAGATATCATCAATAAAGTAGCATGGAACATAAGAAATTATCGATACGTTGGAGACGTATCAGTCCCACGTGGCCTCCCTCTGGCGACTCTCGGGTGTTCTGGATGCTTGGCAAAATAGGAACTCCGGGCGTTGATTTCATTCCAATTCCGAGAATATTTCGTTACTAGGATTTCTGAAACCAAAAACAGCAAAAACAACCGGCTCTTCGGCATCTTGTTAATAGGTTAGTTCCAGAAAATGCGTAAATACGACATATAATGTGCATAAAACATGTAGATATCATCAATAATGTAGCATGGAACATAAGAAATTATCGATACGTTGGAGACGTATCACTTCCCTCTGCGAAGGGCCTATCTTTTACTTTTATGTTGAGTCAGTAAACCTATTTCCCTCTATCTTAAGCAAGCAATTGAGTTGTTGTGAACCAACCATTTATGCTATGATTGAGTTAATCATGTCTTTTATGCTTTCTTGTTTAGTACAAATTTTATCTGAATGAATATGACTTTGAAAGTTATCAATGATTATGAGGAGATTGTTATGATTGAGAATGAAAGCCCTGCTATATAAATTCTAATATGAAAGCTTTGCTTAGAAGATAAGTGCAATCCGTTAGTAGTTCTCTGACCAAGAACAAAGTTTGCCATAACCAATCATGATTTCCTATGCACCTCTATTTGTGATTTCTCTTTACTTATTTCAAGTTGAGTTATATAAAGAGAATGTTTACTAGCATATCTTGTGTGAATCAATATGATGCTTCTTGTCCGTATTTTATTTATCGACTCCTCACTCCATAAACATGTGGTCTTGTTTATTGAGCTCAGTTTCGCTTGGGGACAAGCGAGGTCTAAGCTTGGGGGAGTTGATACGTCCATTTTGCATCACTATTTTATATCATAATTTGCTGTTATTCATTGATATATTTCATATTTAGAGATGATACTTATGTTATTTCATCTATTTTGCATGTTTCATGATCATTGGAGAATTATTCACCGGAGTCAGGATTCTGCTGGAAAAAGCACCGTCAGCACCATATTTCGAAGATCAACAATTGACGGCAATTATATGAAAATCCTATTTTTCCAGAAGAAAAGGGAGCCAAAGGAGGGGCCGAGAGGGGCCGCCATGGCCCCCATAGGCCGGCGCGGGCCCGGGGCCTGGCCGCGCCGCCTTGTGGGGAGGGGGCCCACAGCCTCGGCCGCCTCTCCTTCGCATACTTCTTCGTCCCGAAAACCTAAGACCTGGGGAGTTACGGAGAATTGACAGAGCCGCCTCTGCGGGGCGGAAAAACACCAGAGAGAAAAGAGCTCTCCGGCGGGCAGGAATCCGCCGGGGAAATTCCCTCCCGGAGGGGGAAATCGACGCCATCGCCATCGTCATCGAGCTGGACATCATCTCCATCATCATCACCATCATCTCCATCATCTACACCGCCATCTCCACCGCTGCATCTCGTCACCGCTGTAACGATTTGGGTTGGATCTTGATTGTTTGATAGGGGAAACTCTCCCGGTGTTGATTACTACTTGTTATTGATGCTATTGAGTGAAACCATTGAACCAAGGTTTATGTTCAGATTGTTATTCATCATCATATCACCTCTGATCATGTTCCATATGATGTCTCGTGAGTAGTTCGTTTAGTTCTTGAGGACATGGGTGAAGTCTAAATGTTAGTAGTGAATTATTGTTGAGTAGTATTCAATGTTATGATATTTAAGTTGTGGTGTTACTCTTCTAGTGGTGTCATGTGAACGTCGACTACATGATACTTCACCTTTATGGGCCTAGGGGAGTGCATCTTGTATTCGTTTGCTAATTGCGGGGTTGCCGGAGTGACAGCAACCTAAACCCCCGTTAGTATATCGGTGCAGGAGGGATAGCAGGATCTCAGAGTTTAAGGTTGGGTTAGATTTATCTTAATTACTTTCTTGTATTTGCGGATGCTTGCAAGGGGTATAATCACAAGTATGTATTAGTCCTAGGAAGGGCAGTGCATTAGCATAGGTTCACCCACACAACACTTATCAAAACAATGAAGATTAATCAGCCGTATGAAGCGAAAGCACTAGACTAAAATCCCCGTGTGTCCTCAAGAATGTTTGGTCATTATAAGTAAACAAACCGGCTTGTCCTTTGTGCTAAAAAGGATTGGGCCACTCGCAATTATTTCTCTCGCATTTTATTTACTTGTACTTTATTTATCTGCTATATCAAAACCCCCTGAATACTTGTCTGTGAGCATTTACAGTGAATCCTTCATCGAAACTGCTTGTCAACACCTTCTGCTTTACTTCCAAAACCCCCCGACGGGCTTTGGTTACAACACGAAGAGCCGGGAAGCTCCCAGGGCCGCTTAGTGGATCCCTGGCACCTCGCGTCGTCCCGCAAATCTTCTGGCGCGCGTCCTGGCGGTTGCTAGGGCGTGCCACCTGACCTAGACCTGGTCAGGAAGGTGTTAGTGCTTCGATTGTTCCTGCATGGTAGACACGTGCACATTAAATACGAGCCTTATCGGCTCTCAGGTTTCCCTGTGGATCGGCTCAAAGAGCCGATCGCCCCATGGTCCTTGATGGATTAGCAATGGCATGGGGATCCTGCTTGATCAGGACAAAGCTAAAGCGATCCACGACAGTTTAGGGTTTTCACCGCATAATCGGAACGTCCTACGTGCGATCGGGCCTAGCAGCTACGAGAGACGATGCAAACTACCCCTACGAGAGGCCTAAAAACCAACATAACGTTGATCCTCGGAACATCCCTCGCAGGGACGGTAAACAACGCCTAACGCACTACCGGATCGTCCGACCCCAGCATAAGGCCTAACTATGCAGATATTAAACTAATCCTTGCAGATGCAAGGAGCAACTATAACGGATCGGATCTACTAAGCATGATCAAGCAAGATGCTGCCCTTACGTCTAGATCGACGTAAGGGCAGCAAGGTGTCTAGGGACGGCATTGCCACGCAGATATGCACGTGAAAGCACCAATGCAAGCCCCTAAACACCTAAGGATAAATAGTACTGCTCGCCATCAACAAGGCTTCAACACGAGCAGGTATAAGGACAACGAATAAACTTGTGCTGCCTAGATCGCAAGATGCGATCTAGGCAGCATGGTGCTTACCGGAGAAACCCTCGAGGAAAGGGTGGCGATGCGCCGATTGGTTTGTGTTGGTTGAACGATGATTGTCCTCCTTTTCCGATAACCCTAGATACATATTTATAGTCCAAGGGACTTTCTAATTGAGGCGTGCACCTAACCGTGCACGGGCAGACTCTATCTCTTTAATCTAAATTACAACGCGATCTAATATGTTACAGATACATGGGCAATTTAAGCCCGAACTCTCAGCGCAAGGCCGCTTCAAAGATGCTTCATGTGTACGTCCTTCAAGCCCATCTTCACTTACGGCCCCTCTCCTGATTTGGCCAAAATCGGGTGGTAACACATGCCCCCTGGTTTTGATAATGGTAATTGCAAAACCATCTGTCTCCTTCGAAGGTTCATGTCGTGGCAGAACCGTCGCAGTTTTCTTCATGATGACGTCTTGCCTCCTCAGCTTCTCTGCACGATTTGACGGTTCTGGCACCACGTCTTCGGGAACTGCTTAGGCATTAAACCATATATTCCCCCCTTTTATTTGGCCACTTCCTGCATCTTCTCCTTCATCCCCTTTCGTACTAGCACTTCCAAAAACCTCCTCTGCCGCCATGTCTTCCTCTTCGTCTTCTCCCTCATCGGGTCTTTCCACCCAATCCTCCACCTCCCGCGAGCCGACGCCTGAATGGGACCCAGGAGGCCCACGCGGCCAACATCCGCCGCGCCATAGCCGACGGGGACGAGTCGACCCACGACTCCTCCGTCTGGTCCGAAGACGACCAGTCCTTAACGACGGGGAGAGCGACCTTCGCTTCCTTGCCGTTGGGCAAGCGGAGGAGGAAAGCGACGACGACCGCTTCTCCTGGGACGGTCACTTCTTCCGCCGAGATGAAGGAGGAGGAGAAGACGACGCTCTCCTCCGACGAGCCGCCGCCAAACGCCATTGCCCCTGCCCGCGCCCAGCGACTTCGACAGAGGCGACGACGCTGACGAGGAGGATGAAGACAAAGAGGGTCCCGCCGCGCCACATGCAGCGACGACGAGCCGGTCGGGAGCAGCGCCGACGACGGTGATGGTGACGACGACGATGAGGGTAGCAATGGCCCCTAGATAGGAGCTTAGCTTAGGGCCAGCAGTAGTAGACGGGGCAATGTATCCCCTAGGGCCTCCTTTTGAGAGCAATCAGCTCTTTATGTAAGAAATCTCGTTTATCAATGAAGAATTTCCCCAATTTGATCTTGCCGATTCCCTTTATGATAATTTAGCCGATTGTCCTTCACACTGAGTCTGCCGATTGTCAATTCAGTCAATGCTCAATGAGCCGATGGCAATGCATCAGCTTTTCCAATAGATTGCAAGTCAGACCGATCTAATTGCCTTCTCAAACGTTAACTTGCAACCCATGAAATTCAGAACCAAACTTCCAACCGAACAGGTCTAGCGCGCAGCCTCGAGACCCCTGGATCTTTAGATTTCAAAATCATCCGATCGTGATGTTCGTTCTGACGGCAAAACTCCTGGATTGACGCCTCCAGGAAAGCCTCCAAGACCATGGCTGAAGTACCTTGACGTTAAAGCTGGTACACCTGTATAACAGGTACCATTTGCTCACAACTTCCCTTGTGATGCTCTGTTTCCTTGCAGCGACAAACTGGTCTAGAGCCTGATCAACGATGATGGCTCCTTCTTCAAACTCCTCCTGCCAACCTGGTGGCCTTCCTCTGCAAGAGTCCCACCCTTCAACATGGTCATGATGCGAGACAGCCGATTTCAACACCATCGGCTTTTCAGAGCGAAGAATCTTCAAGGCTAGCTGCCCCCCGAGCCTCGGTCAAGGCGAGAATGAAAGTGCACCAGCCGCATTGGGCCACTATCGGCTTCCCAACTGTGGTGCAGCATCAGCCGATTCTAACCAAATCGGCTTTCAAAAGCAGAGAACCTTCAAGGTGAGCTGCCCCCTGAGCTTCTTCAGTCCAATAACGCAATCTCTGGTGAGAATGCTGTTCAGTTTAACTGGACGACCGTCGGTGGTTCTCATGATCCTGGCCTGATATGCACGTTCATACTGGCTCATCATCTTTGGCAGGCTGATGCAACTGTTAGTAAGGATGTTTGATGAAGTCCTGATGTCCTTCCCAATTCTGGACGTCACATCCTCTAAAGGTAATATCTACCAGGTTGCCACCTTGGCCAAGACCTCGCAGAAACGCATAGCCGATTGCTTCATCATCGGCCATCCTCATGGTCCTAGAAGAGATGTGCCCTCCCTTCGTGGGCTCGTCCTTAACGACTTGCATGTTTATGCTGCTCTTGTCGTTAGTCAGGGTTCTGCGCACGAATATCAGCGGCGCCAAGGAAGTTGGAGGTCTTTGCAGAGAAGATCCAAGTCATCAAGCCACTCCATTGACTCCTCCATGTAATTTGATAACTGCTCCGCTGGGCTTCTCGGGTCGATGGCCAGCTTCTGGTGAGAATATTGAGATCGTCACCTTGGTCAAGCCTATGGGCACTCTCGGGCGCCCGAACTGACGCTTCTGCTAGCACTGCTGGACTTGGAGGTTTGCTGACGGAGCCAACAACAATTCCACTGAGGAGAGCCACCGGTGTGTTTGTCCTTCAGCAGAGCCTCGCTATTGGTGACTGCTCCATCAGGCTTCTGCGCGTAGCGGTCGCATCCCTTGAGTCGATGGCCGTGCATCGGCTTTTTATCCTTAAGTCGATGTCTCTGCATCGGCTGTGCTCAAAAATTTGGAGTTTTTTCGATTTTTTGCGGCCGATTTGTTTACGTATCGGCCCCCCATATACGAGCTGTTCTGCTGGGCATTTGCTATCCACTCCAAGCTTCGTATTCGTGTCTCTCCATCTATGTGCCCCAGCCGATTCTGTCAAGTAATTGATGGTATCGGCTCTTCAGCATCTGTTGGATCAATGCTGAACACAGACGAAGGTATGTTGAGGATAATTTTGGCCGATTGCGGGAATCGGCCTCCCTTCTCGTTGCAATGCTTTGGCGATGATTTGCAACTCCTTGAATTTCCACTGTAGCTACGTGGCATGTTGGAGATAAGATCCTTTATTTTTCATTTTTTGAGGGCCGATCGCAGGGATCGGCCTTGCCACGTACGTCCAATGTCTTGGACCTGCTACTCTGTCAGGACCACGGATACCATGTTTGTGTCAGCCGATGCCTCTGCATCGCATCGCCGATGCCTGTGCATCGGCTTTCGCCTGTTTTGGGCGCCATACTTTCTTTGGCGGGCGCGCCTTGCCTCCACTATTTGCGGATTTTCGCGGCCAGATCGGGCCGCGCTCTTCTCAACGTGTACTGTACTGTGCCTCGGCAAGTTTCAGCCGCCGCACCCGACGCTTCGAGAATGGCTGAGTCCATCGGGCACCACCTTGGTCGGTGATACCTATCTTCTTCCCTCTGACTCCTCGAAGTCTTCTTCTGAGATGACTCAGCTCGTTTACTCGATGTGGGAGAGGTCCTACGCTCGAACACTGAAACTTCGTCGTCCTTCCTTTGTGTGCATTCTGGGCAGTTCTCGATTGTTGGCAATCGGCTCATTCCTGAGTCCCAGCAATGTTTGAAGAAGGGACAGTTCCAGTGCTTATCCACGTTGTCTTGTTCCCTTGACCTCCCTCTAGCGCGACGTTCGTACCCGTCGTTGCTTCCATCATACTGACGATACCTCCTTTCCGCATTAGACCGACGATATTTTCATCGTCTTCGTCGCGCCGACGTCGGTCGTACTGCTGTTCATATTTGTTGAGGAGATGCACGGATAATGGGCGCTGATACCGTATGCTTCTCACCTCCTCCTCGGTCAGGTACCGTCTATCGTCGTCTTGGGGCCGGTCGCGTGGAACGGCCTCCTCTTTATCTTTGCCACGAGAGTGGCTGCTCTCTGCTTTGTCCGCGCCATGGCGAATCACGAACCCTGCCATATTGACATCGAAAGAGAACCCTGGTTCTCTTATGGAGTGGCTTAGGTCCACCATGTTGACGTCCGGAAACGGACTGCCTACCTTCATGGCAAACTGTCCGAAAGTTAATCGGCCTGATTCTATCGCCATCCAATTGTGCGCGCAGATTTTGCAGTCGTTGGTGGTGTGCGTGAACGTATGATGCCACTTGCGTATGGCCTCTTGTTCATCTCTTGTGCCGTAGGGATCTTGTGGCCTTCGGGTAGCTTCAACTGTTTTTCTTTCAGAATGATCGAAGATCTGTTTGGGTCACGTCAAAGTCCAACCCTCTTGGAGGCCCCGGTGGATTCACCCATTGGCAGGACACAGGTACTGGCGTCCGAGTCCACTCGGCTACGCAACTTCCTGATCTTCCGTAGAATCTTCATCTTCATCGGCATTGACCAGGCTGATCGCGCGCTTGAACTTGTCTTGGTACAGTTCTGGATGGCGCTGCTCATATAAGGTCAGTCTATTGACCAGGTGGGTCAGCGAGTTGTACTCGACTTGGAACGTCAGATCCTTGAACTCACGCAACCATTCTGATTCAACAGTGGTTGCGTCTAAAGCAGTAAGTTCTGCTTCCATAGTTGACCTCCAATATAGTTGCTCGCAAGATGGCACGTCCCACCGGCGTGCCTGCATCGTGTTACCCTCCCAAACCCCCCGACGGGCTTTGGTTAAGCAACACGAAGAGCCGGGAAGCCCCAGTGGCCGCTTAGTGGATCCCTGGCACCTCGCGTCGTCCCGCAAATCTTCTGGCGCGCGTCCTGGCGGTTGCTAGGGCGTGCCACCTGACCTATACCTGGTCAGGAAGGTGTTAGTGCTTCGATTGTTCCTGCATGGTAGACACGTGCACATTAAATACGAGCCTTATCGGCTCTCAGGTTTCCCTGTGGATCGGCTCAAAGAGCCGATCGCCCCATGGTCCTTGATGGATTAGCAATGGCATGGGGATCCTGCTTGATCAGGACAAAGCTAAAGCGATCCACGACAGTTTAGGGTTTTCACCGCATAATCGGAACGTCCTACGTGCGATCGGGCCTAGCAGCTACGAGAGACGATGCAAACTACCCCTACGAGAGGCCTAAAAACCAACATGTGTGTTGATCCCCGGAACATCCCTCGCAGGGACGGTAAACATCATCTAACGCACCACCGGATCGTCCGACCCCAGCATAAGGCCTAACTATGCAGATATTAAACTAATCCTTGCAGATGCAAGGAGCAACTATAACGGATCGGATCTACTAAGCATGATCAAGCAAGATGCTGCCCTTACGTCTAGATCGACGTAAGGGCAGCAAGGTGTCTAGGGACGGCATTGCCACGCAGATATGCACGTGAAAGCACCAATGCAAGCCCCTAAACACCTAAGGATAAATAGTACTGCTCGCCATCAACAAGGCTTCAGCACGAGCAGTACAAGGATAACGAATAAACGTATACTGCCTAGATCGCAAGATGCGATCTAGGCAGCATGGTGCTTACCGGAGAAACCCTCGTAGAAAGGGGTGGCGATGCGCCGAGATTGGTTTGTGTTGGTTGAACGATGATTGTCCTCCTTTTCCGATAACCCTAGATACATATTTATAGTCCAAGGGACTTTCTAATTGAGGCGTGCACCTAACCGTGCACGGGCCAGACTCTATCTCTTTAATCTAAATTACAACGCGATCTAATATGTTACAGATACATGGGCAATTAAGCCCGAACTCTCAGCGCAAGGCCGCTTCAAAGATGCTTCATGTGTACGTCCTTCAAGCCCATCTTCACTTACGGCCTTCATCCTGATTGGCCAACACCTTCTGCTCCTCGTTGGGTTCGACACTCTTATTTATCGAAAGTACTACGATACACCCCCTATACTTGTGGGTCATCAGTACCATGGCACAGCTGATATGCCGTATGACGAGAGGTACACGGAGTTCATCCAGCCCACCGGTCTTCTCCTGTTCATCACGCTTGTAAGACGGGGGGGCGAACATGAACGCCGCGGCACTCACCGCCCTTGTCGACCGGTGGAGGCCGGAGACGCACACCTTCCACTTGAGGGCCGGCGAGATGACCCCTACTCTTCAGGATGTTTCCATGATACTTGGACTTCCTATTCAGGGCGAGCCACTATGTATGAACACAGCTTCTGATGGGTGGCGCGGACAGATGGAGGACCTTATTGGCATGGCTCCTCCGGCGCCAGAAGATCCAAAGGAGAGAACTCCCGCCGGCACACTTTTTACTTGGATCAGGACTAACTTTGGAGAACTGCCCGGAAGGGGCCAACGAGGACAGTATCAAGACATACACCCGAGTGTACTTGTGGTACATGATATCGAGGACTCTCTTTCTTTAGAGGAGGGAAGGAGGCCCATTGGAGTTGGAAGGCGCTTACGGTGTTGGAGCAAACGGTGACGAAACGGATGGCCGTCCTGGAAGCAGCCCATTAGAGGGGAGGGGACGTTGAGGATAGATGAATTTGCTACATGTTGTGAACTCTATCTTCATAAGTATCGTGTTGTGAACTCTATGTCATTTCGAACCATGTCTCTATTGCTACGTGTGTTTGAATCTATGTGCTAAGATGTGTGTATGTTGCTATGTGTATGAAATTGCTATTGTTGTGTTGAAACTGTTTAATTAAGGCAAAAAATTTCATGGTTTTAACACAAGTCCAACGTGTGGCGTCCCTCAGGCCGGCGCCACAATGTTGAGCACGAGTCTCACCACATCGAGCCCTCATCAAGCATATGGTGTGGATTTCTCACTCCAGAATTAAGCTGAACCTCTGCCGCCGATCAATGTTGATATTTTCGGATAATGGGAGACTTGCTAAGTACTCGGTGTGCAAAACAACGTACTGCATCGCACGCTATCGTCAGCGTGCCCGTTTTTGGCTGCCATGCGCGCTACGGCGCCCCACGCTATGCACGGCCGCCCGAGCCTCACAGAAAATGGTTCGTGAGTGTGCGAGCCAAAAAGAAAAAAAAGAACAGAAGAAGAAGAAGGGGGAAACGGACTGGAGCGGAACGGCCGTTGTGGGCTGCCGGCCCAGTTTCTTCCTAGTTTTCCGCCGGTACATTGGCCCTATTCAACTACTTCAGCGGCAAGTACATGGGCTCCTGTACACCAAACATCGGCGTGTATAGGGCACTGCACAGGGAACTGCTATATGCCGATCTGGTCGGCGCGTGCGTGGTGCCGGCAATCCCTATTCATCGCTTATTGCGATGTGTATCTGGGGCGCCGCTCAGAGACGGAATTTCATGGGCCGGCCCAATATTGGCGATAGAAGATTTTTTTTTCATTTTTGTGCTGATCAGGTCGTTGTTTCCTTCACGGTTTTCTCCGATTTTTCTTTTTGCTGCTCGGTTATCTTCTTCGGCTTTTATCTTCAATGTTCGGTTTTTTCATATTTCTTCTTTTTTCTATTTTATTTTTCTAATATGAACAATTTCAAAATCTGAACAATTTTTGAAATACATTTTTTTTCAACTGGAATATTTATTAAAATTCGAATATTTTTAAAAATTTAACAATTGTCAAATTTGAACATTTTCCAATTTGAACAATTTTTGGATATGATTTTTTAACTTGAACAAATTTTTGAATTTTGAACAATTTTTATGTTTGAACAGTTTTCAAATTTAAACAATTTTCAAATCTGAACAACTTTCTAGTTCGAACATTTTCAAAGTCTGAACGATTTCTAAATTCGAACACTTATTCAAATTTCAAAAATTTTCAAAAAAAAAACCGACTAGAAAACCATAACGATAGCATCCTGCAATTTGAGTCCCTATGGATCGGAGCTGTAGCGAGTGCGGACGCAAATAGGCCGGCCCAAGTCGTGTTCCTTTAAGCGATTTGGTCTGTTGGCATCGCTTAAAGCGATGTACAGGAGCACCCCGGGGTGCCGCACACCCCCAGCGACCAGGTCGGGTAGTTTGGGCCGCGGCCCATTAGCTCAGGTATATTTTTTTTCTTTTTTTCTTCTTCTCTTTCTTCTGTTTTTTTCTGTTATTAATATTTTTCTTTTTCAAAATCTAACATTTTTTATGAAATTATTTTTCAAGATTTTTTTCAAAATATGAACATTTTTAAATTCAACAGTTTTAAAATTTGAACGATTTTATATTTTGAATATTTTTCAAAAAATTATATTTTTCAAAATTCGAACAATTTTCACGTTTGAACGGTTTCTTAATTTGAACGGTTTTTAAATTTGAACATTTTTCATGTTTGAACAATTTTCAAGTTTGAACGGTTTTTAAATTTGAACAATTTTCATGTTTGAACAATTTTCATGTTTGAACGATTGTTAAATTTGAACGGTTTTCAGATTTTGAACGATTTTTATATTTGAAATTTTTTTAATTTAATTTTGTAAACAAATTCTATTTTTCGAATCTGCAAAGTAAAAGTAAAAAAAAAGGAAACAGAAAAAACGAAAGAAAAACGAAAACAGAAAACAGAAAAAAGAAAATAGGAAAAAAAGAAACAAAAAATAAGAAACAAAAAAGAAAAAAATCGAAAAGGAGGCAGCCCGCACCTAACTGGGCCGGCCCGTACCGCGGCGCGGGGTGTGCGGCACGTGGTACGTGCCGACCTGGTTGGTGTATAGGGTTTGCCCACTGCACACCCAGCGACCAGGTGCAGTAGGTTCGGCCGCGGCCCATGATCGGTTACGTTTCTGTTTTCCTTTTTCTTTGATGTTTTTTCTGTTAATATTTTTTGCTTTTCAATATCTAACATTTTTCAACAAAAAAAAGATTTTCGGAGAATAAAAGTTTTAGAAAGTTCAGATTCAAATTTTTTAATTTGGAAAATTTTCATATTCTGATTTCTAAAATTATTTTTTGAAATTTAAACATTTTTCGATTTAAAAGTATTACAATTTTTTAAAAAAGTCAGAAATATAATTTACCCAAACATTTACATTTTTAGGTATGCACAATTTCGAATTTGAATATTTTACAAATTTAAATTTTTTCAAATTTAAATGAATTTTAAGTTTAATGGTTTTTCAAATTTGATTAAAAAGAAAAATAAACATAAAAGGAAAGGAAACAAAAAAAGAAAACAGCAACACAAAAAATGAAAAATGAAAAAATAAATCAGAAAATGAAAAAGCTCAATAGGCCAAGCCCGATTAAGGGTGTGCGGGCTGCATGGTAGGCACCAGGACTGGTACGCTCAGGGACAACAAAGAAACATGTGCTACGATTTTACAAATGCTAGGTGCGCTATGATTTTAGGGCATCTTCAACGGGGCGACCCATCTCGCGCTCGCGCGTCCGGATGGGTCGAAACGGACAAAACCGCGGCCCAGCGCGCGGACCCATCCCTAAAACGGATGGCCGCAGCGTCCGGGACGATCCAAACCCGGTCCAACTCTAGGACGAGTTTGCGTGGCCGCGGACGCGAAAGGCTGGTCGCTCGCGTCCTCCCCTTGTCCGCCCCTGGCCCGCCTGTCTGCCTCCCAAAACAGAAACACTCCACTCCACTCCCAAAACCTAGAGATGGCCGACGAAGCGACTGCCGCCGCCACCGCCACCACCGCCACCATCGGAGACGAGGCACAGCTCGCGGCCGTTGCCGCTCCTCCCGTGGAGGCGGCTCCTGAACTGGACGCTCCGGTGGTCGTGGAGCCCGGGCCGCCGACGAAGAAGGCGAAGCCCGAGCTCACCGCGGAGCAGAGGGCGATGGAGTCCAAGAAGCGGGCGGACCGGCGCAGGGCGTCTGATCAACGGAAGAAGCCGAGGAGCCAGCTGCGCCGCGGAGCGGCTCCTCCAACTCCAAACGCAGCGAAGAATAGTCTCATTCAAGAAAGGCGCATGTCATGCTCTTTTACGGCCACGCAGCGCTCGGCCAGCACATGATCATCCCCGGCACCGCACGGCCTCGGGGGGGAGCTCGGCCTCGTCCGTGACCCGGCCCCTTCCTCCAAGGTCAACTGCCCCACCGACTGCCCCGTTTGCGCACGAAATGGGGGCGCATTCAGGGCGGCACGCGTACCAGTCACGGGATGGGTCACCGGAGGTGGGCGAGTCCATGACGGGGCCGTCACCTTCGTCCATTGACCTCAACCGTGCGCCGGCGAACTCCAAAGGCCCCAAGCACCTGGGAGCAGCTGCGATGGCCGGTGCACGCAACCTGTTCGACGATTTGTCGGCCGAGCGCGCGCAGTCACCGTCCACCGTGCAGGCCCCTCCGTCTTTCCCGCAGACAATGCCGACGACCATGCCATATCCTTCGACACAGCAGGCTCCCCAGCCACCTCCCATTGACACACAGGAGGGCACAACTGCCTGTCCCGGCAGCATAAACATCGAGGAGGAGCCGTTGTTCGGTGAGGAGCTCACACAAGCCGCAGCTGCACAAGCTAGAGGTCGCCGGGTAAGCAAAAGAACCAGCAAATGTCACTGATGAAGAACAACTATACTTGTTGGGCAAGCAACCATCTTCGACTATATCAACTTTTCAAGGGTACGAGATAAATGGGAATACATTTTACACGTCGCCAAGATAAGAAGAGCACCAACCAAAACAGTGGTGTCCGCTTTGATGCAGCAGAGGACAATGGGAAGAAGGTCACATATTATGGGTACATAGAGGAGATATGGGAACTTGACTATGGACCTAATTTCAAGGTCCCTTTGTTCCGGTGCAAATGGTTCAACCTGAAAGACGGGGTACAGGTAGACCCGCAGTACGGAATGACTACAGTGGATCTCAAGAATCTAGGGTACGACACCGAACCATTCGTCCTAGCCAGTGAAGTGGCTCAGGTTTTTTATGTGAAGGACATGTCTAGCAAACCGAAAAAAAGAAAAGAAAGGCAAGAGGACACATCATACGATGAGCCAAAGCGCCACATAGTTCTTTCAGGAAAAAGAAACATCGTGGGAGTAGAGGACAAGACAGACATGTCAGAAGATTATAATAAGTTTGATGATATTCCACCCTTCAAGGTAAAAACTGACCCAAGCATCATGTTAAATAATGAAGATTGTCCATGGTTGCGTCGCAATCAGAAGAAAGGGAAACACACGAAGAAAACTCAGAAGACTAGCTAGATATAGGGATCATAACTTGTGTATCTCAATATGGAAATCACTTTCCCATTTATTTTTGTGTAATGATGTTACTGTATGTAAGATATTAACAATGGAGATGGTTGGCTTGTTTTACTAGTTAAGTAGCTTTCACGGGCTTGCAGGGAAATTTTTCCGAGGCGGTGCTTTCGAAGATGCCATAGGGCGTTGATACGTCTCCGACGTATCGATAATTTCTTATGTTCCATGCTATATTATTGATGATATCTACATGTTTTATGCACACTTTATGTCATATTCGTGCATTTTCCGGAACTAACCTATTGACGAGATGCCGAAAGGCCGTTGCTGTTTTCTTGTTTTTGGTTTCAAATCCTAGTAAGGAAATATTTTCGGAATCGGACGAAATCAACACCGAAAGTCTTAGAATTCCCGGAAGCTTCCGGAACACCGAAGGAGAGGAGGAGGGCAGCAGGGGGCCCACACCATAAGGCGGCGCGGTGGCCCCCTGGCCGCGCCAGCCTATGGTGAGGGGGCCCAGCCGCCTCCTTGCGCCGCATCTCCGCCTATATTCCCTGACCTAAAAACATCGACCATTCGACGGAAACAGAGAAAACCATCCAGCCGCCGCCATCACGAAAGTCCAATTCGGGGGACAGAAGTCTCTCGCACGCCGCGGGACGGGGAATTGCCCCCGGAAGCCATCTCCACCGCCATCTTCACCGCCATCGCTGTCTCCATGATGAGGAGGGAGTAATTCTCCCCTGGGGCTGAGGGCTCTACCGTAGCTATGTGGTTCATCTCTCTCTGTACTCAATACAATGATCTCATGAGCTGCTTTACATGATTGAGATCCATATGATGAGCTTTGTATCGCTACTAGTTATGTGCTACTCATGTGATGTTATTAAAGTAGTCTATTCCTCCTGCATGGTGTAAAGGTGATTAGTGTGTGCACCGTGTGGTTCTTGTCGTAGGCTATGATCATGATCTCTTGTAGATTGTGGAGTTAATTATCATTATGATAGTATTGATGTGATCTATTCCTCCTTCATAGTGTAATGTGGACAGTGAGTGCACTATGTTAGTTCTTGGTTTATTTTGCAATGATCTATTATGCTCTAAGGTTATTTAAATATGAACATTGAATTGTGGAGCTTGTTAACTCCGGCATTGAGGGTTCGTGTAATCCTACGCAATGTGTTCATTATCAAACAAGAGTGTATGTAGCACATATGAGAAGAAGTATTTATTATGTGATCAATGTTGAGAGTGTCCACTAGTGAAAGTATGATCCCTAGGCCTTGTTTCCAATACTGCAAACACCGTTTACTTGTTCTGTTGCATGTTTACTCGCTGCCATATTTTATTCAGATTGCTATTACCACTCATATACATCCATATTACTTGTATTTCACTATCTCTTCGCGAACTAGTACACCTATACACCCGACAAGTGTATTTGGTGTGTTGGAGACACAAGAGACTTCTTGCTTTGTGATTACAGGGTTGCTTGAGAGGGATATCTTTGACCTCTTCCTCCCTGAGTTCGATAAACTTTGGGTAATCCACTTAAGGGAAACTTGCTACTGTTCTACAAACCTCTCTCTTGGAGGCCCAACACTGTCTACAAGAATAGAAGCACCCGTAGACATCAAGCACTTTTCTGGCGCCGTTGCCGGGGAGGAAAGGTAAAAGGCACTCATACTCCGGTTCCAGGTAACAGTACTTTTCTGGCGCCATTGTGTGTGTGCTCGAAGCTATTTCCTTTAGATCCTGCAATTGCATCTTTTTGTTTCTTGTTTTTATTTTCACTAGTTAGGCATAATGGAAAACAACAAAAAAATTGGTGAGCTTTTTAATCTTTTTCCTAATTTAGAATTATTTGATGCGAAAATTAAAAAACCTATGGAACCTTATTTACATGATAGTAGCAATGTTATTAGTATGAATGCAATTACTGCTAATGCTATGAAGAAGTCTAAGCTTGGGGAAGCTAGTTTACATAAAAATAATCTTTTTAGCTCCTCCGCTTTGGAAGAAATATTTTGCTCTGATAATGCTTTATCTCCCATATGCGATAACTCTAATGATGCTTCTGATATTTTAAATCCACCTGCTGAAAGTATTCCGTATAAAATACCTATGAAAATTATTGAACGTGTTATGGATAACCGCTATGAAGGGGATGGAACTGTCCATCCTGGAGATCATTTACTGTTTTTGCATGAATTATGCGGGTTATTCAAGTGTGCAGGTATCTCTATGGATGAAGTGAAGAAGAAACTATTCTCTATGTCGCTGTCTGGTAAAGCGGCGCATTGGTATAAACTGCTGAAGGACGGGCGCTCTCTTGATTGGAAGGATATTGTGCCTCTATTTTATTCCAAGTTCTATCCTCCAAGTGAAATTCACAAAGATCGAAACCGTATATATAATTTTTGGCCTCATGATGGAGAGAATATTGCCCAAGCATGGGAGAGATTGAAGTCTTTAATGCTCAAATGCCCCAATCATGAGCTTCCAGGTAATATCATCATTGATAATTTCTATGCAAGACTTTCTTTTCAAGATAAGACCTTGCTGGATACTACTTGTTCTGGATCATTCACGCGCAACAAAGAAGAGTTTAAAAGGGACCTTCTTGATCGGATTAAGGAGAACACTGAAGATTGGGAGAATGACAAAGGTAAAGAATCAGGTATAAACTATGATTATGAATGTATTGAAACTTTTATGAATACTGATGAATTTCGAAATATGAGTGCTACCTATGGTCTTGACTCTCAAGTTGTTGCAAATTTTTATAAAGCTTTTGCTTCTCACATTGAATTGCCTAGGAAGAATTTTGATAAGTATCATGAACCTTTTAAAGAGGCTTGCATGAAGAATGAAATTGTTGTTAATGATTGCAATAAGCATGCTCAAACTCCTGAAAATGCTATTTCCTATAAGCATGTTAATTTTTGTGGAATACATAGACCTTGTGGAATTAATCAAATTGAGGAAGAATATTGTATCCATCATAGGAATGAAAAAACTAGAAAGTGGTCTAGAGCTCTAGATGATCTTGGAGAAAAAGTGTGTGCCCTCTATCCTTTTATTTGTGAACTTTGCCATAGAGTTGGTCATTTTAATTTTCAATGCTCCTCCAATGATAATTCGAACCCCATGAGTGCTGCAAATTTGTATTGTGATGATGAAATTATTCCTAATCAGCATGATGAACTTACCTTATTTTTGAAGTGTGAAGAGTTATCAAGAAAAATTTCTTTGTTAAATATTAACGATCTTGATATTGATGATGTCCTGCATGGGTGTTTTTCTTATTGCATTAATAATTGCCATACAAATACTTACATACAGAATATTTTAGAAGATGACACCTTGCCAAAATATGATAGGACCGCTGTGTGTTTTCAATTAATTAATGAAAAGGAGGGATCCTCCCAAGTTTCTTCTATTGTTTCTAAAAGTAAATCAGGTTATGCGGACAAGCCACCCTTCAAGCCTCTTCCTCCTAAAGAAGGAAGCGAGGAGAGGGAAGAAGAGAAGAAGAAGAAGAAGGGAACGAAGAAGAAGAAGAAGAAGAAGGAGAATAAAAAGAAAGAGGTAACGGCGTATCCCCGCGTGAATGAGATAACGCTAGGTAACCGTAAGTATGTTGCTCCTAATGATTATTGTGATAATGAATCTGAATACGATGATCTTCCTATGCCCTTTACATACATTAGCGATCATGATTTGAATGAGCACACTACCTTTGATATTGGAAATCTCTTTGGTACTGATTATGAAAGTAATGATGATAGCATTATTCATGTCCCCTTAAACGATGATATTGAAAGCTCTAAGCTTGGGGATGTTGTGCTTGAAGATCCTGTATTTGAGACCTCTACTTTTAGTGAAAATGATGATATTACATATTCTGGTTTAGATAATTGCTATAGAGATGTATATGACACATGTTACAATTATCCTTATGAAACTTGTCATAGTTATGATGGGCTTGCCAAAAACCATTCCCTTAGTATGCAACTTGTTTACCATGTTCAAATTCTTGATAATGATCCTGCTCCAATTACTATTAATGAGAAGAGTTTTTCTTATGACAAAAATAATGATACCTTTATGCATATGAACCATGATAAGAATGTTTTAAGTGATGGTTATATTGTGGATTTCATCAATGATGCTACTGAAAGTTATTATGAGAGAGGGAAACATGGTTATATTCATCTTAATAATATTAAGTTTCCCCTCTTTATGTTGAGAATCTTGAAGTTACTCGTGTTTTATCCTTTATGCTTGTCACTTTGCTCTTCATGAATTCATTTGTGTATAAGATTCTTCTGCATAGGAAGCATGTTAGGCTTAAACGTGTTTTGAATTTGCCTCTTGCTGCTCTCTTTTGCTTCAAATACTATTTCTTGCGAGTGCATCATTAAAACTGCTGAGCCCATCTTAATGGCTATAAAGGAAGAACTTCTTGGGAGATAACCCATGTGTTTATTTTACTACAGCAATTTTTGTTTTGTTGAGTCTTGGAAGTTGTTTACTACTGTAGCAACCTCTCCTTATCATGTTTTTGTGCCAAGTAAAGTTTCTATGTTAAAGTTGATGTTATATTTGGGATCGCTGCGCAGAAACAGCATTGCTGTCTGTCACGAATCTGGGCACAAGTCTCTGTAGAAAATTCGAAAAAATCTGCCAATTTACGAGAGTGATCCTCAGATATGTACGCAACTTTCATTAGTTTTGAGTTTTTCCATTTGAGCAAGTCTGGTGCCATCTTGAAATTCGTCTTTACGGACTGTTCTGTTTTTGACAGATTCTGCCTTTTATTTCGCATTGCCTCTTTTGCTATGTTGGATTCATTTCTTTGATCCATTAATGTCCAGTAGCTTTATGCAATGTCCAGAAGTGAAAAATGTTTGTGTCACCTCTGAACATGTGAATTTTTGATTATGCACTAACCCTCTAATGAGTTTGCTTGAAGTTTGGTGTGAAGGAAGTTTTCAAGGATCAAGAGAGGAGGATGATATACTACGATCAAGAAGAATGAAAAGTCTAAGCTTGGGGATGCCCCGGTGGTTCATCCCTGCATATTTTAAGAAGACTCAAGCGTCTAAGCTTGGGGATGCCCAAGGCATCCCCTTCTTCATCGACAAATTATCAGGTTCCTTCTCTTGAAACTATATTTTTATTCGGTCACATCTTATGTACTTTACTTGGAGCGTCTGTATGTTTTTGTTTTTGTTTTTGTTTTAATAAATGCTTGTGTGGGAGAGAGACATGCTCCGCTGGTTCATATGAACACATGTGTTCTTAGCTTTTAATTTTCATGGCGAAGGTTGAAACTGATTCGTTAATTGTTATATGGTTGGAAACGGAAATGCTACATGTAGTAATTGGTATAATGAATAATGTGATACTTGGCAATTGTTGTGCTCATATAGATCTTGTTTAAGCTCTTGCATCATATACCTTGTACCCATTAATGAATAATTACATAGAGCTTGTTAAAATTTGGTTTGCATGATTGGTCTCTCTAAGTCTAGATATTTTCTGGTTGAGGTGTTTGAACAACAAGGAGACGATGTAAAGTCTTATAATGCTTACAATATGTTTATATGTGAGTCTTGCTGCACCATTTTATACTTGAGTTTGCTTCAAATCACTACAAGAAAAGTTCTGATAGACAACGTCTCAAAATCGTCCGCAAAGGGGTATTTTTCGTCGCCTATGGGCCTAACCCGACGATATGGGTTCCGTTGTGAAACTGCGTCAGGCAAAGTCCAACGACGATTTTTTCGGTCCGTCGCGCTTGGGCGCCCTTCCGCCACGGAAAATCGGACCGTTGCGGAAGTGTTTTCGGGAGCCCGTTGACTGCTGACGTCATGCAAACTGACACGTGGCAGACGCCGTTAACTGCCAGTTAACGGCGTTAACCGGCTGAAACCCCGTGGTAGATGGTAGGCCCACACGAGGCCTGCCACGTCTTAAGCGGGCCGGGCCAGATGACATAGTTTGACCGGTCAACTATATAGCTGGGCGGTCCATTAGTTACGTGGGCCGGGCCTAACCTCTAATGTTGACTGGTCAAAAGTTAAATGGGCCGGCCCATTTAACATGTGGGGTCCACCTTACAGCAACTGGGCCGGCCCAAGAAGCAAGTGGGCCGGGCCAAAAACACAGGGGGTCCCACTTGCCTGTTAAAAGGCCGGCCCATTTAGTGTGTGGGGTCCACCGTATAGCAAGTGGGCCGGCCCAACAAGCTAGTGGGCCGGGCCAAAAACACAGGTCCCACTTTCCTGTTAAAGGGCCGGCCCATTTAGTGTGTGGGGTCCACCATATATCAAGTGGGCCGGCCCAACAAGATAGTGGGCCGGGCCAAAAACACAGGTGGGACCCATCTTCCTGTTAAAGGGCCGGCCCATTTAGTATGTGGGGTCCACAATATAGCAAGTGGGCTGGCCCACCAAGATAGTGGGCCGGGCCAAAAACACATGTGGGTCCCACATTCCTGTTAATGGGCCGGCCCATTTGGTATGTGGGTCCACCATGTAGAGTGGGCCGCCCAACGAGATAGTGGGCCGGGCCAAAACACAGTGGGTCCCACCATCCTATTAAAGGGCCGGCCCATTTGGTGTGTGGGGTCCACCATATAGAATGTGGGCCGGCCCATTTGGTATGTGGGGTCCACCATCTAGAAAGTGGGCCGGCCCAACAAGATAGTGGGCCGGTCAAAACACAGGTGGGTCCCACCTTCCTATTAAAGGGCCGGCCCATTTACCATGTGGGACCACCATAGAGCAAGTGGGCCGGCCCAATAAGCATGTGGAGCCCACTATCGTGTAACCGGGCCGGCCTACTAAAGAAGTGGGCCGGCCCAAAATGAAAGTGGGTCCCACACTACTGTAAGTGGGCCGGCCCAATCTGTTGTAGGGCCCTACTTGTTTGACTAGTCAACTTGCATTAAATTTCATGAGCCTAAAATCTGATTTCAATGATACACACAATTACATACACAAATAAAACAAATAGGAAAATTACAAGGCAATTAATGTGCCCAAATAAAAAAATTACATAGAATCATTGAGGACTTCTATTAGCATCATCAATAACACGTTGACATTTGGCAATCGCCTTGATTGAATCTTGTGTACTCTTTGTCAACATATCAGCTACAGATCTTAAAGCAGCAATACCATGTCTTTTATAAAGTACAGCCTTGAGATATTTACTGTCTGATGAAAGAAATGGTCTAGGTTGACGGCTATGAGAAGATGCATCAGAAGAAAGATCAGAACTTTTTGTGGGCCTCACAGTTAATGAAGATTGCTTCATCACAACTGCATTCTGATAATAATGCAAAAAGAGTTAAACGATGAACTATGCAAACATTTATTATGCAATGTAGATATAAGATAATAACAAGTTGCATAAATAAGACATGTATGGAACTTGTACTAAGCACAAACTTACATCATAATGTTGCACAGGGTCGCTACAGATCCTTTTTTGGCGACTATCTTCTAATGATGACTGCTTCATTAAAACAGCATTCTGGTAACATTGTAAACATAGTTACAACAATTAACTATTCAAACATGTATTACGCAATGTAGAGATCAGATAACAGCATGTAGCAGAAATAAGCACAAGATAAGATAAGATGCATGTACTAAGCACATACTGGCTCACTGCAGGTCCTTCTCTTGCGTGCACTAGTCGTGGTCAACATGCCTATCATTTTAGGTTCAGCCATCAAGTGAAATGCTAATCCTCCTGCTCCATTGTCCTTAATCTGTGTTTAGATATCACATTTAAGACCAAGTCAGCTGGTTTCAAATAACAAAAAACTTGAGCTGCCAAATGAATAAGCCAATAGTTACCAGATATCAAATTAAAACCAACTAGATGTTGCTTTGCATGAGATACGAATTTCAGACATTCAGATTTAGAGTAGGGTAATGCCAAGGTTTTACACATAAAGTAAACTGGCATTAAGAATGACCAAATGTCAGGTTCAAATCACCCTCGAAGTTTCTCCAAGACAAGCATATCAAATAGGCAGAAACATAGTAAAGCATGAATGGCATTGCTATGGCAGGGTTCCAAGTGTTAATCTCTTGCATAAGGAACAATGCATATAGGTTATAGATAATAACGGAAGTAAACTGCCAAAATTACCAACCACGAACTCAGATTCCAACCTTACCTAGCGTCCCCGCTGTTAATGTTGGATGTTCTAATAAGTGGTTCGCATGATCAATCCCAAGGAAAAATAACATTGACAAGTCAGTCTACGATAATACAAAGACCAGACATGCACGCAGCAATAACTATATAAGCTAAAGACGAGGTATAAGAGCAAGCAGATTGGAAATGCACATAGCATGATTATAAAAGCAGTGTGAGAATAGCAGACACGAGAAAACAGCTAGCGGTGAGCTAATGACGTGGTATAAGAACAAGCAGATTGGAAATGCCCATAGCACGACTATAAAAGCAGTGCGACAATAGCATGCAGTACAAAAACAGTTGGCAGCAAATGAATGGGTACAAGGCTATAAATATGTGGATGCACACAGGTGTCAGTAGAATGAACAGGATGGTAGCGACCGGATAATGCTTTTGTACTGTACAACATTTAAACAAACTTCATGCGAAGCAACACATCAAGAAAGTTAACGGCATATGAGATCTGCAAATAACTACACAAAACATGGCTAAAGAAACACCGCGATCTAACGGGCCAGCGTACTAACCAAGCTGCGGCGGGGTGGACGGGGGCGGCAACTTGCATTCCAGCGGCGGCGAACGCGGGAGACGATGAATCGACCATGTTTCAGTAGAAGCGGGCGTTAGTGAAGCAGATCTGGTTGGCTGGCAAGGTATTCGGTGAAGTTGATACAGCCGCTGCGGCGAGGTAGTCGGTGGCGAGGTCGGCGGTGAAGCAGATCCGTCGGTGGCGAGGTCGGCGGTGAAGCAGATCCGTCGGTGGCGAGGTCGGCGGTGAAGCAGATCCGTCGGTGACGAGGGCGGCGGGGGAGCGGATCTGGTGGGTGGACAGCCAACACGATCAAGGCTACGCTGTGGAGGAGTATGCCGGCGGCGAAGCAGATCTAGTACTGTAGAGAGTCAGAGCTTTGGCTTGTGAGAGTATTTTTGAGCTAATGGGGCGAATGGTTGGTGGGTGGGTGTGGGCCTGTGGGGAGGGTTCGGGATCTAGGCAAGATATTTCATTGTTACCGAATGAGCCCTCCATGGTCGGTGGGTTGTAGCTTCCGGACCAGGGTTAAAAGGGTAAAACTGGTCACGGGATTTTCGAATGGATGCGGCGGGATGATTTGGCGCGTGGCCGAAATTTTCAGTTTCAAGCTACGAGCAGAACGACAAAAATAATGTTCTTCCCCAGGGAGCTCTCATTTCTTCCTCTTCTCTTTCTCTCTCGAGTCTCTCCCACTCCCCCGGCTCCTCTCCCCCTTCTCTCCGGCGGCCTCGCCGGCCGGAGACGAGGCCGACTTCTCTCTGTATATTGTACACCCTCCGAACTAAATTAATTGATTCAACTTTCCTTAGACGTGTATGTATCTAGAGTAAAAACATGTGTGGATACATCCATATTTAGATAAGCAAAGTTGAGTCAGCTAATTTGGATCCGAGGGAGTTAGTGTTGTTGTAAGCTTAGATCCAGTGTTTCCCATGAGCAGAATGGCGCAATGGAGTCGGGGATCTCGTCATCGGCTTCAGATCTGGCCTATGGTGAATCTGGCGGATCTTGCCGGCCAAACCCCGATCTGGTGCCATCAATGTGATGGCGCTAACGGTGAGGCTTGCTTTGGTCAGTGCTTCAGATCTGGCCAATGGGGAAGTCAAGCTGCTAAAGTTCACAAGCTCGGGGCATACGACGGCGTCATCCGTCTTGCCCGTGCACATCTTGGACTTTCAGCGACCCTTCTCAGAGCCAATATGCCGTTGCTGAGGCCCTTCTTCTCCTTCGTCCTGGCGACTACCGGCGACACCGTCCCAAGTGGTGCGTCCCCGGCGACGGAGTTGCTGGAAAGGATGCGGAGCAGAGATCTGATGTGCGGTCCAGAAGGACTCGATTGATTTTCTTCTATATGTTTTGGGGTCCTTTTTGTAAAGTTGCAGGTTCTATTAGTTATTGTCTAGTACTTTTGGTCCTCTATGTAATTTTTTGGACTAGTTTCCATTGGCACTGATAAACTTGAATTTTGACAAGTTCACGAGGAAAAAATTCCTTTGCACATATGGCCTATCATGTATAAACATTCTTGAGATTTAAACTATATGTAATGTGCCATGCATTAACCCTAAACCATATATATGTAACTAACCCTAGC
Organism: Lolium multiflorum; assembly: GCA_030979885.1. Taxonomy (NCBI): domain Eukaryota; kingdom Viridiplantae; phylum Streptophyta; class Magnoliopsida; order Poales; family Poaceae; genus Lolium; species Lolium multiflorum. Next base: position 70,793,353 of record CM061749.1, on the reverse strand, counting down.
TGATCAAACCCTACTTAATTAAAACAAATAACCCTAAACTATACGCATGCACTTTATGCGCAAAGGCGCGGGTGCCTCTAATAATGTGTGTGCGCACTCGATCGATGATCCCTAAACCTTATACAACCCTGAAACCCTAATCCCTAATCCCTAAACCCTAAACACTAAACCCTAGACCCTAAACCCTAACCCTAACCCTAAACCCTAATTAAACCCTATATATAGGCCAACGACACTTAATTGTGCATCAAGCAGGCCAGGGGTGCCTCGCGGTCCTCTAATTAAATTAAATGTGCCATGCATTAACCCTAAACCATATATATGTAACTAACCATAGCTAATCAACCCTACTTAATGAAAACACATAACCCTAAACTATACTAGCTAGCTGCTATAACCCGATCTAATAAAAACATGCTCTATATATAGCAGCTAGCTAGCAAACCGTAGATTAACACCAATTAATATATACATGGCCTATATCGATCATGTTGTATAACATATCCCTGAGATTCATTAATTAATTATATAATTATCGTGATAAATTAATTAACTTTAATTTTGACAAGTTCTCTCGAATGAAAACACATTTGATTAAGTTGCCTCATAATATATATATATATATAATTAGTGTGCATGCATGGCCTACCATGCATTCGTGCATATATTTTAATGTATATTTGAACATATTCTTGGGGATTTCAATCTCTCTCTCTCGATCATCTATATATCGTTGGTGGCCAAAAAACACACATATATATATATGCATGCAATTTATGCGTAAAGGCGCGGGTGCCTCTAATAATGTGTGTGCGCACTCGATCGATGATCCCTAAACCTTAAACAACCCTAAAACCCCTAAATCCCTAATCCCTAAACCCTAAACACCCTAAACACTAAACCCTAAACCCTAGACCCTAAACGTACCCTAACCCTAACCCTAAACCCTAGCTAATCCTAAACCCCAATTAAACCCTATGTATATGCCAACGACACTTAATTGTGCATCGATCGAGCGGGTCATGGGTGCCTCGCGATCCTCTAATAAAATTAAATGTGCCATGCATTAACCATAAACCATATATATGTAACTAACCCTAGCTAATCAACCCTACTTAATTAAAACACATAACCCTAAACTATACTAGATATAACCCGATCTAATAAAAACATGCTCTATATATAGCAGCTAGCTAGCAAACCGTAGATTAACACCAATTAAAATATACATGGCCTATATCGATCATGTTGTATAACATATCCCTGAGATTCATTAATTAATTATATAATTATCGTGATAAATTAATTAACTTGAACTTTGACAAGTTCTCTCGAATGAAAACACATTTGATTAAGTTGCCTCATAATATATATATATATAATTAGTGTGCATGCATGGCCTACAATGCATTCGTGCATATATTTTAATGTATATTTGAACATATTCTTGGGGATTTCAATCTCTCTCTCTCTCTCGATCATCTATATATCGTTGGTGGCCCAAAAAACACACATATATATGCATGCAATTTATGCGTAAAGGCGCGGGTGCCTCTAATAATATAATGTGTGTGCGCACTCGATCGATGATCCCTAAACCTTAAACAACCCTAAAACCTTAAAATCCCTAATCCCTAAACCCTAAACACCCTAAACACTAAACCCTAAACCCTAGACCCTAAACATACCCTAACCCTAACCCTAACCCTAACCCTAAACCCTAGCTAATCCTAAACCCCAATTAAACCCTCTGTATAGGCCAACGACACTTAATTGTGCATCGATCGAGCGGGTCATGGGTGCCTCGTGATCCTCTAATAAAATTAAATGTGTCGTGCATTAACCCTAAACCATATATATGTAACTAACCCTAGCTAATCAACCCTACTTAATTAAAACACATAACCCTAAACTATATATACTAGCTAGCTGCTATAACCCGATCTAATAAAAACATGCTCTATATATAGCAGCTAGCTAGCAAACCGTAGATTAACACCAATTAAAATATACATGGCCTATATCGATCATGTTGCATAACATATCCCTGAGATTCATTAATTAATTATATAATTATCGTCATAAATTAATTAACTTGAACTTTGACAAGTTCTCTCGAATGAAAACACATTTGATTAAGTTGCCTCGTAATATATATATAATTAGTGTGCATGCATGGCCTACAATGCATTCGTGCATATATTTTAATGTATATTTGAACATATTCTTGGGGATTTCAATCGATCTCTCTCTCTCGATCATCTATATATCGTTGGTGGCCCAAAAAACACACATATATATGCATGCAATTTATGCGTAACGGCGCGGGTGCCTCTAATAATGTGTGTGCGCACTCGATCGATGATCCCTAAACCTTAAACAACCCTAAAACCTTAAATCCCTAATCCCTAAACCCTAAACACTAAACCCTAAACCCTAGACCCTAAACGTACCCTAACCCTAACCCTAAACCCTAGCTAATCCTAAACCCCAATTAAACCCTATGTATAGGCCAACGACACTTAATTGTGCATCGATCGAGTGGGTCATGGGTGCCTCGTGATCCTCTAATAAAATTAAATGTGCCATGCATTAACCCTAAACCATATATATGTAACTAACCCTAGCTAATCAACCCTACTTAATTAACACACATAACCCTAAACTATACTAGCTAGCTATAACCCGATCTAATAAAAACATGCTCTATATATAGCAGCTAGCTAGCTAGCAAACCGTAGATTAACACCAATTAAAATATACATGGCCTATATCGATCATGTTGTATAACATATCCCTGAGAATCATTAATTAATTATATAATTATCGTGATAAATTAATTAACTTGAACTTTGACAAGTTCTCTCGAATGAAAACACATTTGATTAAGTTGCCTCATAATATATATATAATTAGTGTGCATGCATGGCCTACAATGCATTCGTGCATATATTTTAATGTATATTTGAACATATTCTTGGGGATTTCAATCTCTCTCTCTCTCGATCATCTATATATCGTTGGTGGCCCAAAAAACACACATATATACGCATGCACTTGATGCGTAAAGGCGCGGGTGCCTCTAATAATGTGTGTGCGCACTCGATCGATGATCCCTAAACCTTAAACAACCCTAAAACCCTAATCCCTAATCCCCTAAACCCTAAACACCCTAAACACACTAAACCCTAGACCCTAAACACCCTAAACACTAAACCCTAAACCCTAGACCCTAAACACCGTAAACCCTAAACCATAAACCCTAAACCCTAAACCCTAAACCCTAAACCCTAAAACCCTAAACCCTAAACACTAAACCCTAAACCCTATAAACACCCTAAACACTAATTAAAACCTAAACCCTAGACCCTAAACACTAAACCCTAAACCCTAGACCCTAAACACCGTAAACACTAAACCCTAAACACTAATTAAACCCTAAACCATAGACCCTAAACACTAGACCCTAAACCCTAGACCCTAAACACCCTAAACACTAAACCCTAGACCCTCTAAACACAGTAAACACTAAACCCTAAACCCTAGACCCTAGCTAAACACCCAAAACACTAAACCCTAAACCCAGCTAGCTAACCCTAAACCCTAATTAAACCCTATATATATAGGCCAACGACACTTAATTGTGCATCAAGCAGGCCAGGGGTGCCTCGCGGTCCTCTAGTTAAATTAAATGTGACATGCATTAACCCTAAACCATATATATATAACTAACCCCTAGCTAATCAAACCCTAGTTAATTAAAACACATAACCCTAAACTATACTAGCTATAACCCGATCTAATAAAAACATGCTCTATATATATAGCATGCAGCTAGCTAGCAAAAACGGTAGATTAAAACCAATTAATATATACATGGCCTATATATCGATCATATGTTGTATAACATCTCCCTGAGATTCATTAATTAATTATATAATTATCGATGATAAATTAATTAACTTGAATTTTGACAAGTTCTCTCGAATGAAAACACATTTGATTAAGTTTCCTCATAATATATATATAATTAGTGTGCATGCATGGCCTACCATATGCATGCATTAATTCGTGCATATATTTTAATATATATTTGAACATATTCTTGGGGGATTTCAATCTCTCTCTCTCGATCATCTATATGTCGTTGGTGGCCAAAAAACACACACATATACGCATGCACTTTATGCGCAAAGGCGCGTGTGCCTCTAATAATGTGTGTGTGCGCACTCGATCGATGATCCCTAAACCTTAAACAACCCTAAAACCCTAATCCCTAATCCCCTAAACCCTAAACACCCTAAACACACTAAACCCTAGACCCTAAACACCCTAAACATGTACTAAACCCTAAACCCTAGACCCTAAACACCGTAAACCCTAAACCATAAACCCTAAACCCTAAACCCTAAACCCTAAAACCCTAAACCCTAAACCCTAAACCCTATAAACACCCTAAACACTAATTAAACCCTAAACCCTAGACCCTAAACACTAAACCCTAAACCCTAGACCCTAAACACCGTAAACACTAAACCCTAAACCCTAAACACCCTAAACACTAATTAAACCCTAAACCATAGACCCTAAACACTAGACCCTAAACCCTAGACCCTAAACACCCTAAACACTAAACCCTAGACCCTCTAAACACAGTAAACACTAAACACTAAACCCTAGACCCTAGCTAAACACCCAAAACACTAAACCCTAAACCCAGCTAGCTAACCCTAAACCCTAATTAAACCCTATATATATAGGCCAACGACACTTAATTGTGCATCAAGCAGGCTAGGGGTGCCTCGCGGTCCTCTAGTTAAATTAAATGTGACATGCATTAACCCTAAACCATATATATATAACTAACCCCTAGCTAATCAAACCCTAGTTAATTAAAACACATAACCCTAAACTATACTAGCTATAACCCGATCTAATAAAAACATGCTCTATATATAGCATGCAGCTAGCTAGCAAAAACGGTAGATTAAAACCAATTAATATATACATGGCCTATATATCGATCATATGTTGTATAACATCTCCCTGAGATTCATTAAATAATTATATAATTATCGATGATAAATTAATTAACTTGAATTTTGACAAGTTCTCTCGAATGAAAACACATTTGATTAAGTTTCCTCATATATATATATAATTAGTGTGCATGCATGGCCTACCATGCATGCATTAATTCGTGCATATATTTTAATATATATTTGAACATATTCTTGGGGGATTTCAATCTCTCTCTCTCGATCATCTATATGTCGTTGGTGGCCAAAAAACACACACATATACGCATGCACTTTATGCGCAAAGGCGCGTGTGCCTCTAATAATGTGTGTGTGCGCACTCGATCGATGATCCCTAAACCTTAAACCCTAAATAAACCCTAATCCCTAATCCCTAAACCCTAAACACCATAAACATTAAACCCTAAACCCTAACCTCCTAACCCTAAACCCTAAACCCTAATTAAACCCTATATATATAGGCCAATGACACTTAATTATGCATCAAGCAGGCCAGGGGTGCCTCGCGGTCCTCTAATTAAATTAAATGTGCCATGCATATATATGTGTTTAATTTGGGGATTTCAATCGCTCTCTCGTATGTAGCTATCTCTATCTCTCTCTCTCTCTCTCTCTCTCTCTCTCTCGTTGGTGGCCAACAACACACACATGCACTTTGTGCGCAAAGGCATGCGCCTCTAATAATGTGTGCGCAGTCGATCGATCTAGTTTTGATTAATCATAGCACACAAATAAAGAAGTTGTATTTGAATCCACACAACCTATTAAAACACATAACCCCTAACATGGCCTAATTAATTAACCCTTCTCGATCTCTACCTAATTAGTGGAAATTGCACAAAATCAAAAGGGGTCCCTCACTAATTATGCATATCTGCTAGATTGTGATAAACTTTTGCCACATATATATTTGGTGGATGGGTGCATCTTGGCATGTAAACAATTAGTGTTTGCAAATGGCGTTGTCAAAATTTATGTACAAATGATTTCTTTCCATCCAAAGTGCATAAAATGGGAGTTTTAATGAAGAAAGTACAAATAAAACAGCTCAACATGCTTCCACACCCCGATTTTCACACGAAGTAGAGCATATTTAAAGGATAATTCCAGAGTTTTACTATTTTTCAAGCAACTTTGCTAATTTTCCCCCACTCACATGACTTTATGTCGATTTAACGAAAATATGGCGAATTTAAACTACATGGGCGGGATAGTTTGAATTGTGCGCGCGGCAAAGGGAACCGCCTATTCCTCAACCTTGTGCACGGCAAATTACACACGCAACTCCATTAAACGCCACCTACCAACCTTAATTATCACCCCGGCGGCCCGGCCGCATGACCCCCCACCCACCCGTACACAACTTATCCCCGTCCGTGCGAAGAGCTTCCCCTCCCCGTCCCGTCCGTGCGAAGAAGAAGCTTCCCCTCCCCGTCGTTCTTCTCGAGACGCACCGGCGGTCAAGTTGATCCACGGTAGGGCTGCTATCTCTAGCTCAATCATGTATCGGGCAAGACAGCCTAACGATTTATATTTTCTTGATGCTGCTAAAAAAATTCGTCAGTATGCTCGAACTAATTGGCACTTTATAGTTTTCCGCTCGATTTGTCATCGATCAATTTGTTCATTTGCGTGGGCATATAGAGTCAGTTCTGCACTCGATCCGTTAATTTGCTGAAATGCCATGGCAGAGTTTTGTACACGATCTGTTTGCTAAAATGTCGATGGGCATTTTTTGTTTTGTACTCGACATGATTGCTGAAATGCATAATCATGTAGTATAGTTTTGTACTCGATGGATATACATTTCCTACTTCGCCTTAAATTAATCACCAACCACTGTATCTCATAATTAAACAGATGGACAGAACTTGGAAACTGCATGGACACTTATGTTCCCCTTCATATATAAATGGTGTTCAACCCTTTATGGGGTTTATTAGAGCTCATGATGGTCACAACCTGGACGTGTATTGCCCGCGCTGCACATGTATGAATGGTGAGAAGAGGCCTCACCCTGTAGTGGCAGATCATTTACACATTTTTGGGATGGACCGCACATATGTTAGGCGGGTTTAGCATGGTGAACCATATAATGATCCTTTAGCAGGAGAAGCAGATCTTGCTCACACTGTATGTGTGCTGGCATATGTAGTTAATTATTTATATTGATGCTGCCGCTGTTTCAATCAATAGTTTGCATTGCTGTGCAAGGTTCTGTACTCAAATTTAACTTGTTGCAGATGGATGGACGGGAAGGAGAGAAAAAGCGCTTGCTTCAGGAAACGGGTTTCAGCTCTGGGACATGTGCTGTGCCAGATGAGAAGGTAAATATGTAAAACGGCATTTGTTCAGGTTGCATCCCTTAGATGTTTGTCTAATCGGTTGATGTACTAATTGCAGAAGCATAGAGTTAAAGAGGTCTCTCAGTTTGATGGGAGATTTGAAGATGAATCTCAGTTTGATGCACCTGTGGATGGTACTGATGACGAGCCTTTCATAGACGAAGGTCCTGCACCTGAGATTATCCAGTCTACAGAAGGAGGCCGTGGACCGAGTACACAGCTTTGCGTTGAAGTGGATGCACGCCCGGAGATCATCACGGGCGTCCGGGTAGTCTCAAGACCACCCAGCCCTGATGCACCTGTGGATGGTACTGATGACGAGCCTCTCATAGACGAAGGTCCTGCACCTGAGATTATCCAGCCTACAGAAGGAGGCCGTGGACCGAGTACACAGCTTTGCGTTGAAGAGGATGCACACCCGGAGATCATCAGGGGCGTCCCGGTAGTCTCAGGACCACCCAGCCCTGATGCAAAATGTTGAGCTACTTTATGATTCGTACTCTTATGTTCTGGTGCTGTAGTATGTTATGATTTGTACGCCTTTGGCGCTAGATTAAGCATTCAGTGGATGATCGCGTTGCAAAATTCGACACCCACACAATCAGTTCATCGTACAAGTAGTAGCACAATTACTTCTACAGCGATTCCTGCCAGCGCATTAGTTGGTAGCATGAAACACTTTCAGGTACTCCCCTCTGATTCATATTAATTGACTCAATTCTGTCTAGATATGGATGTATCTAGATGCATTTGTTAACTAGACTAACAAACTTGAGTCAGTTAATATGAATCCGTGTAAACCGCCCAAGTCCTCGAGCAGCTAGTTTATTGACTCTGGACTCCAAGCCTCTCGCGGCAAGCCATCGACGAAGCTTTGACCAGATCTTGGCCCGCAATTTTTTTTGTGTGTGGCGAATAGCAAAGCTTTGACCAGTTCCTCTCGGGATACAGCACGCCGGTGAGCTTGCACGGTTGCCATGAGCACTTTCCGGCGGAACTTCCTCTTCAGCGCCCTCAAGCCGCTGCTGCGAGACAGCACGCAGTGCCTCGAGGTGGACGGAATTCTGGATCTCAGGGCGGGTGGTCCGCATCGTCCGGGAACGATCTCCAGCGGGTTAACGAGGACATGCATGGCGGCCAGGGGATTTGTTTTTTGTTTTTTTTTTGGTTTGAGCTTGGGATTTGGGGTTTTTTCGGATAGGGGAGGAGGAACCGAGGAAGAGGAAGGAACAGCCGCGTGCTTGGCGCGTGGCGGTGTGCTTGAATTTCGAATTTTTGTGAAATGTTTCATTTCCCCGCTACAATTCGGGGGTTTCTTGACGCGCCAATGCGTCCCGCCGGGCAGCTTCAAGTAAATTTGGGGTGCCACACTATGGGCCCTAGTTTCAGTGAGACATGTAATGACTAGTCACATCAGTAAGTTCACTGTGTAATAAAATATGTTACCCCTCCCCTTTATGTAGCACCCCTTCTCCCGATCGAGTGCCGATTGCCGACGGATGCAAGCCGCTAGCTCGATCCCCTCCTTTCGCCTCCACCGTCCAGGCATCCAGCTTGGAGGGGCAAGCTGCATCTAGCCCAAGCGGATTAGGTAGGACTAGTAATGTTCTCTCCTTTCTCGAGATCGGTTCTTTTTTCCTCTCCTCGATATCTTGCGCATCTCTTTCCTATTCTGGGCAAAGGGGTGTCTTTCTGGTCACCCTCGAGCTGGGAGTGATTGATGGGGGTGGGGGCGGGGGCTACCTTTGCTTGGATTGGGGTGTTCTTCCTTTATTTGTCGACATTTGCAACCTTTGTAGTTTCTGCTGATCCTCACTGTATCTTTTGTCAGCTTGTACAGGAAAGGCAAGACCTCGGCGGTGGGGGCAATGGAGCGTAAGGCCACCACGCATGTGGGCAGTTGGCTGAGCCTGAGCTGCGTCCCCAGCCCCGCGAAGCAGGTACTCCGTTTGCTTATCCACTCTTTACCTTTTAAGTGTCTCTCTGGTCTCTGCATCCTCAATCTGTTCCTGTTCTGGAATATGCTTAAAGTAGCACATGTCTTCAGCTGTTTGTGCGTAAAGCCTCTGTGACACCATGCTCTATATTCTCTGTATCAGGTTGGTACCTCCAGGTTCCGTGCTGAGGCTATGGGGAACGAGAATAGCGCCCCACCTGCTGCAGGAGCATGGCCCGATCTGCAGCACAAGAAGCGAAATGCCACTGCCGAGCTGGGCAGGGACCGCCCAGGGGTAATTTTTTTTAACCAACTTACCATGATGTAGTCTGAATCTGATACTCCCTCAGATCCAAATTAATTGACTCAACTATCTGTAGATACGGATGTATCTAGATGTGTTTTAGCTCTAGATACTACTGCCTCCATCCCAAAGCTTTGGGCTTATATTATTTTTAGAAAGTCAAACTATACCATGTTTGACTAAGCTTTTACCAAAAATCAGTAACATGCAAAATACAAAATTAATATCATTAAATAGATAATAAAATATATTTTCCTACGGTATCTACACAGTATTATATTTGTTGATAGAATGTTCTAAAATTTTGGTCAAACTTTGCTTGTTTTGATTTCTCAAAAATAAATAAGGCTTAAGCTTTTGGATGGTGGTAGTACATTCATATCTAGACAAAGCTGAGTTAACTAGTTTTTTTGTCTGTCCATAGCTAGTGTTCACGCTGCAAAAGGCTAAGAGCATCCACTATATGCATCAGTCTATCTCATACAGTAATTCAATATCACTGCTGAGGTCTGCCTTTTGTTTTGCTATTCATATGCAGACTGAAACTTTAGGGCCTTTACTCAAAAGGAAGATCAAAACTGCGGCTGATCAGGCTGCCAGTATGTTGATGCCGCCCCCATCTTCTAAATGCCTCTACAAGCACAAGGCCACGCACCAGCTGGGTGGTGATCTTTTAATGAATATGGTATATTTTCTTAATCCACAAAACATGCCTTGATTTTTCTCTGTTTATTGTCGGTTTTTTCTATGCTTGCCAAAAGTTTACAACAACAACAACAACAACCAAGCCTTTCAGTCCCAAACAAGTTGGGGTAGGCTAGAGTTGAAACCCATAAGATCTCGAAGCCAAAAGTTTAGAAACACCAAATTCGTTTGCTTACAATCATCATACAGTAATGTTCATCTACTCCAGTTCCCCTAACCCAACATAAAATGATGTTAATTTCGATTTTTAGATTAAAAGAGCACCATTAGGCGCTGTTAATTACGACTTTGAGATTAAAATGTCATTTGCAATTGTTAATTACAATTTTGAGACAATTGGTTAGTTTAACCTCGATCTCTTCTGCTCTCCATTTTTCCCAACCGAACAAAAATGTAACCATTCCATTCCTCTGAAATGGAACCATTCCATTCCATTCCACGCTGTTTCAGAACCGAACACACCCTTGCATTGTTGTGAACTGTTGTCCATACACGGCCATACCCTTCCACTTACATCTAGCACTATATGCATCAGTCTGTCTCAGAGTCATTCAATATCACTGCTGAGATCTGTTCCCATTCTTATGCAGGCTGAAACTGCTGCGCCTTTACTCAAGTGGATGCAAAATGGGGCTAATGAGGCTGCTGTGAGGACGATGGTGCCGGCACCATCTTCCGAAAACCTCTACAAGCACGAGGCCATGGGCCAGCTGGGTGGTGACCTTTTAATGAATCTGGTATATTTTCTTAATCCACATACATGATTTCATTATTATCTGTTTAATTACTGTTGGCTTTGTCTAATGCTTACCAAAAGTTCAGAAACACTGCGTTTGCTTACAATCATCATACACTAATTTTTCACTTTTCAGTCTGTCTCATCCAGTATATAAACTGTTGATTTCCATTGGCTTCTTTTGTAATCATTTGCATTGTTGTCAACTGTTCTCTATGCACAACCCTATTCTTCCACTTACACCCCGCACTATTTGCATCAGTCTATCTCATAGATTTATTAAATATCAATGATGAGTTCTGTTGCTATTCATATGCAGGATGAAACTTCTGTTCCTCTACTCAAATGGATAAAAAATGATCCTGATGAGGCTGCTGTGAAGACGATGGTGCTGCCACCATCTTCTGAAAACCTCCTCAAGCACAAGGCCACGGGCCAGCTGGGTGGTACCCTTTTCAGTAAGCAGGTATATTTTCTTAATCCTCATACATGATTTGATTTTTGTCTGTTTATTGCCGGCTTTGTCTAATGCTTACCAATAGTTCAGAAACACACACACCTATTCTTCCACTTACATCCAGCACTATATGCATCAGTGTCTCATAGATTCATTTTATATATCACTGCTGATGTCTGTTGCTCTTCAATTTTTATATGCAGACTGAAACTGCTAAGCCTTCATTGGTCAAAAGGATTGCAACTGCTGCTGATGAGGCATCTGCAGAGGCTGCCACCAAGTTACTGTCAGCCCCACCTTCTGGATGCTTATATAAGCTCAAGTCCAAGGATCAGCCGGGCCGTAACCATCCAAGGGTTCGGGTATATTTTCTTAAGCCACATATACATGCCATGATTTATGTCTGATATTATCACCGGCTCTGTCTAATGCTTTTTGGAATTCGGAAACACCAAATTAGCATGCTTATATTCATCATACACTAATTTTTCACTGTTCAGTTTGTAACATAGTGTTATGCACTTGCTTGTCAACATTTGCATTGCTCTGAACTATGCACTTTACACAACCTAATTCTTCCACTTACGTTCAGCGCTACGCACCAGTAGTACCTCCCATGTTTCCTTCACCATCCCGATGCCGAGCTTGCGGGAATATGGCGGGCCCATGTACATACCCCGCATATAACACCTCCTATGGCTCTATCTACCTTTCTAGTAGCTCCTTCACAGAGTTACAGGTATGTATTCTCAGTGGTTTAGCATGAATTGGCATATAGTAAAGTCTTGTTTTTAGTCTTCCTGCTTCTTACATTTGTATCAATTTTCACATGCAGACTGTACCTTGTGAACTTCGTCCAATGATTAACCAGATGTGTCCGCATGAAGGATCTTTCACTATGCATGGCAATGGCAAATTGATGAACACCTACACGGTCTATGAGGTGTATGTCTACAAGACGCAGGCCATCACATATTTGTATGGACATGATTGGAGAAAGTTTGCTTTTGACTACGGTCTGAAGAAGGGCGACGAGCTGAGGATCAGAAACTCAAACGGGCAGATATACGTAACTGCTTACAGAGTTGGAGACACTTCCAAATATATAATATGTAACTTTTTTCTACTCATATCTTTTGATAACTGCATTCTGAGCAGTTGTTCTAAACCATTCCCTCTGTTCTAGCTTGCTGGGTTTAACATGATCAAAGCTGCAGATCCCCTGACGGAACAGGAGCGGATGTCACAAAGGGCAACCACACCAGCACCGGCACCGGCTTCCCACTCTCCTGCATCAGCACCGGTTCCTGTACCAGCTCCGTTTACTGCATCTACCCAGCAGTCCCCTACATCAGCATTGGTTCCTGTAGAGGCCCCATATACTACACATGCCCAGCAGGCTCCTGCATCAGCACTGGTTCCTCTAGCTGCACCGTTTACTGCACCTGCCCAACAGTCTCCTGCATCAGCACCGGTTCCTCTAGAGGCACCGTTTACTGCACCTGCCCAGCAGTCTCCTGCATCAGCACCAGCTCGTGTACCAGCCCAGGCTCATGCACCTGCCCCAGCCAGATCACCGAGGTCTCAGCTCATTGCTGTGGCCACCCGTGTGGTGACCAGGACGCATCTGAAGGCTATGTTCGTGAGTATATGACAGCATAACTGCTCTTATCTTGATGTCTTCTCTGCTCAAAGTCTCACATGGTTCAGTGCATTGGTGCCATTGACTAATTTTTGGTGGTATCTCTTGCTTTGAATCAGAAATTGCCTAAAAGTATCTCCAAGGATCTCAATGCTGGCCGAAGGGGCAAGATATCCCTCGTCATGGAGAGTGAAGGTCTCACCGTGGAGGGACGGTACTCTGTCAGTCCCACAGATGGCCGCTTGGCTGTTACTTCCAGGTGGAAAAAGTTCATTGACGGTGCCAAACTTCGCATTGGATCAAAGTTGAAGGTCAAGATCTTTCGATGCCGCTGTGACATGCTGGTCATAAAGTTCGCGGTTGTCTAGTTCTGTTGTCCCATGAGCCCTTAGCAAATGCATTTGTAGTTATACTTATATAAGGTTATCTTATCTGAACTGCTAATTAATTGTATGGGTGGTAAAACTCTGGCAAGCTTTTGCTCTTAGCAAGTATGTATGTATGATCAGCTATTATGATAACTAATGTTTGTGTTCATCTTAATTTGCATTTCCCTTTTAGAAAAAAACTTAATTTCTATTTTGGCTGACCTGTTAGAGAACTATCAGATTGAACCCACAACATGATTCATATAGATTCATTACACCGAGCCACATGTCTTGACCTTGCGATACACTACTTCCATTAATTAGTGCAAGAAGGCTTACCTGAGCTGCCTGAACCATGGCAGATTCGAATCCACCTTATCTATCTAGAAATACAACCTTTGCAGAAAGAGGATTTGCAGTATGGGGAGGCTGACATTGGGGACCCATGAGCCAGCAGCGTCGTCAACGTTTTAAAGGTGGCAGGAGATCGAAAGAAAAAATAAGCCAAAAATCAGTTGGTAAACAAATTCAAGAAAAGAAACATTTACCTTTCTGAGAGTATGACATGCGGGACCCATGAGGCAGCAGCATCCTCAACTATTTCAAGGCGGCAGGGGATCAAAATAAAAAAGGAAATAGCCAGAAATTAATTAGGGTAAAAATAAATCCATCAAAGGAAACTTTTATTGTTCATAGAGGATGACATGTGGGACCGACTTGCCAGCTGCGTCGTCATCGTTTCAAAGGGGGCAGGGGATCAAAAGAAAAAGACAAATAGCCAGAAATTAGGGGAAAAATAAATCCAACAAAGAAAACTTTTATTGTTCATAGAGGATGACATGCGGGACCCATGAGCCAGCAGCTTCCTCAACGTTTCAAAGTCGGCATGAGATTGAAAGAAAAAGTCAAGTGACATAATATCAGGAGCCAAAATAATCCAAGAAAAGAAACTTTATTGTACATAGAGGATGACATGCGGGTCCCATTTTGTAGCAGCGGTCTCAACGCTTCCAAGGCGGCACAGGACCGAAAGAAAAATGAAGTAGCCAGAAATCAGGGTGTGAAAAAAATCCAAGAAAAGAAAGATTTTAATTGGGCTGTATCTGGACATCTGGGCCTTCGAACTATACTGCTGGGCCTTTTGACTCGTACAATTTCAGCCCACTCCAAAACAGGAAAGGTCGGATTTTTCTCAAAAAAAAAAAAACAGGAAAGTCCTATGCTTCGCAAAAACAAAAAACAAGGAGATTCAACATATAAGTTTGTTTATGTAGATATAAAGATTTAATTTATCCGTTTGCAATAGCTCAGAGCGAAATACAACGTTTATTGTCTGCAAAATAAAATATCACATGTTTCTTGTACGGGGAGGCTGACATCGGGGACCCATGAGCCAGCAGCGGAGTCAACGTTTCAAAGGCGGCAGGGGATCGAAAATAAAAAAAGCCAAAAATCAGTTGGTAAAAAAATACAAGAAAACAAAACATTTATCGTTCTGAGAGGATGACATGCGGGACCCATGAGGCAGCAGCATCCTCAACGTTTCAAAGTCGGCATGAGATCGAAAGAAAAAGGCAAGTGACATAATATCAGGAGCCAAAAATAATCCAAGAAAAGAAACTTTATTGTACATAGAGGATGACATGCGGGTCCCATTTTGTAGCAGCGGTCTCAACGTTTCCAAGGCGGCACAGGACCAAAAGAAAAATGAGGCAGCAGCATTCTCAACAATTCCAAGGCGGCAGGGGATCAAAAGAAAAATAAAGGAAATAGCCAGAAATTAATTAGGGGTCAAAATAAATCCACCAAAGGAAACTTTTATTGTTCATAGAGGATGACATGTGGGACCGACCTGCCAACAGCGTCCTCATCGTTTCAAAGGGGGCAGGAGATCAAAAGAAAAAGGCAAATAGCCAGAAATTAGGGGTAAAAAATAACTCCAAGAAAGGAAACTTTTATTGTTCGTAGAGGATGACATGCGGGACCCATGAGCCAGCAGCTTACTCAACGTTTCAAAGGCGGCATGAGATCGAAAGAAAAAGGCAAGTGACCAAATATCAGGAGCCAAAAATAATCCAAGATTTATTGTACATAGAGGATGACATGTGGGTCCCATTTTGCAGCAGCGGTCTCAATGTTTGTAATGCGGCTTGAGATCAAAAGAAAAAGAAAGTAGCTAGTAATTAGGGGGTGAAAAAAAATCTAAGAAAAGAAAGTTGATGGACATAGAGGATGACATGCGGGTCCCTTGAGCCAACAGCCTACTCAACGTTTCAAAGGGGCAGGGGATCAAAAGAAAAAGGCAAGCCAAAAATCAGAAGGGTGAAAAAAATCCAACAAAGGAAACTTTTATAGCACATAGAGGATGACATGCGGGTCCCATGAGCCAGCAGGTTCCTCAACGTTTCAAACGTGGCATGAGATCGAAAGGCAAGTGCCCAAATATGAGGAGCCAAAAATAATTCAAGAAAAGAAAGTTTTATAGTACATAGAGGATGACATGCGGGTCCCATTTAGCAGCAGCGGTATCACCGTTTGAGAGGCAGCAGATCGAAAGAAAAAGGCAAGTGCCCAAATATGAGGAGCCAAAAAAAATCCAAGAAAAGAAAGTTTTATAGTACATAGAGGATGACATGCGGGTCCCATTTAGCAGCAGCGGTATCACGTTTGAGAGGCGACAGGGGATCGAAAGAAAAAGTCAAGTGACGAAATATGAGGTGCCAAAAAAATCCAAGAAAAGAAAGTTTTATAGTACATAGAGGATGACATGCGGGTCCCATTTAGCAGCAGCGGTATCACCGTTTGAGAGGCGGCAGGGGATCGAAAGAAAAAGGTAAGTGACCAAATATGAGGTGCCAAAAATAATTCAAGAAAAGAAAGTTTTATAGTACATAGAGGATGACATGCGGGTCCCAGTTAGCAGCAGCGGTATCACCGTTTGAGAGGCGACAGGGGATCGAAAGAAAAAGGCAAGTGACCAAATTTGAGGTGCCAAAAATAATCCAGGAAAAGAAAGTTTTATAGTACATAGAGGATGACATGCGGGTCCCGGTTAGCAGCTGCAGGTATCACCGTTTGAGAGGCGGCGGGGATCGAAAGAAAAGGCAAGTGACCAAATTTGAGGTGCCAAAAATAATCCAGAAAAGAAAGTTTTATAGCACATAGAGGATGACATGCGGGTCCCATGAAGCAGCAGGGTCCTCACCGTTTGAGAGGTGGCAGGGGATCGAAAGAAAAAGGCAAGTGACCAAATTTGAGGTGCCAAAAATAATCCAGAAAAGAAAGTTTTATAGTACATAGAGGATGACATGCGGGTCCCATTTAGCAGAGCAGCGGTATCACCGTTTGAGAGGCGGCAGGGATCGAAAGAAAAAGGCAAGTGACCAAATTTGAGGTGCAAAAAAAACTCCAAGAAAAGAAAGTTGATTGCACATAGAGGATGACATGCGGGTCCCATTTAGCAGCAGCGGTCTCAACGTTTCCAAGGCGGCAAGGGATCAAAAGAAAAAGGAAGTAGCCAGAAATCAGGGGGTAAAAAAAAATCCAAGAATAGAAAGAATTTTGGTTCATAGAGGATGACATGCGGGACCCATGATCCTGCATCGTAAACGGCTCGTTGAACGAGATGGCGCGATGTAGAAAAAAAACAATGCCAGAGAGGCTGCCATCTGGGCCCTACATCCCTCGGCGGTGCGGATTTGCGTTGACTCGGCCGGCGAACCCGAGATTTCGAGATGCACCACGTCCCGGGCCACCATACGCCACGTTTTGGCCGCTTTCGTCGGGCTAGGTGGCCTCAAAAACGAAAAAAAGTTTTGACATGCACCACGGAGGGACCAAAATCGTCGGCCATGGTACACCAGCAACCACGGCGCGACTTCAACTTCGTCGGCCATGGCAACTTTTCTTGTAGTGAATAACCTTGCTAGCCTAAACCTTGTATAGAGAGGGAATACTTCTCATGCATCCAAATACTTGAGCCAATATTCATGCCATTTGTGTCCACCATACCTACCTACTACATGGTATTTCTCCGCCATTCCAAAGTAAATTGCTTGAGTGCTACCTTTAAACAATTCAAAAGTTATTACCTCTTATTTGTGTCAATGTTTTATAGCTCATGAGGAAGTATGTGGTGTTTATCTTTCAATCTTGTTGGGCAACTTTCACCAATGGACTAGTGGCTTCATCCGCTTATCCAATAATTTTGCAAAAAGAGCTGGCAATGGGATTCCCAGTCCCAAATTAATTAACAAAAATAGACACTCCTCCATGGTATGTGATTGTTGGACGGCACCCGAAGGATTCGGTTAGCCATGGCTTGAGAAAGCAAAGGTGGGAGGAGTGTCATCATAATAAAACTAAAATAAAAAGGCACTCCTTCATGGTATGAGATTGTTGGCGGGCACCCGAGGATTCGGTTAGCCATGGTTTGTGAAAGAAAGGTTGGAAGGAGTGCCACCCAAAAATAAAATAAAATGGGAGCCGCTCTTTGAAGGTTTGTCTGGCAAGGGGGTTAGAGTGCCCACTACCATTCGTTGAAAACAACAAACAACTCTCAAAATTTTACTTTTTATGCTCTCTATATGTTTTCAAAATCAAAGCTCTAGCACAAATATAGCAATCGATGCTTTCCTCTTTGAAGGGCCATTCTTTTACTTTATTGTTGAGTCAGTTTACCTATTCTTTCTATCTTAGAAGCAAACACTTGTGTAAATTGTGTGCATTGATTCTTACATGTTTACCTATTGCACTTGTTATATTACTTTGTGTTGACAATTATCCATGAGATATACATGTTAAAGTTGAAAGCAACCGCTGAAACTTATATCTTCCTTTGTGTTGTTTCAAAGCTTTCTACTAATAATTTATTGCTTATGAGTTAACTCTTATGCAAGACTTATTGATGCTTGTCTTGAAAGTACTATTCATGAAAAGTCTTTGCTTTATGATTCATTTGTTTACTCATGTCATTACCATTGTTTTTGATCGCTGCATTCATTACATATGCTTACAATAGTATGATCAAGGTTATGATGGCATGTCACTTAAGAAATTATCTTTGTTATCGTTTTACCTGCTCGGGACGAGCAGGAACTAAGCTGGGGATGCTGATACGTCTCCGACGTATCGATAATTTCTTATGTTCCATGCTATATTATTGATGATATCTACATGTTTTATGCACACTTTATGTCATATTCGTGCATTTTCTGGAACTAACCTATTGACGAGATGCCGAAAGGCCAATTGCTATTTTCTGCTGTTTTTGGTTTCAGAAATACTAGTAACGAAATATTTTCAGAATCGGACGAAATCAACACCGAAAGTCTTAGAATTCCCGGAAGCTTCCGAACACCGAAGGAGAGTCGGAGGAGGGCAGCAGGGGGCCCACACATAAGGCGGCGCGGGTGGCCCCCTGGCCGCGCCAGCCTATGGTGAGGGGGCCCCAGCCGCCTCCTTGCGCCGCCTCTCCGCCTATATATTCGTCCCTGACCTAAAAACATCGACCAGTTCGACGGAAACAGAGAAAACCATCCAGAGCCGCCGCCATCACGAAAGTCCAATTCGGGGACAGAAGTCCCTGTTCCGCACGCCGCCGGACGGGGAATTGCCCCCGGAAGCCATCTCCACCGCCATCTTCACCGCCATCGCTGTTCCCATGATGAGGAGGGAGTAATTCTCCCCTGGGGCTGAGGGCTCTACCGTAGCTATGTGGTTAATCTCTCTCTCTGTACTCCAATACCATGATCTCATGAGCTGCTTTACATGATTGAGATCCATATGATGAGCTTTGTATCGCTACTAGTTATGTGCTACTCATGTGATGTTATTAAAGTAGTCTATTCCTCCTGCATGGTGTAAAGGTGATTAGTGTGTGCACCGTGTGGTTCTTGTCGTAGGCTATGATCATGATCTCTTGTAGATTGTGGAGTTAATTATCATTATGATAGTATTGATGTGATCTATTCCTCCTTCATAGTGTAATGTGGACAGTGAGTGCACTATGTTAGTTCTTGGTTTATTTTGCAATGATCTATTATGCTCTAAGGTTATTTAAATATGAACATTGAATTGTGGAGCTTGTTAACTCCGGCATTGAGGGTTCGTGTAATCCTACGCAATGTGTTCATTATCAAAAAAGAGTGTATGTAGCACATATGAGAAGAAGTATTTATTATGCGATCAATGTTGAGAGTGTCCACTAGTGAAAGTATGATCCCTAGGCCTTGTTTCCAATACTGCAAACACCGTTTACTTACTGTTTGTTGCATGTTTACTCGCTGCCATATTTTATTCAGATTGCTATTACCACTCATATACATCCATATTACTTGTATTTCACTATCTCTTCGCCGAACTAGTACACCTATACACCTGACAAGTGTATTTGGTGTGTTGGGGACACAAGAGACTTCTTGCTTTGTGATTACAGGGTTGCTTGAGAGGGATATCTTTGACCTCTTCCTCCCTGAGTTCGATAAACCTTGGGTAATCCACTTAAGGGAAACTTGCTACTGTTCTACAAACCTCTTCTCTTGGAGGCCCAACACTGTCTACAAGAATAGAAGCACCCGTAGACATCAGCACCACCAACATCTTCGAGAAGATCCGCCAAGGGAGATTTCCCAACCCTTTCCCCAACATTGTTAGAGGAGATGGAGTCTTTCACGGGCTTGCAGGGAAATTTTTCCGAGGCGGAACTTCCGAAGATGCCATAGGGCGTGTGCACCAAGGGCATCTTCGAGAAGTTCCGCCACGGGAGATTTCCCAACCCTTTCCTCCATCCATGGGGATGAAACTCTCCCTCCATGTTGGCTTGTTGAGCTGCTTGCCATGGCGTATCGATGCTCCTTTTATAGGCACGGCACCGCTTCTACTTTGTCTTGTTCCTCCGACAGGGCGTCGTGCGCTACATGCTTTATCTCATCGAGCAGTGCGTCCACCCACGTCCTTATCCTGCCGACAGCTTTAGTCCCGGTTGCACCCACCAGCCGGTACTAAAGGTTACCCACGCGTCCTTATCCCACCGACAGTTTTGTTAGATGACACAAAAACCACCTTTAGTGTCGGTTTTACCCACCAGCCGGGACTAATGATTTCCAGAACGTCAGCCACCCCCCCGATAAGGCCCTCCCAGATAAGCCTCCCCCATCTTTTGTCCTGGTTTGAGCCCCCACCCGGGATGAAAGTTTCCCGCACCACTGCGTTCCTGCCTATTTTGTTTCCGCGCTTTCCACCGCTTCCCGCCTCCGTCTTCCCGCCATTTTTTCACTATATATATGTAGGCTTGGCCTCCATTTACATATCACATCTAGACTCATATCTGCAAACCTCATCACTCTCTCCCATGGCTTCCATCGTATCTCTAACCCCCCGGGAGGCGGAGGCGCTTTGCGCCTCGAACTACCCCTGCCCGCCGGGCTACCGCGTCCCGACCGGCTGGTTCTGAGCATCAGAGGCGTACCGGTCCCTCCTGTCCCTCTAGGTGTGGCGCGCGAGATGGCCATCACGAACCACTACTACTTCGAGCTCACGCTGACAGCGGAGGAATCCCCAGTGGCATCCCGACTACAGCCCGACTTGGGATGGCTTCTTCATCACTCGGCGTGAGAGTGTGCTTGCCAGGCATGAGGAGGACGGCCCACCTCGTTCGAACTTCAACGAGGCCGGCCGTCGGCTGTGGTGGCGTGCCGGACTCTCCAGAGCGTTCATGGCCTACCGTGGACCCCCGCTCGCACCCTCAGCCCCACGCGTGCTCACCCGCCGAGGTTCGACTACCGCGACCCCGATGCCAGCAACGACGATGTCGGCGACTACGACGACTACATTGGCGACGTTTATAGGGCTATGCACAAGTAAGACTGGATGACTCCAACATTCGAATTGGCCATGTATCTTAATTTTCACTTGAGCTATGTACTTTAATTCCAGTTCAATCGTAATAAAATATTATTCCCGCCCTTTCTTCCCGCCCGCCTTTCCCCGCGCGTCGTGGCGGGAAACTTTCTCATCATGCGGCGTGTAGTAAAGAAAAGAAATAGAAAAGAAATAGAAAAGAAAATATAAGAAACACAAAAGAAATAGAAATAGAAAAGAAAAAGAAAAGAAATAGAAAAATAAATAGAAATAGAAGTAGAAAAGAAATAGAAAAGAAACAGAAAAATAGAAAATAAAAGAGAAAAAGAAATAGAAAAGAAAAATAAAAAGAAATAGAAAAGAAATAGAAATAGAAATAGAAAATAAATAGAAAATAAACAGAAAAATAAACAGAAAATAAATAGAAAAAGAAATAGAAAATAAATAGAAAATAAATAGAAAAATAAATAGAAAAATAAACATAAAATAAATAGAAAAAGAAACAGAAAATAAATAGAAATAGAAAAAAAAGAAACAGAAATAGAAAAGAAACAGATAAAGTAAAAAAAACGTAAAATGACCTTTTGTACCGGTTGGATCCACCAACCGTTGCAAAGAAAGCTGCACTTGGTGGATCCAACCGGTACCAAAGTTCCCCCATGTCGTTTACCTTAGCCGCGCGACCAAATCGACTACCAAACAGCAAAATCACCCCACTCGCTGTTGTCGCTCGCAGCAGCACGCCGCCGTCGTCGCCCGCAGTAGCACGCCGCTCCCCTCTCCGCGCCGGCAGGTGACCTCCCTTCCCTCCTCCGCGCCGCGCCGCGCCGCGAGCCCCTGCACCTCCGCCGCGAGCCCCGCCACGCGCTACCGAGACCTGCAGGGCCGGCCACGGACGCTAGCCGACCCAGGCCACCGCTCGCCGACTAGGCTACCGTGCGCCAGGTTCTCGACACAATCCCCAGCCCGGGGGACAAATAGCACCTGGCCGGCCTAGTCTCGGACGTAGAGCCGCCGTGTCGCTCGCAGCACTATACACCTCGTTTGGAGTAGACTCGGTGATGTCGTCGTGCTAGCTGCGCGGCGACATCGCTTGTAGATGATGACGCAAAAGAGCTTGGCCGATATAGACGGTGTCCCGCCGCGAGGGTATTCCGTGTAGATGTCGATGTAGACGTTGTCCCGCCGCGAGGGGACTCCGTGTGGGTGTTGATGTAGATGGAGAGAAATAGAGAGAAGAGCGAGAGGGCCCATCGTGGAAGTAGACGGATACGCACATCGCTTTGAAGCATGTGTGCCTCGTGGTTGCCTAGGGCGTGGCCACGGGTGCTGCTTGGGAGAGGAGGAGGGGGAACGCTGAGTCCGTGGCCGTGGCGCTCTCGGCGTCGGTGGAGGAACGCCGAGTCCGTGTTGCGGTGCCGCCGCGACATCGAGGAGGAGCACCGAGTGTTAGGGTTAGGTTTGAGAACTAGAGAGAAGAGCGAGAGGAGGAGGGGAATGCCGAGTCCATGGCCGTGTCACTCTCGGCGTCGGTGGAGAAACGCCGAGTCCGTGGCCGTGGCGCTCTCGGCGTCCTTGGAGGAACGCCGAGTCCGTGGCGGTGCCACCGCGACATCGAGGAGGAGCACCGAGTGTTAGGGTTAGGGTCGAGAAATAAATAGAAGAGTGAGAGGAGGAGGGGAACGCCGATTCCGTGTAGATGGAGAGAAATAGAGAGAAGAGCGAGAGGAGGAGGGGAATGCCGAGTGCGTGGCCGTGGCGCCCGGCGCGGTGGAGGATCGCCGAGTCCGTGGGTTAGGCTTGGGGTTTGCTATTGCTTTCTTCACTTGAATTGTTATCCATCTAGCAATTTGTTATGATCATGACATGATGAATGAAATAATTGCACTTAATTTTGTAGTGACTGATACGTCTCCAACGTATCCATAATTTCTGATGTTCCATGCTTGTTTTATGACAATACCTACATGTTTTGCTCACACTTTATAATGTTTTTATGCGTTTTCGGAACTAACCTATTAACGAGATGCCGAAGAGCCAGTTGCTGTTTGTTGTTTTTGGTTCCAGAAAGGCTGTTCGGGCAATATTCTCGGAATTCGACGAAACGAAGACCCAACATCTTATTTTTCCGGAACCTTCCAGTAAAAAGGGGGGGACCCGAGGGGTGCCTGGGCCCCACACATGGTGGCGCGCGGGCTCCACCCTTGGCCGCGCCGGCCTGGTGTGAGGAGGCCCCGTGGCCCTCCGACTCCGACTCTTCGCCTATAAGCCTTTCGACCTAAAAACGCGAGTACCGATTGACGAAACTCCAGAAAGATCCAGGGCGCCGCCGCCATCGCGAAACTCCAATTCGGGGGACAGAAGTCTCTGTTCCGCTGCCGGGACGGGGAAGTGCCCCCGGAAGCCATCTCCATCAACGCCACCGCCTCCATCATGCTCCGTGAGTAGTTCCCCCATGGACTACGGGTTCTAGCTGTAGCTAGTTGGTATTCTCTCCCCCATGTACTTCAATACAATGATCTCATGAGCTGCCTTACATGATTGAGATTCATCCGATGTAATCGGTGTTGTGTTTGTTGGGATCCGATGGATTGTTACATTATGATTAGTCTATCTATAAAGTTTGTGAAGTTATTGTTGCTGCAATCTTGTTGTGTTTAATGCTTGTCACTAGGGCCCGAGTGGCATGATCTTAGATTTAAGCTCTATACTTATTGCTTAGATTGTATCTACAAGTTGTTTGCACATGTTTATGTCCGGAACCCGAGGCCCCAAAGTGACAGAAATTGGGATAACCGGAGGGGAAGGCGTAGGTATGAGGATCACATGTTTTCACCAAGTGTTAATGCTTTGCTCCGGTGCTCTATTAAAAGGAGTACCTTAATTTCCAGTAGTTTCCCTAGAGGCCCGGCTGCCACCGGCTGGTAGGACAAAAGATGTTGTACAAGTTTCTCATTGCGAGCACGTATGACTATATATGGAAAACATGCCTACATGATTAATAATCTTGATGTTCTGTCTTAATGCTATTTCAATCCTATCAATTGCCCAACTGTAATTTGTTCACCCAACACTTGTTATTGGAGAGTTACCACTAGTGTAGATAGCTGGGAACCCCGGTCCATCTCTCATCATCATATACTCGTTCTACATGTCATTGGAAGTAGTATCAACTATTTTCTGGTGCCATTGCTCTCATATTACTGCTACTGCTGCTGTGTTACTGTTACTACTGCTCTCACATTACTGCTACTTTCACATCACCCCTGTTACTGTTTTCCAGGCCTGCAAGCCGAGGAAAGCAAAAGGTACCACCCGGATCTCGGCTACTAAGCTATTTTCTGGCGCCGTTGCCGGGGAGGCATAGCTCTACTCATAAGTTCACCTCGGGAGTACACTCCACCTCTCTCTCTGTTTTATTTTATTTTGTCTTGCTAGTTTACTTTTGTCTAGTTTATTTGTGCTTAGTTTATTTCTGTCTAGTATTATTTTGCTTAGTTTACTTTTGTCTAGTTTATTTTTGTCTTTTTTATTTTCCCTATATACCCGAAAATCCATAAAAATTTGAAAAACCTAAAAATTAAAAACTGCTATTATGGGAGAACCTACAACCTATTTGGAGCTTATTGAATTATATAATAATTATAGAGAATCAAGAACGGGAAAAGTTATGAGTGCTGTGATAGAAAAATTAAATACAATTGCTAAAATCTTGCTTAAACGCCATGATATAAACTGTTGCTCTAAACAGGATACTAAACATCTTAAATTTCAATGTGGCTTTAGTGAGAAAGTTTTAATTAAGAACTATAATTGGAATAGCTATATTCATTTTGGGTTCGAAGAGGTAGAACAATTTGTCTTATTTATGGGAGCCTCTGAGATAGAATCATTCATGTCTAAAAATTATGAAACTTGTGCTGTTTGTAAGGACCTTAAAGATTATGTCTCTTCTATCCTTAATTTTTGCATAGAAAGCTACAGTGATAATCCTTATATCATTGATTATAAAGAGAGACTCATTAATGCACAAGAATGCACTCACAATTTGCAGGAACCAGTGGAAGAAGAAATTGATGAACCTGAAAGCTCATTGGATGAAAAAGAGGAGGAAATTGATGAACCTGAAAGCTCATTGGATGAAAAAGAAGAGGAGAGTGATGAACAAAAGGAGGAAGAATGGATTAGCTACCCATGCCAACCTTCTAATGAGAGTAACTCTTTATCTCTTACACTATTTGATTGTCCTCCATGCTTACCGAAAGAGGATGAATGTTATGTTCCTGTGGATTCTCTTGAAATATTACCTATGAGTAAAACTTGTGAGAATAATTATGCTACTGTTATCTATGATAATCCATGCTACTTTGATAAATCTTATGATAATGCTTTGTTTGTGCCTTGTCGAAATGCATGGTACTAAAGAGTTTTGCTTGGCAAATGTTTATGATAAATCTCTAGATGATGGTCCTATGTTACTTGATAATATTAATTGTACTACTAATGAAAATGGGATTGGAGAGTTCTTGACTTTATCTATGAGTCCCATATCTTTTGAGATTGATCAATCATCTTGTTATATTATTGATAAAAGTGGGTTTGAAAGTTTTAATCCTATTATTTCTGAGCTTGATAAAAATTATGTGTTTGTGAATCAAGAAAAGCATGCTTTATGTGATAGTTATATTGTTGAGTTTATCCATGAAGCTACTGAAAATTATTATGAGAGAGGAAAATATGGTTGTAGAAATTTGCATGGTACTAAAACACCTCTCTATATGCTGAAAATTTTGAAGTTACTCTTGTTTTATCTTCTTATGCTTGTCACTTTGTTCTTCATGAATTTATCTGTGTACAAGATTCCTATGCATAGGAAGTGGGTTAGACTTAAATGTGTTTTGAACTTGCTTTTTGATGCTCTCTTTTGCTTCAACTCTCACCCTTATGTGAGCATCATTAAAATTGCTGAGCCCATCTTAATGGCTATAAAGAAAGCACTTCTTGGGAGATAACCCATGTGTTTGTTTTACTACTGTTTTGTTGTGTCTTTGAAGTTGTTACTACTGTAGCAACCTCTCCTTATCTTTATTTTATTGCAATGTTGTGCCAAGTGAAGTCTCTAATAGAAGGTTGATACTAGATTTGGATTTCTCGCAAAACAGATTCTATCTCACACGAATCTGGGCAGATTTCTCCGTAGGAAACTCAGAAAAATCTTCCAATTTACGTGTGTGATCCTCAGATATGTACGCAACTTTCATTAGTTTTAAGTTTTCTGATTTGAGCAACGGAATTACCTCTTTAAAATTTACTGGCTGTTCTGTTTTGGCAGATTCTGTCTCTGTTTTTGCATTGTCTCTTGTGGACTTTAAGTGAGGCTTTCTAGACGTGGAGAGCTGTAGCTAATGTTTTATTGAGTTCTTGCAATGTGTCACTACAGGGCCAAAGTGGATTAAAGTTTTTGAGTACTAACCCCTCTAATGAAGTTTATGAGAAGTTTGGTGTGAAGGAAGTTTTCAAGGGTCAAGAGAGGAGGATGATATATGATCAAGAAGAGTGAAAAGCCTAAGCTTGGGGATGCCCCTGGTTCATCCCTGCATATTTCAAGAAGACTCAAGCGTCTAAGCTTGGGGATGCCCAAGGCATCCCCTTCTTCATCAACTTATCAGGTTTCTTCTATTGAAACTATATTTTTATTCGGTCACATCATATGTGCTTTACTTGGAGCGTCTTTATGTTTGTTTGTGTTTGAATAAATTCAGATCCTAGCAATCCTTGTGTGGGAGAGAGACACGCTCCGCTTTTTCATATGAACAATGGTGTTCTTAGCTTTATTTTAATGTTCATGGCGGAGTTGAAAACCGCTTGCACTTATTGTTATTTGGTTGGAAACAGAAAATGCTGCATATTGTCTTGGATAATTTGATACTTGGCAATTGTTTTGCGCTCTCAAGTAGATCATGTTTCTCATGCATCATGTAGTTTAAACCTATTAGTGGAGAACTACCGTAGAACTTGTTGAAATTGGTTTGCATGATTGGTCTCTCTAAGGTCTAGATATTTTCCGGTAAAAGTGTTTGAGCAACAAGGAAGACAATGTAGAGTTTTATAATGCTTGCAATTTGTTCTTATGTAAGTTTTGTTGTACCGGTTCATACTTGTGTTTGCTTCAAACAACCTTGCTAGCCAAAGCCTTGTACTGAGAGGGAATGCTTCTCGTGCATCCAAAACCTTGAGCCAAAAACCATGCCATTTGTGTCCACCATATCTACCTACTATGTGGTATTTCCTGCCATTCCAAGTAAATACTTCATGTGCTACCTTTAAACAATTCAAAATTTACTATCTCTTATTTGTTTCAATGTTTTATAGCTCATGAGAAAGTATGTGGTGTTTTATCTTTCGATCTTGTCATTTACTTCTGACAGACTTTCACAATGGACTAGTGGCTTCATCCGCTTATCCAATAATTTTGCAAAAAGAGCTGGCAATGGGGTTCCCAGCCCCAATTAATTAACTTTCACTAATAATTCTCTTCACGTGTTTTGCCCTGATCTATCAGTAAGCAACTTCATTTTGCAAATAGACACTCCTCTATGGTATGTGAATGTTGGAAGGCACCCGGATTCGTTAGCCATGGCTTGTGTAAGCAAAGGTTGGGGGAGTGTCATCTAATAAATAAAACTAAAATACATGTGTAAACAAAAGAGAAGAGGGATGATCTACCTTGCTGTTAGAGATAACGTCCTTCATGGGATACGCTCTTGAAAGTCTGGTTGATAAGGTAGTTAGAGTACCCGCTACCATTCGTTGACAACAACAAACACCTCTCAAAACTTTACTTTTATGCTCTCTATATGATTTCAAAACTTGAAAAGCTCTAGCACATGATTTTATCCCTGCTTCCCTCTGCGAAGGGCCATTCTTTTACTTTTATGTTGAGTCAGTTTACCTACTTCCTTCCATCTTAGAAGCAAACACTTGTGTCAACTGTGCATTGATTCTTACATACTTGCTTATTTGCATTCATCATATTACTTTGTGTTGACAATTATCCATGAGATATGCATGTTGAAAGTTGAAAGCAACTGCTGAAACTTATATCTTCCTTTGTGTTGCTTCATGCCTTTACTTTGAATTTATTGCTTTATGAGTTAACTCTTATGCAAGACTTTTGATGCTTGTCTTGAAAGTACTATTCATGAAAAGTTTTGCTATATGTTATCTATTTGTTAGCAACTATAGATCATTGCCTTGAGTCACTTCATTCATCTCATGTGCTTTGCAATAGTATGATTAAGATTATGTTGGTAGCATGTCACTTCAGAAATTATTCTTTTTTATCGTTTACCTACTCGAGGACGAGTAGGAACTAAGCTTGGGGATGCTTGATACGTCTCCAACGTATCCATAATTTCTGATGTTCCATGCTTGTTTTATGACAATACCTACATGTTTTGCTCACACCTTATAATGTTTTTATGCGTTTCCTAAACTAACCTATTAACGAGATGCCGAAGGGCCAGTTGCTGTTTTCTCGTTGTTTTGGTTCCAGAAAGGCTGTTCGGGCAATATTCTCGGAATTCGACGAAACGAAGACCCAACATCTTATTTTTCCCGGAACCTTCCAGAGAGTCGGGGGACCAGAGGTGCTCTGGGCCCCACACATGGTGGCGCGCGGCCCAACCTGGCCTGCTGCCGGTGTGAGGAGGCTCCCGCCTCCGACCCCGACTCTTCGCCATATAAGCCCTTCGACCTAAAAACGCGAGACCAATTGACGAAACTCAGAAGACTCCAGAGCGCCGCCGCCATCGCGAAACTCCAATTGGGGACAGAAGTCTTGTTAGCACCGCGGACGGGGAAGTGCCCCCGGAAGCCATCTCCATCAACGCCACCGCCTCCATCAGTGCTCCGTGAGTAGTTCCCCATGGACTACGGGTTCTAGCTGTAGCTAGTTGGTATTCTCTCCCCATGTACTTCAATACAATGATCTCATGAGCTGCCTTACATGATTGAGATTCATCTGATGTAATCGGTGTTGTGTTTGTTGGGATCCGAGGATTGTTACATTATGATTAGTCTATCTATAAAGTTTGTGAAGCTATTGTTGCTGCAATCTTGTTGTGTAATGCTTGTCACTAGGGCCCGAGTGGCATGATCTTAGATTTAAGCTCTATACTTATTGCTTAGATTGTATCTACAAGTTGTTTGCACATGTCTATGTCCGGAACCCGAGGCCCCAAAGTGACAGAAATTGGGACAACCGGAGGGGAAGGCTGTATGAGGATCACATGTTTTCACCAAGTGTTAATGCTTTGCTCCGGTGCTCTATTAAAAGGAGTACCTTAATTTCCAGTAGTTTCCCTAGAGGCCCGGCTGCCACCGGCTGGTAGGACAAAAGATGTTGTACAAGTTTCTCATTGCGAGCACGTATGACTATATATGGAAAATATGCCTACATGATTAATAATCTTGATGTTCTGTCTTAATGCTATTTCAATCCTATCAATTGCCCAACTGTAATTTGTTCACCAACACTTGTTATTGGAGAGTTACCACTAGTGTAGATAGCTGGGAACCCCGGTCCATCTCTCATCATCATATACTCGTTCTACATGTCATTGGAAGTAGTATCAACTATTTTCCGGTGCCATTGCTCTCATTATTGCCACTGCGGCGTGTTACGACTCTGCTCACATTATCGCTACTTTCATATCACCCCTGCATTAGTGCTTTTCCGGTGCAGCTGAATTGACAACTCAGTTGTTAAGGCTTATAAGTATTCTTTACCTCCCCTTGTGTCGAATCAATAAATTTGGGTTTTACTTCCCTCGAAGACTGTTGCGATCCCCTATACTTGTGGGTTATCAGTGACATTGAGCTATGGAGGATGGCACCTTCGTCCGAGATGAGGATCAAGAAGAAATCATACAGAAAATGATATATGAGAGTGCCCCTGGACCTGATGGAGATTGACTATGAGTTCTCACAATTTCTGAACGATGTCGGTGAGGGACTTGAGTCT
Organism: Lolium multiflorum; assembly: GCA_030979885.1. Lineage (NCBI taxonomy): Eukaryota > Viridiplantae > Streptophyta > Magnoliopsida > Poales > Poaceae > Lolium > Lolium multiflorum. The sequence continues at coordinate 70,762,936 of CM061749.1, read as the reverse complement.
GAAGAAATTAGAAGAGACAACGAAGTGTCCTTAACAAACTCCGGCGAGGTGTATATTTATATATCAAGGCTATGTTCATCACTAGATGCATTCATTTATTTGTATTGCACTTATTAACGAATCATTTTTCTTTTAGCCTTCTGGATCATCGAGCAAATCTGTTAAAAAACAACGAGGCCCGACGCAACGTCTAAAGGGCGAGGGTAGGTTAGCCCTCACCGCATTTAAGGATAGTGGTGAACCGGTGGATCCCAAAGAGCACTGCAAATTTATAAATCAAGTGGAGTTCTTGTTAGGGACCATGTACCGATCAGCATTCCAGAGTGGCATAAGCCGAAGAACGCGGGGCTCGAAGCTAGTTATGTCAACGATACTGAAATTTTTCTTTGGGACAGCCATCGACACACTTCAGCCTAGAAGACATGACGGAAGGCCAGAAGAAGAAAGTCAAGGAATGGACTCTCAAGATACAACACAATTCTAGACCTGGAAGAAAAATTTATGGGACAGATATAAACATGAAGATCCATGAAAGTCTAGTGAAGATAAAAGATCAATGGCCCGCATTTAAGAGGTATAAGCAATCGTCTACTTTTGTGTCCCGATCGATCAAAAATATGAAAAATGCTTCAAAGAAGGTACATTTCCATCATTTGGGGTCAGGTGGCTACAATACTGCCATTCCAAAGTGGACATCATTTGAAAATAAACAGATGGAGGCAGGAATCACTCCATAGACATGGCACTGGCCCGACCGGTCCAAGTTCTGTTTGTGCATGGGGCAGGGTTGGACCCAAAGACAGGACAGATCGTTGCAAAGGGAAAATGGAAGGAAAAATTGAAGCAATCACGACGCAGCTTATAGATGCAATTGAAAAGGTTAGAAAGGGAGAGTACATTCCCGATAGAGAGAATGACGAGCTGACACTCGCTCTGGGAATCCTGAACACATTGGACGGGTACGAGCCCTCCCAGGTGTCACCATGAAGGAAGCGTGGCCGGAGTGCGCTGACCCTTAGAAGCCGCTCGAGAAAAAGAAGGAGTCGACAGTTATGACTGATAAATAGGTGGAGGTGAGAAAAATCAGAGGGCACCTGATCAGCTGATGTTTCTACAAGATCCTCAAGCCGATGCCGCCCCATCTCAGCGAAGAAGCAGTGTGGGTTCCTCACATCTTGATGGATGTGGAGGAAGCTACCCCGTGGATTATGTCACGGAGAAGACAGATTGCGAGCTATATATGTCAATGAGGAACATGTCCGTTAAGGTGGCGGTCGGCTATGTTTACCCAAATGAAGATGGAGCAACGCACCATCATATGCCCATTCCACCTGGTTGTGTTCGTGTCGGGGTGGATGAAGTTGTTCCGGGTTTTGAAACAGTGGAGCTTGATTTTCCTAGAGGTGACGATGAGAGGACAATGGCCGATGTCAAGCGCGGTTTCGCCCTATGGCCAAGAAATACATCATCCTTTTGCCAAGGCCATACTCCTCTCGTAGAATTCCACATGAGCATCAAATTCCACATGAGCAGCAATGGCCATCGACTCCTCCCTGGCGCCGAGTCCATACCTACCTGAGAGGGACCCCAACGCGAGTCCACCATCTCGATATCCTCCGCGTAAGATGATACGTCTCCAACGTATCGATAATTTCTTATGTTCCATGCTACTTTATTGATGATACCTACATGTTTTATGCACATTATATGTCATATTTATGCATTTTGGAACTAACCTATTAACAAGATGCCGAAGAGTTTTGCTGTTTTCGCTGTTTTTGGTTTCAGAAATCCTAGTAAGAAATATTCTCGGAATTGGACGAAATCAACGCCTGGGTCCTATTTTTGCACTGAAGCCCGAAGAGGAGACGAAGCGGGGCCACGAGGTGGCGACACCACAGGCGGCGCGGAGGCCCTGGCCGCGCCGACCTATGGTGGCACCCCGCGTCGCCCCCTGACCCACCCTTCCGCCTACTTAAAGCCCCGTCGCGAAACCCCCAGTACCGAGAGCCACGATACGGAAAACCTCTGTGAGACACCGCGCGCCGCGAATCCCATCTCTGGGGATTCAGAGATCGCCTCCCGGCACCGCCGAGAGGGGATTCATCTTGAGGACTCTTCATCGCCATGATCGCCTCCGGAGTGATGAGTAGTTCACCCTGGACTATGGGTCCATAGCAGTAGCTAGATGGTCGTCTTCTCCTTGTTGTGCTTCATTGTTGGATCTTGTGAGCTGCCTAACATGATCAAGATCATCTATCTGTAATTCTATATGTTGTGTTTGTCGGGATCCGATGGATAGAGAATACTATGTTATGGTGATTATCAATCTATTGTTTATGTGTTTTTTATGATCTTGCATGCTCTCCGTTATTAGTAGAGGCTCTGGCCAAGTTTGTACTCTTAACTCCAAGAGGGAGTATTTATGCTCGATAGTGGGTTCATGCCTTCATTGACACTTGGGACAGTGACAGAAAGTTCTAAGGTTGTGATGTGCTGTTGTCACTAGGGATAAAACATTGATTCTATGTCTAAGGATGTAGTTGTCGATTACATTACGCACCATACTTAATGCAATTGTCTGTTGCTTAGCAACTTAATACTGAATGGGGTTCGGATGATAACCCGAAGGTGGACTTTAGGCATAGATGCAGCTTGGATGGCGGTCTATGTACTTTGTCGTAATGCCCCATTAAATCTCACTATATTTATCATATCATGTATATGCATTGTTATGCCTTTCTCTATTTGTCAATTGCCGACTGTAATTTGTTCACCCAACATGCTTTTATCTTATGTGGAGAGACATCTAGTGAACTGTGGACCCCGGTCCTATTCTTTACATAGCATACAATCTACTGAATTGTGTTTTACTATTTTCTTGCAAACAATCATCTTCCACTCGATACGTTTAATCCTTTGTTACAGCAAGCCGGTGAGATTGACAACCTCACTGTTTCGTTGGGGCAAAGTACTTTGGTTTTGTTGTGCAGATTCCACGGGCGCCGAATCCCTGTTGTTGCGCCATCACATTTCGCCACCATCAACCTTCAACGTGCTTCTTGGCTCCTACTGGTTCGATTAAACCTTGGTTTCTTTCTGAGGGAAAACTTGCTGCTGTGCGCATCATACCTTCCTCTTGGGGTTCCCAACGAACGTGTGAGTTACACGCCATCAAGCTCTTTTTCTGGCGCCGTTGCCGGGGAGATCAAGACACGCTGCAAGGGGAGTCTCCACTTCTCAATCTCTTTACTTTGTTTTTGTCTTGCTTTATTTTATTTACTACTTTGTTTGCTGCACCTAAACAAAACACAAAAATTAGTTGCTAGTTTTACTTTATTGTCTTGCTCTCTATATCAAAAACACAAAAAATTAGTTACTTGCATTTACTTTACTTGATTCATCATGTTTCCTTTTAATTTTACCACAAAGACATACCGGTAGGACGTGGGTCCATAGTTGGGAGAAATAATATAGAAGAATTTTTCAATCATGTTAGTATTACTGAAGATTTTGAAGATAGACACTTGGTAGAACTTGCACCTACCTATGAAATTGCTGCTGCTTTAGTTCGCATGTTGGAAACTAAATTTGTTAATCTCAATCCTATAATCCAACACATGTTTTTTACACTTGGTGATATGGAAGAAGGGGAAAAGAAAGATTTTGTTTTAGAAACTCTTCTTAGAGAATTTGGTGGTCTAGCAAGAGAGGCTAGAAAGGTTTTTGCTAAATTTAATATGCTAGGTTCTCATACTAATTTTGTTGGTCTCCTTGAAAAAATGGACATGGATAGAATAAGGTACACTAACAATATTAATGATGGTGGGGAGATCAAAGCACCAATACCATGTAAACTCCTAGCTATGAATGATGCACTAGAAAATAACTATGCTTGGCTTGTTCCTGAAAATTTGTTCGATGAGAATAGCAAGCCCAAGACTAATGAAAAGGGAGACGCTAAAACTTATGTATCAATATACTATGCTTGGTTGAGAAAAACTCCAAACCCCGATGTTGATGCTTCTACTCTCGATGTTACTTGATTTGCACTGCGCCTAGCTGAAAGGCGTTAAAGAAAAGCGCTTATGGGAGACAACCCATGTTTTTACTACAGAAATTTTTTGTTTTGTTGAGTCTTGGAAGTTGTTTACTACTGTAGCAACCTCTCCTTATCATGTTTTTGTGCCAAGTAAAGTTTCTATGTCAAAGTTGATGTTATATTTGGATCGCTACGCAGAAACAGCATTGCTGTTTGTCACGAATCTGGGCACAAGTCTCTGTAGAAAATCCGAAAAAATCTGCCAATTTCCGAGCGATCCACGATATGTACGCAACTTTCATTAGATTTGAGTTTTTCCATTTGAGCAAGTCTGGTGCCATATTAAAATTCGTCTTTACGGACTGTTCTGTTTTTGACAGATTCTGCCTTTTATTTCGCATTGCCTCTTTTGCTATGTTGGATTCATTTCTTTGATCCATTAATGTCCAAGCTTTATGCAATGTCCAGAAGTGTAAAGAATGTTTGTGTCACCTCTGAATGTATTAATTGTGCACTAACCCTCTAATGAGTTTGCTTGAAGTTTGGTGTGAAGGAAGTTTTAAGGGTCAAGAGAGGAGTATGATATATTATGATCAAGAGGAGTGAAAGTTCTAAGCTTGGTGATGCCCCTGGTTCACCCCTGCATATTCTAAGAAGACTCAAGCGCCTAAGCTTGGGGATGCCCAAGGCATCCCCTTCTTCATCGACAACATCATCAGGTTCCTCCCCTGAAACTATATTTTTATTCAATCACATCTTGTGTTCTTTACTTGGAGCGTCGGTTTGTTTTTGTTTTTGTTTTTGTTTGAATAAAATGGATCCTAGCATTCACTTTGTGGAGAGAGACACGCTCTGATGCATATGGACAAATATGTCCTTAGGCTTTACTCATAATGTTCAAGGCGAAGTTTCTTCTTCGTTAAATTGTTATATGGTTGGAATTGGAAATGCTACATGTAGTAATTCTAAAATGTTTTGGATAATGTGATACTTGGCAATTGTTGTGCTCATGTTTAAGCTCTTGCATCATATGCTTTGCACCCATTAATGAAGAAATACATAGAGCTTGCTAAAATTGATTTGCATATTTGGTCTCTCTAAGGTCTAGATAATATCTAGTATTGAGTTTTGAACAACAAGGAAGACGGTGTAGAGTCTTATAATGTTTACAATATGTCTTTATGTGAGTTTTGCTGCACCGGTTCATCCTTGAGTTTGCTTCAAATAACCTTGCTAGCCTAAACCTTGTATCGAGAGGGAATACTTCTCATGCATCCAAAATCCTTGAGCCAACCACTATGCCATTTGTGTCCACCATACCTACCTACTACATGGTATTTCTCCGCCATTCCAAAGTAAATTGCTTGAGTGCTACCTTTAAAATTCCATCATTCACCTTTGCAATATATAGCTCATGGGACAAAATAGCCTTAAAAACTATCGTAGTATTGAATATGTACTTATGCACTTTATATTTTATTAAGTTGCTTGTTGTGCGATAACCATGCTTCTGGGGAACGCCATCAACTACTGTTGAATATCATGTGAGTTGCTATGCATGTCCGTCTTGTCTGAAGGATCTATCACCTTAGTGGTTGGAGCATGCAAAATTGTTAGAGAAGAACATTGGGCCGCTAACTAAAGCCATGAATCATGGTTGAAGTTTCAGTTTTGGACATATATCCTCAATCTCATATGAGAATAATAATTGTTGCTACATGCTTATGCATTTAAGAGGAGTCCATTATCTGTTGTCCATGTTGTCCCGGTATGGATGTCTATGTTGAGAATAATCAAAAGCGAGAAATCCAAAATGCGAGCATTCTCCTTAGACCTTTGTACAGGCGGCACCCCTTTGTGACACTTGGTGAAACATGGCATGCAAAGATCCGGTAGTCCAAGCTAAGTAGGACGAGGTGCGGGCACTATTAGTATACTATGCATGAGGCTTGCAACTTGTAAGATATAATTTACATAACTCATATGCTTTATTACTACCATTGACAAAATTGTTTCATGTTTTCAAAATAAAAGCTCTAGCACAAATACAGCAATCGATGCTTTCCTCTTTGAAGGACCTTTCTTTTACTTTTATTGTTGAGTCAGTTTACCTATCTCTCTCCACCTAAGAAGCAAACACTTGTGTGAACTGTGCATTGATTCCTACATACTTGCATATTGCACTTGTTATATTACTTTATGTTGACACTATCCATGAGATATACATGTTATAAGTTGAAAGCAACCGCTGAAACTTAATCTTCCTTTGTGTTGCTTCAATACCTTTACTTTGATTTATTGCTTTATGAGTTAACTCTTATGCAAGACTTATTGATGCTTGTCTTGAAGTACTATTCATGAAAAGTCTTTGCTTTATGATTCACTTGTTTACTCATGTCATTACATTGTTTTGATCGCTGCATTCATTACATATGCTTTACAAATAGTATGATCAAGATTATGATGGCATGTCACTTCAGAAATTATCTTTGTTATCGCTTTACCGCTCGGGACGAGCAGAACTAAGCTTGGATGCTGATACACGTCTCCAACGTATCGATAATTTCTTATGTTCCATGCTACTTATTGATGATACCTACATGTTTTATGCACATTATATGTCATATTTATGCATTTTCTCGAACTAACCTATTAACAAGATGCCGAAGAGCCAGTTGCTGTTTTCTGCTGTTTTTGGTTTCAGAAATCCTAGTAAGGAAATATTCTCGGAATTGGACGAAATCAACGCCTGAGGTCCTATTTTTGCACGAAGCTTCCAGAAGACCGATGAGTCGAAGTGGGGCCACGAGGTGCCGACACAACAGGGCGGCGCGGCCCAGGCCCCGGCCGCGCCGACCTATGGTGTGGCCCCTCGTGCCGCCTCGACCTACCCTCCGCCTACTTAAAGCCCCCGTCGCGAAAACCCCAGTACCGAAAGCCACGGTACGAGAAACCTTCCAGACGCGCCGCCGCGAATCCCATCTCGGGGATTCAGGAGATCGCCTCCGCCCCCGGCCGGAGAGGGGATTCATCTCCGGAGGACTCTTCATCGCCATGATCGCCTCCGGAGTGATGAGTGAGTAGTTCACCCCTGGACTATGGGTCCATAGCGCATTAGATGGTCGTCTTCTCCTTGTTGTGCTTCATTGTTGGATCTTGTGAGCTGCCTAACATGATCAAGATCATCTATCTATAATTCTATATGTTGTGTTTGTCGAGATCCGATGGATAGAGAATACTATGTTATGGTGATTATCAATCTATTGTTTATGTGTTGTTTATGATCTTGCATGCTCTCCGTTATTAGTAGAGGCTCTGGCCAAGTTTGTACTCTTAACTCCAAGAGGGAGTATTTATGCTCGATAGTGGGTTCATGCCTTCATTGACACCTGGGACAGTGACAGAAAGTTCTAAGGTTGTGATGTGCTGTTGCCACTAGGGATAAAACATTGATTCTATGTCTAAGGATGTAGTTGTCGATTACATTACGCACCATACTTAATGTAATTGTCTGTTGCTTAGCAACTTAATACTGAATGAGGTTCGGATGATAACCTAAGGTGGACTTTTAGGCATAGATGCAATGGATGGCGGTCTATGTACTTTGTCGTAATGCCCGGATTAAATCTCACTATATTTATCATATCATGTATATGCATTGTTATGCCCTTCTCTATTTGTCAATTGCCCGACTGTAATTTGTTCACCCAACATGCTTTTATCTTATGGGAGAGACACATCTAGTGAACTGTGGACCCCGGTCCTATTCTTTACATAGCATACAATCTAATTGTGTTTTACTATTTTCTTGCAAACAATCATCTTCCACTCGATACGTTTAATCCTTTGTTACAGCAAGCCGGTGAGATTGACAACCTCACTGTTTCGTTGGGGCAAAGTACTTTGGTTTGTTGTGCAGATTCCACGTTGGCGCCGGAATCCCTGTTGTTGCGCCGCATCACATTTCGCCACCATCAACCTTCAACGTGCTTCTTGCCTCCTACTGGTTCGATTAAACCTTGGTTTCTTTCTGAGGGAAAACTTGCTACTGTGCGCATCATACCTTCCTCTTGGGGTTCCCAACGAACGTGTGAGTTACACGCCATCATAAGACAGCGCCCGTTAAGCGAAACGGTATGTCGCCTAGGAAGAGACCTAGAAAGGAGAAACCACTGCCGCCTATTGAGAAGTTACCTTGGGAAAAAACTATCGAGGAAAACATGGAAACCTGTAAGTCCCGGTTGAAGCCCATTTTGCTAAGAAAGTGCTAGAGATACCTTTTGAGAAGACTCTAGATCCCAGAAAGTTGTGTGTACTGAGACCCGCAGACCCCCGTACCATCGCCGCCATCTGACTATAGGCGTTCTATTGAAAGGTCGTATGACGACATGGTGGAGGCGAAACCCGGTCAATCGGTGGTCTCTGAGAAAAAGGAAACAAGTGCACCAGCTCGGAGAACAACCCGTTCAATCGGTCCCCCCCTCTCAAGGTGTTTGACGAGAAGGCCGTTGAAAGTTCTCGACAAAACACAACGGATTATCCCATCGCTGAAGTAGCATATAAATTTGTTCAAGGGAACGATTTGGTCAAGAATATCAGGTCGCTACCAACAAGTATGTGTAATTTGCATCTGTGGTACATTAATGCCACAAAGAGAGGGATCGAGACTATGATGGTGCGAGTTAAGGATGAGCACTACTTCCAAGAATACTCTGTGAGCGTTGACTTCTGCGAACTTTTTCAGTTATACAATCTTGGGCCCTCGACAAATCTATCATCAGTTGCTATTGTCTGTAAGTGATTTATTACTGCAATTTGAGAAGTCTTTAGCTCAGCTCGTTCATTGTCTGCAAATTATCCTTAATTTCATCTTTTGTGCGCTATATTATGCAGATCGAAGAAGCTCGAATGCAAAAGGGATGAAATCACGGACATTGGGTTCATTGACCCGATACAATGCATGAAAAAACCATAGAAAATCCCGTCTATAATAAGGATACACCGGAGACTTGCTAAGGTTTTGAAGGCGGTACGGCTACATGGCCGGGCCTGATGCTCTCCGTCGGTAGCCATGGAGGATTCAGCGGAGCGGTGGCGGCTCCGCCCCCTGTGATGGTTCGGCGGTGGTACGCATGATCCGCGCCGCCGTCCTCTTTCCTTGTGGTCCGGCAGGAGGGCCTAGTGGCGTGGGGGCTGTTTGTATTGCTTTGTTTTTGGTGGCGGTCCTTGGGTTTCTCGCTAGCGATGAAGATATACCGCAGGTCAATTTGCCTTGATCTGGCTAGAGAGATGAGTTCCGGAAAGCTCCGCCGGCGAATGGAACAGCATCTTTTGCCGAAGTTTGCTGAATCGGGTGGTATTCGGTCGCGCACGCACCCATGTTTTTATTCCAACCGTTTGATTCCGGAGGGAGCGGCGTGGAAGGGCTCTATTCGTGTTGACATCAGGTGACTTTTTTTTGGTTCATGGTGAAGTCAGAAGAAGGAATATCATAAAGGCCGGATTGGTGGACTGGCTAAAGGAGGTTCTCCGTGATGCTGAGGGATTTTCTTGGCGTTCCGGGCTCCGTAGCAGTGGTACGCATGTGGGGCAGCACCACGTGAAGTTCGTAGTCTTACCTCTGCAGAAAACCTAAGGTCTAGCCTTAACTGGTTGTGTCTGGCAATAACCTTGTTGGAGGCATTGTTTTGAGAGTGGAGACTATCTTAAGGGTGAAACCTAATGTCTAGCCTTAACTGGTAATCGTTTCCCTCTCTTGAGGCGTCGCTGGAGAGTCCGTATTTGTGTGTTGTCACTGTGGTGGTTGTATTGCTGTTGCTACGTCTGGAATGCTATAGCGGGACTTTTATTTCTTAGTTTTTTTTATTGTGTGCATCTGTACTGCTACTAGGGTGGGGTGTTTTTGCAGAGATTGGGTTTGATATTAATATATTTCCTTCAGCAAAGCAATAGCTGTTCACATGTCTACCAGCTTGCCAATCGGTCGACATGTCTGATTTTCAAACCCCACCGGGAAAGGTTAAACCTCCCTTCAATGGTTTATAATAATTAATGAAGTAGCAGGGAAGTTCTAAAAAAATGGTTATGTGTTCACTTCTTTCTCATTGACCTGAAGCTCATTTCCGCTCATATTTTTGTTGGCACCCAAACGAGAGCAACAGACTGAATTGCCCAATTAATTGGGCCTAATTAGAATATTAATTAGGTCCTACTTGGTAAATTACTACTCCAAATGGTACTAGTTGGAAATTTAGCTGCCATGTTGAATTGTTAATAATTGATTGATTAATTAGGCCAAGTTGCCCCATTTGATTGTTATTCATTTCCATAGGTACACTAGTCAAATTAGTACTACCACTTGCAAAATTAATTATGCTTAGTTGCTGTAAATTAATTGTTGCTACTCCCTCTCTCATCGTTTCCAACCCCACGAGGACATCACCATGGCACCATCCTCCCAGTAACTCCTCTTGGCTACCTACTCCTGTAGTAGAGGAATTCTTCCGAGTTTAGATTTCTTCTTTATGTTTTCAGCAAACTCACTTTCCCGGATTTGTTTATATTTACTGGAGATACACCCAGCAACTCGACGCAACCACCTCGAAAGCTGTGATCATCAACTCATCAACTATACCTTAGTTTAGGAATTATTCTCTCGTTTTCTTAATCACCGATTTGCATAAACTTGTGCCGTACCAGCCTAATTAAAAACAACTTATAAGATCAAGTGCAACCTACATGGTGATGATTCCTCGAGATCTGTTCATGGTTCAACACTGACACCCATTGTAAGTTCAAAATTGATTTGAGACTTTTTACTCTCTTCACTAACAGAAACTAGTAGTCTTCCACGTACGGTTGCGTGGCCACAATCTAGGAGAACTTTGGATTCGTCATGTTGCACAGCTTTCCAGATCGATCCTGGTGGTTGTATTGAAGTATAGGTTATGTCAGGTTCTATTTATGATGATCATCATGGAAATCAAGAAAAGTCACACAGGGCATACCATTTGCTATCGTTCGGTGCCCATAAAAATATGAGCAGGACATGAACAATAGGTCAATGAGTTGGAGGTTCATTGTATTGAGCAGTAGGTCAATGACTCTTCGCTCGGGCTTCAGTAGACAGGTTCATTGTATTGAGAGTAGGTAAATGAGTTGGCTTGAGGATAGAGGCTCATTGTCGCTCGGACGTCACTCTGACACTTAATATGATGTGGAAAGATCAGATCCACGCCAGTGGCGGCAACGATCGGAACTCGGAAGCCCGCGCAACTGGCGCGCACGCGGACGGCGAGTTTACTCTGCTGTTTACGACCCAATCACCAGATCCGAACAGTGCTAGTAGCTAGACGCTGATGCCAGTCTGCCATGCCGTGCGTCCGAGTTCTATTTACATCTTCCCTCTCCACCGGATACATTCCTCCATCCTTCCCGTCCCGAGAAGCGACAGAGCTAAGCCAAGCCAGAGATTGCCGACGCGACGCAAATGGTTCTTCCCGCCACTGCCTCCGGCCCGGCCTCCTTAGAGGCCATGCCGGATGCCGGCCGCTGCGCCCGCCAGCGCGCCCCTGGCGCCTGGGAGCGCAAGGCCATGTCCATGCGCCTGCAGTGCTGCGTGACGATCGCCGTTCTGTCTCCTTCGCCGCGTTCCTCACCATGATGCCGTTCGTCTTGGCCGTGCGCGACTCAGGCCAGCAGGCCAGGCGGTACCGTGCCCTTCGCCCGACGACCACCTCGCCACCGCTGCGGACGCTCGCGTCCGCGCAAATCAGCCGCCCCAGCTTCGGAGTCGTCCCCGTTCGATCGAACCTCGGCCTGCGTCGTGTGCCCTGCCAGTCGCGTGGCGGCGAGCGGTGGCGCGCGCTGCCCTTGCGGCCACGCGTTCCACACCGCCTGCGTCGACCCGTGGCCTCTCCCGTCGCCCGTGCCCCGTCTGTCGCGCTACCGTAGCAACTCTCGAGAAGCGAATCCCAGACGCGAGGACGCCATCGAGAAACAGCCTCTGCCCCACTGCCTCAGTCCACCCCATGCTGGCTTCCAGCCGCTGCGTTGGACAAAGGTTTTGGTTTTCAAGCTCGAAAAATGCCTCCTTCCCGCCTGTTGGGGTGCTCGTAGGACGTCTTACCTGCTGTTGTAAATGTAAACCGAGATGCATGATGGACAAGAAAGTTTCTCATTGCGCACGACTTTGCAATGCCAACTTCTCTATTTATTTTTGTCATGTTTGTGAGTTGCAGCTGTAGAAGAAAAGACATCACACACCTCTAACCCAATAAGCAGGAATTAAAACGATCCACCCCTTACACACACAGAGATCCACGTCCTCTATTTGCATCTTTTTTGTGTGTTCTGTAATTGCAATGAGGGGATAACACATAAGAGCTAAGGTGATAAGTAAAAGAAAGCATGTCACCCGCAATATTGTCATGATATGGAGAAGTTGGAAACCTATGAAAACAAACAAAAAATGAGCCAATTTGACCTACTTTACCACAATTTTTTTTTGATATTTACTTTACCACAATTTCGACACAAGTCAACGCAACAATACCGGAAAAGAAACCAGATAACTAATTTGGGTAGCTATGCAACACTGGCAAGGTTGATAGAAAATCGCGGGCTGGTAAAAGCCCGAAATTTCCTTCTGCTTTCTCGAAAGAAAATTCTCGGGGGTGGTGCCCCCCACCCCCGACCTTGCACTAACTCTGCCACTGCTATCCAACCACATTGAAAAAACCTTTGGTCGTAGAAAATAGTTTCGTCCATGAAGCATGACTATGCTAAGTTTACAGAATAAATATATAAAAAGATTAGGCCAGTGTACAACAATTTTGGCTTACTATTTTTCCCTGATAACCCAACCCTCATTGCATTATGTTTGTGTTGTCGGTTTGAGTACGAGTTCCTTCCAGATATTTTTTTACCATGGACTGCTCGATCACATTGATAAGGACTGTAAAATCACTCCTACCGCCGGAGAGAAACCAGTTTGGAAACATTGGTTATCTAGCTATATTCAACGTCGATGCTGACAATCAGTAGGGAGTTTGGGAGGGTGGTACACCAATTTTATTGAGGGTAGTGGTATGATGACTTTGGCTACTAAAAACCGCCAACAGCTAAATAAAATAATTTGAACAACCATGTCTAGACTATAGACCTGTTAACAACCAAACAATCACGAACAAGTGATCACCAATACGCCTAATGCTTCAAATTGTCTCCGGTAAGGCCATTCAACCTTAGAACTATCCACGTCCAAATTATGTAGTACCAACCAAAGACATGGATCTTGGAAATGGGTCACACCTTTTCTTCATTATCTCCCAGTAGGCATAAATTTTTTCTCATTGATTTTGGTGGAAGGGCATCCATTTCAGTTGAATGGCTTCCTCTCATGGTCCAATGGTGTCGTGGTTTGAGAATGAGTTCCTTCTAGATTTTTGCTTGTTCATGGACTGCTCATCACATTGATAAGAACTGTAAAATCATTGTCGCCAAAGGAGAGAAACCATAGTTTGGCAACTGGCTGAAGGCCTATATTCCACGCCAGAAATTTCTTCTATGCAAAGTGAGCCATAAATTTCTTCTATTAAATGTAGGCCACGGTGAATCTTTTTATTATTATTCAGATTCTTCTATGCAAAGTGAAATAATGTAGGCCAGAAATTTTACAGTGAGCACCGATACAGACATTATAAAAAATATACTGTAAATGGCAGTGGAAAATGAAAAGCCTATGTACTAATTGAGTTGTAAGACTTATGTAGGGGTATTAATTCTTTGAATCAGATTGAGATGCTGTCCGCAATGTAGGATTATGATGCGGTGATTGGGATTCTAGTATAGAAAATGTAAAATGGATTTGAAGTAAATGTAAAATGGATTTGAAGAGAAATTAATCTGTACATAAAAAGTACTAATTAGCAGATTTGACAATGTTTGATAAAATTACATGAACTATGTATTATTTTTGGCCGAAACAAGCATAGAACTTTTATGAATCTTTCCAGATTCAATGCAGCTTTAGTTTTCAAATAAATATCCCATGATACTGTAGAAAAAATATTGAAAATTTTCTTTTGATAGAAATATTTTAGATGTTTCAAATATTATGCGAAAGAATATTATTAACAACTTGTGATGAAACGTCAGTTAAGTGGAAAAACATCGGTTTCTTATTTGTCAAAAAACCATGAAAGAATATTTTAGATCGATATGTATTGGCGTGAAAACATAGGTTTACTTTTTGTTAAAAAATTCATATTAGGGTATTGTGAGAGGGAGAAGGGAAAAGTGGATGGGAGATATGTGAAATATGAAAAGTAGGTGGCTTTCTGTGAAACAGAAATGGAATAACAATGATTGAGAGGATCTTTTTGCAACGTTGATAGCACGAATCTTCAAGAAATTAATGGTAGAGATAGTATGGGGGGCACTTCCTATATGAGGAGTTGCATTTCTCGTGCTGTGCTACTAATCGATCAAGGCAGCCCAGATCTCATGGGATTTCGAAGATGAAGATGGTGCACACGAACAGCTCGGCTCCTTATGATTGCTGAGGGTTGATGATACAAGAGGCTTTTTCCTGATGTTGGCTGTAGTGGGACAGGGACTCGTTGTTTGGTACTATGACTGTGTGTGTAGGATAGTGAGGGTAGCGGTAGCAGGTTTTTGACCTCAGGAGTGCTCGAGGTTGAGCACTGCATCGGGTTTCGTTACCGTCCTTGAGAAATCTGCTACATTTTTTTTCTTCTTTTCCTTCCCTTTGTTTGTTGAAGACTTATTATTTCCATTAAGCAATTTAATGGAAAGGGGTAGCCTGTTTTGGAAAAAGTTCGCTGCAGTGGTACTTTCATTTGATTCTATAGTGTAAATCTAGTGTCCATCTTTTCGCTTTTAGTGTTCTCCTTTTTTCTCTCCTCAATCTATCTTCATAGATGGATCACAAAGAATAATATCGTCTCTCGTATGCCCTACACATCGACTCTTGTATCTATCTACAATAGCGTGGAGTACATAACACTTTTTTATGTTAAGCAGATAAATATTTATATCCTGTTAGACTTGTGGTATTAGCCTTATAGCTTATGTAACGGAACTCATACGCGCCATCGCTCTTGTGCCTCCTATATGATGAGATAGGCCATGCCTCGTAGTATTGTGTCGTTCCCCCAAATCCTTTGTCTTACATGGTATCGCACTAGGTCCTAGGGTTCCAACAAGGCCACTCAGGGTTTCTCACTTACACTCTCGCCTGCCATTCACTCCCGATGAGTGCCGCCACATATGGTTTTCCAGCCGCCGGGCTCCTCCCTAATTCCTCGCTGCTTGATGAATTCAGATTGCACATCGTTAGGGAACCCTAAGAGAAAGGTATGATGAGCATAATATCAAGTTTTCCTCGTGGGCAACTGAAGGTTTAATCGATCAAAGAGGAGAAAGGCGTGACTTCGATGAAGTTGCTAGCCGACTTGTGGCAGGCGCACTACCGGCGTCAACAACAACGTGGAACCTGCACAACACAACCAAATTATTTTGCCCCAAACAGTGAGGTTATCAATCTCACCGGTTTTGTCGAAACAAAGGGTTAACCGTATAGTGTGGAAACAGATGTTTGTTTGCCGGGAATTAAAGAGAAAAATGCTTGGTGGTATAAATGGGTATAGGATGATTTTATCGGTGTAAAAGAAAAAAGACTGGGTCCACAGTTCACTAGAGGTGTTCCATAAAGATAAATAAGGCCATGAACAAATTACAGTCACAATTTAAGGTATCAGCATCATACATGACAAGATGACTACTATGAGATTTGCTTGGGCATTACAACATACTACATAGACCGTAATCCAACCGCGTCTATGACTAATAATCCACCTTCCAGTTATCATCCGAACCCTTCCAGTATTAAGTTCAAGCAATGTATTATCGCATTAAGCACTTCTTAGGTAAAGTAAACAATAGAATTACTCCTTAGATAAAGCATTGTTGTTTTCTCCCTAGTAGCAACATCACATCTACAATCTTAGAAGTTATTACTCTTCCAGATTACTAGAGGCATGAACTCACTATCGAGCATAAATACTCCCTCTTGAGTTATGTAACTTATTTGGACAGAGTATCTACTAGCAACAGAGAGCATGCAAGATCACAAATAACATATGACAAGTATATAATTGATCTCAACATAGTATTCAATATTCATCGGATCCCAGCAAACAGAACATGTAGCATTACATAAAGATGATCTTGATCATGATAGGCAGCTCACAAGATCTAAACATGAGGCATAAATTAGAGAAGACAACTGATACGTCTCCAACGTATCGATAATTTCTTATGTTCCATGCTACTTTATTGATGATACCTACATGTTTTATGCATATTATATGTCATATTTATGCATTTTCTGGAACTAACCTATTAACAAGATGCCTAAGAGCCAGCTTGCTGTTTTCTGCTGTTTTTGCTTTTAGAAATCCTAGTAAAGAAATATTCTCTGAATTGGACGAAACTTTCGCCTAGGGGTCCTATTTTTGCATGAAGCTTCAAGACCGAAGAGATAACGAAAGTGGGGCCACGAGGCACAGAGGGTGGCTTCCACACAACGGTCTGCCGCGCCGGCCTACTCCCCTGGCCCCTCGTAGGGTTCTCGCGTTGACCCTCCGCTACTTAAAGCTTCCGTCGCGAAACCCCAAGATCGAGAGCCACGATACGGAAACCTTCCAGAGACGCCGCGCCGCGAATCCCATCTTGGGGGATTCAGGCACCCTGCCAGAGAGGGGATTCATCTCCCGGGGGACTCTTCACCCTCCGGAGCGATGAGTGAGTAGTTCACCCCTGGACCATGGGTCCATAACAGTAGCTAGATGGTCAAGCCTTCTCTCCTTGTTGTGCTTCATTGTTGAATCTTGTGAGCCGCCTAACATGATCAAGATCATCTATCTCTAATACTATGCTGTGTTTGTCGGGATCCGATGGATAGAGAGTACTATGATTATGGTGATTATCAATCTATTGTTTATGTGTTGTTTATGATCTTGCATGCTCTCCGTTATTAGTATAGGCTCTGGCCAAGTTTTTACTCCAAGAGGGAGTATTTATGCTCGATAGTGGGTTCATGCCTCTGTTTAACCATGGGAAGTGACCTTGTTCTCTACGGTTGTAGATGTGTTGCCACTAGGGAGAAAACATTGATGCTATGTCTAAGGATGTAGTTGTTGATTACATTACGCACCATACTTAATGCAATTGTTTGTTGCTTTGCAACTTAATACTGGAGGGGGTTGGATGATAACCTGAAGGTGGACTTTTTAGGCATAGATGCAGATGGATGGCGGTCTATGTACTTTGTCGTAATGCCCGGATTAAATCTCACTATATTTATCATATCATGTATATGCATTGTTATGCCTTTCTTTATTTGTCAATGCCCGACCGTAATTTGTTCACCCAACATGCTTTTATCTTATGGGAGACACCTCTGATCTGTGGACCCCGGTCCTATTCTTACATAGCATACAATCTACTGCAATTGTGTTTTACCGTTTTCTTGCAAACATCTTCCACTCGATAAGTTTAATCCTTTGTTACAGCTAGCCGGTGAGATTGACAACCTCACTGCTTCTGCTGGGACAAAGTACTTGTTGTGTTGTTCCACGTTGGCACCGGAATCCCCGGTGTTGCGCCGCATCACATTTCGCGGACCATCAACCTTCAACGGCTTCTGGCTCCTCCTGTCTGAGCTAAAACCTTGGTTTCTTTCTCGAGGGAAAACCATATCGTGCGCATCATACCTTCCTCCTGGGGTTCCCACAACGAACGTGAGAGTTACACGCCATCAAGCCTTTTTCTGCCTGCCGGGAGACTGCACACGCTGCAAGGGGAGTCTCTCATCTTCAATCTCTTTACTTTGTTTTTGTCTTGCTTTATTTTTATTTACCACTTTGTTTGCTGCACTAAATCAAAATACAAAAAATTAGTTACTGTTTTACTTTATTTACCGTCTTGCTCTCTATATCAAAAAAACACAAAAAATAGTTACTTGTCTTTACTTTTTTATTTGCCTAGTTTACTTTTTGCTTATTTCATCATGCTTAATCCTAAGTTTACTTTGGAAGAGATACTGGTAGGACGAGGGTGTATCATTGGAAGAGATAATATAGAAGAATTTTTCACCCATGTTAGTATGGATGAAGATTTTGAAGATATACCACTATTAAAAACTGCTCCTACTTATGAAAGTGCTTCTGCCTGCTTGATACACATGTTAGAAACTAGATTTGTTAATCTCAATCCCATAATACAACATATGTTTCTTACACTTTCGGATATGGAGATGGGGGAAAAGAGAAATTTTGTTTTAAAAGTCCTCGTTAGAGAATTTGAGGATATAGTTAAAGAAGCTAGGAAAGTTTTTATTAAGCATAAGAGGCTTGGTTTCTTCCCTAATTTTAAACAAATACTTGAAAAGATGGATATGGATAGAATTAAGTATACTAATAATGTTAATGATGGTAGGGAAATTAAAGCGTCAATACCTAGTAAACTACTAGGGTGTATGAAGCTTTGGAAAATAACTATGCTTGGCTTGTCCCTCAAAATTTGTTTGATGAGAATAGTAAGCCTAGAAGTAATGAGAGAGGAGTTACTTACATACCAGATACAATGCATTGCTGAGAAAACTCCCAGCTCCAAGGTAAATGGTTGATGGCTTCTACTCGGAGTAACACTTGATTTTGTAACTTTCTCATGCACTTACTGAAAGCGTAATAAAGTGCCATAAGAGAGCAAATCATGTTTTACCTACAGCAATTTTTTGTTTCGTTGAGTTGGAAGTTGTTTATTACTGTAGCAACCTCTCCTTATCATGTTTTTGTGCCATGAAGTTTCTATGTCAAAGTTGAGGTGTATTTGGGATCGCTGCGCAGAAACAGTATTGCTGTCTGTCACGTATTCGCACAGCTCTCTGTAGAAAATTCGAAAAATCTGCCAATTTACGAGCTTGATCCTCAGATATGTACGCAACTTTCATTAGTTTGGAGTTTTTCCATTTGAGCAAGTCTAGTGCCAGCTTTAAATTCGTCTTTACGTACCGTCTCCGTTTTACAGATTCTGCCTTTTTATTTTGCATTGCCTCTTTTGCTATGTTGGATTTATCTCTTTGATCCATTAATGTCCAGCAGCATTATGCAATGTCCAAGTGAAAATAATGATTGTGTCACCTCTGGAATGAGTGAATTATTAATGATGCACTAACCCTCTAATGAGTTTGCTTAAAGTTTGGTGTGAAGGAAGTTTTTCAAGGGTCAAAGAGAATGATATACTATGATCAAGAGGAGTGAAAGTTCTAAGCTTGGGATGCCCCGTGGTTCAATTTCAGACATGATCAAGAAGAGTGAAAAGCTTAAGCTTGGGGATGCCCAAGGTATCCCCTTCATCGACAACATCATCAAGGTTCCTCCCCCGAAACTATATTTTTATTACTCACATCTTGTGTTCTTTACTTGAGCGTCGGTTTGTTTTTGTTTTTGTTTTTGTTTGAATAAGATGGATCCTAGTATTCACTTTGTGGGAGAGAGACACGCTCCGCTGTTGCATATGGACACATGTGTTCAAGGCGAAGTTTCTTCTTCGTTAAATTGTTTTATGGTTGGAATTGGAAAATGCTACATGTAGTAATTCTAAAATGTCTTGGATAATGTGTGATACTTGGCAATTGTTGTGCCCATGTTTACTTCCATCATATGCTTTGCACCCATTAATGAAGAAATACATACAGAGCTTGCTAAAATTTGATTTGCATATTTGGTCTCTCTCAGGTCTAGATATCTAGTATTGAGTTTTGAACAACAAGAAGACGGTGTAGTCTTGTAATGTTTACAATATGTCTTTATGTGAGTTTTGTTGCACTTGTTCATCCTTGAGTTTGTTTAAATAACTTTGCTAGCCTAAACCTTGTATCGAGAGGGAATACTTCATGCATCCAAAATCTTTGAGCCAACTACTATGCCATTTGTGTCCACCATACCTACCTACTACATGATATTTCTCCGCAAAGTAAATTGTTTGAGTGCTACCTTTAAAATTCCATCATTTACCTTTGCAATATATAGCCCATGGGACAAAATAGCCTTTAAAACTATCGTAGTATTGAATTGTACTTATACACTTTATATTTTATTAAGTTGCTTGTTGAGCGGATAACCATGCTTCTTGGGAACGCCCATCAACTATTGTTGAATATCAGTGTGAGTTGCTATGCATGTGTCCGTCTTGTCTCAAGGATCATCATTTCAGTGGTTGGAGCATGCAAAATTGTTAGAGAAAAACATTGGGCCGCTAACTAAAGCCATGAACCATGGTGGTTTCAGTTTGGACATATATCCTCAATCTCATATGAGAATAATAATCATTTCTACATGCTTATGCATTTAAGAGGAGTCCATTATCTGTTGTCCATGTTGTCCCGGGATGGATGTCTAAGTTGAGAATAATCAAAAGCGAGAAATCCTAAATGCGAGCTTTCTCCTTAGACCGTGCGGCATGGAGGTACCCCTTTGGGACACTTGGTTGAAACATGGCATGCAAAGATCCTGTAGAAGTTAAGTAGGACGAGGTGCGGGCACTATTAGTAAACTATGCATGAGGCTTGCAACTCGTAAGATATAAATTTCATAACTCATATGCTTTATTACTACCGTTAGACAAAATTGTTTCATGTTTTCAAAATAAAAGCTCTTAGCACAAATACAGCAATCGATGCTTCTTTGAAGGACCTTTCCTTTACTTTTTATTGTTGAGTCAGTTTACCTATCTCCTTCCACCTTAAGAAGCAAACACTTGTGTGAACTGCGCATTGATTCCTACATACTTGCATATTGCACTTGTTATATTACTTTATGTTGCTGACAATATCCATGAGATATACATGTTATAAGTTGAAAGCAACCGCTGAAACTTAATCTTCCTTTGTGTTGCGTCAACACCTTTACTTTGATTTATTGCTTTATGAGTTAACTTTATGCAAGACTTATTGATGCTTGTCTTGAAGTACTATTCATGAAAAGTCTTTGCTTTATGATTCAGCTGTTTACTCATGTCATTACCTTTGCTTTGATCGCTGCATTCATTACATATGTTTACAAATAGTATGATCAAGATTATGATAGCATGTCACTTCAGAAATTATCTTTGTTATCGTTTTACCTGCTCGGGACGAGCAGAACTAAGTTTGGGGATGCTGATACGTCTCCAACGTATCGATAATTTCTTATGTTCCATGCTACTTTATTGATGATGCTACATGTTTATGCACATTATATGTCATATTTATGCATTTTCTCGAACTAACCCATTAACAAGATGCCGAAGAGCCATGTCGTTACTGCTTTTGGTTTCAGAAACCTAGTAAAGAAATATTTCCTCAATTGGACGAAACTTCTCGCCCAGGTCCTATTTTGCAATTTAAGCCTGGAAGACCAAGAGAGGTAAATTTAAGTGGGGCTACTTATAGCAGCCACAGAGGCTTCCTGCGGCCCAGCCCCCGGCCGCGCCGACCTACTCCCCGGTCCTCGTGTGTGGCCCCCGTTGACCCTCCGCCTACTTAAAGCTCCCGTCGCGAAACCCCCCGAGAGCCACGATACTGAAAACCTTCCAGAGACGCCGCGCCGGCTAATCCCATCTCGGATTCGAGATCGCCTCCGGCACCCTGCGGGAGAGGGGATTCATCTCCCGAGACTTACACCGCCAGTTGTCGTCCTGAGGATGAGTGAGTAGTCTGGCCCCTGGCACGTGGGTCCATAGTGTAGCTAGATGGCTTGCTTTCCTTGTTGTGCTTCATTGTTGGATTTTGTGAGCTGCCTAACATGATCATCTGCATCATCTATCTGGGTCACCATGTTGTGTTTGTTTGGATCCATGGATAGAGAGTACTATGATTGTGTGGTGATTATCAATCTATTGTTTATGTGTTGTTTATGATCTGCATGCTCTCCGTTATTAGTAGGTGCTCTGGCAAGTTTTTTGCTCTTAACTCCAAGAGGGGGTATTTATGCTCGATAGTGGTTCATGCCTTCATTGAATCTGGGATCGTGACATTAGGTTCTAAGGTTGTGGATGTGTCGTTGCCACTAGGGAAAACATTGATGCTATGTCTAAGATGTAGTTGTTGATTACATTACGCACCATACTTGTTCTAAATTGTCTGCTTAGCAACTTAATACTGGAGGGGGTTCGGACTATAACCTGAAGGTGGACTTCTTCTTTAGGCATAGAGATGCAGCTTGGATTTAAGTGTCTATGTACTTTGGTCGTAATGCCCTGGATTAAATCTCACTATATTTATCATATCATGTATATGCATTGTTATGCCTTTCTCTATTTGTCAATTGCCCGACTCTAATTTGTTCACCATGTTATTTATCTTTAGGGAGAGACACCTCTAGTGAACCGTGGGACCCCTGTCCTATTCTTTACATAGCATACATTCGACCGCAATTGTGTTTCTAATGCTTCTTTGCAAACATCTTCCACTTGATACGTTTAATCCTTTGTTACAACAAGCCGGTGAGATTGACAACCTCACTGTTTCGCTGGGACAAAGTACTTGGGTTGTGTTGTGTAGGTTCCACATTGGCGCCGAATCCCTGGTGTTGCGCCGCATCGCATTTCGCGACCCATGAACCTTCAACGTGCTTCTGGCTCCTCCCCGGTTCGTTAAACCTTGGTTTCTTTCTGAGGGAAAACTTGCTACTGTGCGCATCATACCTTCCTCTTGGGGTTCCCAACGAACGTGTGAGTTACACGCCATCAACAACCATCTAGCTAATGCTATTGACCCGTAGTCCAGAGATAAACTACTCACGCATCACTTCGGAGGCGGGCATGGTGATGTAGGCCTCGGCGATGATCTCATCATCCGGCAAAGGTGCCGGAAGAGCCTAACCCTCTCGAGCTAGGGGTCGGGCGAGGCGGTCACAACGGAACTGTGGATGGAGGCTCGAGTGTTTAGGTTTTTCCCGAGATGGTGAATAAATAGGCGGGAAGGGCGAGGCTGCAGCGCCTTCTGGGGCCCACACCACCCTGCCATGCGGCCAGGCCTCGGCCGCACCATGGCCCGTGTGGCCGCCGTGGCACCACTCTGCCTCTCCCTCCGGACCTCGTCTTTGTTACTTGCAGAAAATAGAACTTCGGCTTTTGTTTCGTCCAATTTTGGAGAATATTTCCTGTACAACTTCTCTGAAATACAAAACAGCAGAAAACATGAAGTGGCACTGTGACATCTTGTCAATAGGTTAGTGCCTAAAAATGTATAAAAGTGCAACAAAATGTGTGCAAAACATATATAAATTGAAATTGGTGTAAAACAAGCATGGAGCATCAAAATTATAGATACATTTGCAACGTATCACTGCTCTTCTCTCTGCTCCAATTGATCGTGCCGCTATGATGCCACCGCAAATAGGTACATTGAGCATGGGCTTGATGTTCTCCTATCCGCCG
The DNA here is from genome assembly GCA_030979885.1 of Lolium multiflorum. NCBI lineage: Eukaryota > Viridiplantae > Streptophyta > Magnoliopsida > Poales > Poaceae > Lolium > Lolium multiflorum. Next base: position 70,739,388 of record CM061749.1, on the reverse strand, counting down.
TTGGCCTCACCATTGTCGGTGGTGAACGCGTTGACGCTCCAAACGTCCGCCCCTCCCCTCGGCCGCCGCCCTGCCACCGTTTCCTATCCCGCTCGTCGCTGTCTCGAACAAGGTTACGATCACGCCAACGAGGATGTTTATCTCTGCTTTTTATAAGGCTGTTCCCACGTGCCCCATCGTATTCTACGTGCGTCCATCACATAGATGGACTCCTCCTCTCTGCTGGGCCGCAACACATGTAAGCGTCCAAAGGTCTCGTTGGCCGGACTCTTCCACACCCTCATTGTTGTTAGGTGCGCCCCACCGCACCACCCCGCCATCGGCTTTGGCTATTACCTGGCCGCTAACTTTGTGACTGACTAAGAGGTACATGCCTCTACGCCTCCATGCTCCCATATTAATCGGTCCATTGCGGGATGATATTGTTCCCGCCGAGTTCTCTCATGTACGTGACTAATGCAAATTTCAAAATTTCACTTTTTATTTTTTATGTCTGAAATTTTAATTTTTTGAAATGCTTTGAACTTGTGTTTGAATTTGGAAATTATTCAGATTTAAAAAATTAAAATTTGGAAAAAATGAAATCGAAAAAATTCAAACTTGAAAAAGTTCAAATTTGAAAAAAGTTCAAATCAAAAAAATTAACTTGAAAAAGTTCAAATTTATAAAGTTCAAAATAACTGAAAACCAAAGAACCGGAGGGGACTATTAGCAACCGGAGGAAAATCGAAAGAAAACAACCCAGGAAGAAACGAGCAAAATGTAGAGCCTATGCTAACGTCCTAGGAGTGAACTACCCACCTTAGCCAGCACAACGCCCTCAAGTATGAGCAAGATAATAGGACGGTACCCTCCCACTCCGGCACTCAGGCTGTCCCGCACCGCCCTCCCACTCGTTTGCTAGCCGTGTGGAGCTGGGATTACCAAGTAAGTAGACGAGTCACTGGCAAAAAATGGCCCAAGGCAGTGAGCTAAAAAAAGAAGGAAGTTGATTGCAGTGGTATGCTGTGTGGTCCTCAAGTTCAAAATCACTACAAGAAAAGCTCTGCAGAGATATTTTACTAGAGACACTTCCTACTTTGCCTCTTTAAAAATCACATTAAGACACTTTGCATGTTGTAGTGGCACTTTTTGAGACACTTCAGAAATAGTCTCATATGTAGAGACGTTAGTTGAGACATTTAAGGTATTGCAATTTTCATTCTATAGACAACTTATGAGACACTCCAAAAGTGTCACAGATAAGTTATCAAGAGGCAATCCATGAGACACTTCATTGTATGTCTTTACTTTTTATCTAGAGGCAATGTTTGAGGCATTTTGCTTGTTCTCTAGAGACATTTGTTCTATGTTTGGGTCATGGTGGGCAATACTAATTATAAATTTGTTCCAAGTATCAACATATACTTGTGAAAGGGTGAGATGGTTAATGGATTAAGTCTTAATCATGAGTTTGAGTATTGCTTTTCACATGGTTTCTTCACATCTATTTTTTCTAGAGACACAATATAATGCCTCTTTTATGTTTTCTAAAATGAAAAGACATTATAACTATTATCCTCAGCAGCACGCAGGCACACCTGAGCTACGCTTTCTGGTAGTGACGTTGGAAAGAGCTAATCACGAAGAAGAATTTAATTTTCTATATTGGATTAAAATAGTATCTCTACATGCCAATTATCTTGTAGTGCCTTTTTCTGCCTAGTTTTAGGCCGACGTTGAACCGGACTGATCTTCGTCATCCCGGGAATCAAGAAAATTCAAAGGCTATGTTATCATTTGCTATCATTGAGATGTCCATAAAATATGAGCACGACAGCCGTTAGTGAGGTGGGCTTGAGGATAGAGGTTCGGACGTCAGTTGGCACCGGAGCTGTGGAGGCAGTCTAGACGGTGACTGCCGCCAAAGATAGATGTGTCGCCGTCCTCTCTTGCCGTTTTTATGCATTCGAAAACGTGCTAGACGCACCCAACTATCAGAGCCAAACAGTGATAAATTGACGGGGCATTGTGCCGTGCCATTCCAGTTACTTCCCAAAAGTATCCGCCGGATACTTTCTCCTCCATCCCTCCCGTCCCGTCCAGGCTCCAGAGAGGCGTTAGAGCTAAGCCAAGGCAGAGATCGCCGGCGCGAATGGTTCCGCCCGCAGCTGCCAGCGGGCTCGGCCTCCCCCTCAACGGCCATGACGGAGCATTCCCACGGGGCCAAGTGCCGCTGCCGGCCCGCGCTACCCGCCTGCGCCTTGGCGCGCGACATCTTCATGGACGCTGACCGCCGCGGTCACGCTCCTCATCCTCTTCGGCATCGCCGCGTGCCTCCTCCTGACGCCGCTCGTCTTCGTCGCGCGCGCCTTACGCCGGCAGGCCAGGCGGTACGGCTTCTTCTCGCCCGTCGACCACCCGCGGCCGCGGCCGCGCCACACCGGCCTCGCGTCCGAGCAAATCAGCCGCCTCCCAGCTTCGAGTCATCCCCGTTCGATCAAACCCTGCCTGCATCGTGTGCCCGAGGCGGCGCGCGGCGGCGAACGGTGGCGCGCGCTACCCCCCTGCGGCCACGCGTTCCACACCGCCTGCGTCGACCCGTGGCTTCTCCTGTCGCCGGCGTGCCCTGTCTGTCGCGCTACCGTAGCAATCCTCCCAAGAAGCCAATCGCAGTTGGGAGACGGCATCGAGAAACAGCCTCTGTCCCTCTACCTCAGTCCACCTCATGGTGGCTAGCTCCCAGCGCCATCTTGGGATGTAAGGTTTGGTTTTCCATCAGCAGCTCCACAAAATGCCTTCCCGCCTTGCTGTGTGATCCTAGTTGCTGTAGCTAGGTTTCGTGTGGACCATCCCCACACAAAACCGAAAAGAAAGTTTCTCCTTGCTGACGACTTTGCAATGTCAACTTCTTCACTTTGAAATGTTAACTTCTTTATTTACTTTTTCGTACTACTAAGCAACCGGAAGAAGAAAAGACATTAGACAGCTTTAACCTAATAAAACCTGACTAAAAAACCTCCACTGCCTCCTAGGGCTAAGGACAAGGAAGCGCTATTTGATGGACGGCTATCTCCAGGCTGCGCCAGATCGACAGTGCCATGAGGAAACACTGACGAGCAGACCATAGCTTAGCTTCATCTTCTTCTGCGCGTGATGTCCCTTTGTATCGTTTTTTTTTTTTTACCTTTCACAGTACTGAACTTTTTGGATCATGTCAAATGTTGGTCGCCTGATTAACTTATACCGTCCGGCTTCTACTTCTTTCCATTAAAACCCCACGGCTCCATCCCCTTGCAAACATAGATCCACGTCCTCTATTGCACCTTCTTTTGTGTATTCTGTAATTGTAATATATGAGTGACAACACGCATGAGTCAAAGTGATAAGCAGAAATCCCATTACCCAATATTCTTATGATATACTACTCTGATTGCTCTTAATCGACGCTGACTGAACTGCTTTGTGAAGGATGCTATTGAAAAACGACATCGATTCGCGACCATTTAATCAATTGTTTAGCAGATAACAGTTGGACAACCTATGAAAATAAACAAGTAAAGAGCAATTCGACCTACTTTACCATAAATTTCACATGAGTATATGCAACCATACCGAAAACAAACTAGATAACTAATTTGGGCAGCATGTTTATGGAGTATACTTTCCTCCATGAAGCATTAATATATCAAGTTTATGGAGTAAGTATATAGAAAGATTAGGCCATAAAAAGTGATCAACGGGCTCTATTATTGTACAACAATTTTGGTGTTCTTTAGCTTACTGTTTTTCTAGGGTTGTAAACACATAGCATAGTTTCCGCACCATAGTAGTTTTTGAATACGTTTAGAGAATCCATATCAAGTTTGAAGGAATCTGACGGATAAGCATATCTAAATCCAAACTTGACACCAGATACAGTATACTAAATAGCCCTCGGATATCCGCATCCGAAAATTATTTAGGATCATTCTATGGTTTTTCTCGAATAATCCATTTTTTTATCTGAAAAGCTAATATACCATATTTACTAGATCGTGAGTTGTCAAGTTCCTCGTTCTTTAAACAATAGCTCACTTACATATATAGTCAGTCTTATCCTAGCCCTTACGTTTGCGTTGTTGCATTCATATGAATCTACTTTGTTCATGTTGTTATGCATATGCATTATTTATTTTATATGTGTTTTATTAAACTTGTTTATAAAAAATGGTTTGTTGACCTCACATATCCGATTAATTTTGTTTCCACACGAATCTGCTCCATTCGCTTTAGACTCTGTGGTCTCGTATATTGTTATTTGAATCCTCAACAGGTCATTATCCGTTCCACTCCAAATCTTTATAGAAAATATGAAGTAGCATATGGTAAAGGCAGAATCCGATCCGATCCGTTTAGGTCACTAGTTTTTTTTTCTGACAGCCTAATCGTCATTAGAATAGATATTTTTGCCATTCTTAATGCAAAAAATGTAACAAAAGATTATCTTTTCGTGCACACGATGGTGCATATTTTACACCATTAGGTGCAGCCAGTACGACTATTTCTTATTTTTCTAGCACTCTGAAGTTTGAACTAAAACTCAAACTGCACAAAGCTAGAATGAGCTTTAGATAAGATCAATATTACGTTCTCCTGGTAATCATCAACTTAAAATATCATATGTAATCACATTGATGGAGATGCTTTGATAATGCTACGTCAGTGAGACTACTCTAAGCAAGTGAGAATGAGATGCTACACCTGTTGAGTCCCCGTTCAAAAAAAAAAAGGAAACTGCTGGGCGTCCCCCGGGGGATCTGATTCCCCAGCCCCCGGGTCCCCAGCCGTTGGATCAACCATTTTGACGGTTAGATTTGCATGTAGCAAAAAAAACATCTCCGGCAGCAAAAAATCACCCCGGCAGCAAATGACTGAAGCAAAAAACGGTTCGTTCAAAAAAAGCTGGGCTCGCCGGAGACCTCGCCGGAGACCCCGTAGCAAACATATGGTACAATTGTAGCAAAAATACAGAAAAGTTGTATCAAAAAAATTATGGAAATGTAGCAAATCGCAGAATATGTATAGAAAAAAGATGATATTGTATCAAAAATGCTTAACGCCGGTAGCAAACTAGTAGCTTCAGCCTGCAGAGACAATGAAGGAGACCTTGCCTGCAGCAGCGTCACCAAAAAGGTTGCAGCAACTCAGTGTACCTAAGGTAGCAACGTCCAGAACCGCCGGTAGCAACATCGAACACCTAAAGTAGCAAACCACACGCACCGCAGGCAGCACCTCCGCCATCAACACGCAGAAATGGTGCTCAACATTGGTAGCAACACCGGAGGCCGTAGGTAGCAAACCCTGCCTTTGCCGGTAGCACAATGGAGGCCTAACACTTATCCAAACGGGTGACTTCTTCACCGTCTACAGGCCAACATCACTTGACGCGGCAGCAGCGACCTGCAGCAGCACTCTACGGCGGCGCACGAGCAGCTGGGCGGTGGCGCGCTGGCAGGGAGGAGGCGGCGCGGGAGGGCGCGGCCACACGCGGGGAGAGAGGCGGCCGCACGCGGACAGGGAGGCGGCGGCGCGGGAGGGGCGCGGCCACACGCAGGGAGGGAGGCGGCCGCACGCGGACAGGGGGCGGCGGCGCGCTGGGCAAGGACGCTGGGCGCGTTGGCAGGCGCGATTTCCTGGGTTGCCGGGCACTTGGCATGCGGCGTTGCCGTTGTCAAGGACGGGCAAACGGCGGCGGTTGCCAGGGCCGGGCAGGCGGCGAGCCCGGGGCAGGCGGCGGTGGTCGCCGGGCCCGGAGCAGGGCGGAGGTCGCCGGGGCAGGCGGCGGTGGTCGCCATGGCCGGAGCAGCGGCGGAGGTCGCCGGGGCCGGGGCAGGCGGCGGAGGTGGTCGTCGGCGCGGAGGAGCTGGTGGTGATATCCGGGCGTTGGGAACGTGGTGGTGGAGCGGGTGAGGGAGGCAGATGGGGTCCACCCACGTGGGGTGCAGCAGGCAACCGGGGGTTGCAAGCGCGTTATCCCCCGGGGGAATAGTATCATTTTCCAAAAAAAAAACACCTGTTGAGTCACGTCCCCTTCTTGCCGTTATTTAGGCATGCGGAAACGGGGTAGTCGCACCCCACTAGTAGAAACCCCCCCTTTTAGTACCGGTTTTAGCGGGTTTTAAGTACCGATTTTGGAACTGGTACTAAAGATTTGGGACTAAAGCCTCCCCCCTTTGGTATTGGTTCCTTACGAACTGGTACTAAAGGCGCCTCCACGTGGGCACGGAGGAGCCCGCGGGGCTGGAGACTTTTGGTACTGGTTCGTAACACGAACCGGTACTAAAGGGTACCGGTGCCATTTTTTATATCAATTTTTTTATCTATTTTTATTAAATTATTTTTCACTCCTTTTTTTTATCTATTTTTTCAGAATTTCTAATATTTTAGTTATTTGACAAGTTTAGTCTATAACTACACTTATCTCTAGTCAAATTACTTACTCGTGGTCAAACTTTCCGCTCGGTCACCCATCCTCCCACTACTCCAGCACTAGCACGCTTAATTTTTGAATTCCTTCCCATCTCACTTCCAAGTGCTTATTGACAGTAGTATCATATCAATCCTATTAACATGTTGGTCACGATATCACACTTCTTTATTGTTTGAATTCCACAAGATTATTTTAATAAACAAAAGTAAAGATGTAAAAATAATATTAAATAAATAAATAATTATTTATTTTTTTAATTATTTTTACTTTTTATATATATTTTAAATTTTAATTTGTTTTTGCAAAATCTAAAACCTGAAAATTTGTAAATCTAAAAATTTACTAACCTTTATGGTTAAGTAATAGTAATCTTTATGCAGGAAGGAATTATTAATTTAAATATTAAAAAATAAAAATATATAAAATCCTGAATTTCTTGCGAAAATTAAAATGTTTCTGCTTTCATATTTCCATTTGGAATTTTGAGAATGTAAAAATTGGCTAACCGGGTAAACCCACGATCATTTTGATATATTATACACTTTTTTTCCGACGTCGTATGCAAAAGTTAATATCATTTTACCTTTTTCTAAACTTTTTATGCAAAAAAGTTGAAATTCAAATTTGTTAATTTTTTCTAATAGTAGGTTGCGTAACATATAGGAATATCAAAACATTTTATTTTTAAATTTTTGTATCATTTTCTTTTATATTTTGTAGAGCTAAAAAGGCGTGTGGTGTGGAGGTGCGTGGGGAGCAGAAAACCTTTAAGACTGATTCGTGACACGAACCGGTACATTATTACCGGTTCGTGTCACGAACCGGTACTAAAGGTTTTCTGACTGACGCCATCCCTTTAGCACACGAACCGGTACTAAAGGTCCCGTACTAAAGGCCTGGACGGAAGCCCAGTTTTCTACTAGTGCCCAGACTCCATTGACGCGGTGCCATGGTGGCTCCCAGCGCCATCTTGTGATGTAAGGTTTGGGAGTTTCCATGGCTTCCCGCCTTGCTGTGTAATCCTAGCTGCTGTAGCTAGGTTTCGTGTGGATCATCCTGCTGTTGTAAACCGAAAAGAAAGTTTCTCCTTGCTGACGACTTTGCAATGTCAACTTCTTCACTTTGAACCGTCAACTTCTTTATTTACTTTTCCAGTACTTATCAACCGGAGAAGAAAAGACATCACAGAGCTTTACCTAATAAAAGCTGGACTAAACACTACACCACGGTACTGTTTTAGGGGCACATTTTTAAGGGCATATTTTTTATATGCCCTCAAAAGTTATAAATCAGGGCATATATTTTAAGTGTCCTTATAGGACATACTAATTATGGCATATTTTGAATGTGCCCTCAAAGCTATACCTTTTAGGGCATATTTTGATGTGCCCTAAATGGTATGATCTATAAGGACACAACTCCATGTGCCCTAAATATTTTTCGGGGCATATATCCAATATGCCCTTATAGGTATACCTACGAGGGCACATATCCAATGTGCCCTAATAGATATACCTATGAGGGGACAAGTCCATGTGCCCCTAATAGATATAGGGCACATTTGTGATGTGCACATATTCAATATGCCTAATAGCTATATATATAAAAACATAGAAATTACTTAGAGCATAAATGCATTTTATTATTTCATTAGATTGGGCAAAAGTCACACGGTACAATTTCTATTGACTACGTGGTCGCCGAGGCGGGCGGTGCGCGTAGGGGAGGGGCGAGGCAGCGGCAGTGCAGCACCGCAGTATTCGTTCCTGCAGTCTTAATAAGTATTGAAAAAGAATAATCCTCTGAGATAGGTGATAGATCGACTGCCTTTTTTCCTCGTGAAATTAAAAGAAAAAAGTTCTACAGACGTTTCCTCCACCGTACCTCTTCTCCTGTCCCCAGTCCAGACGACCTGAGCACCCACAGCGCCACTCACCCCCACCCCATCCTCGCGCGCCGCCGGCAGGAGCTCCGCCCGCCCCCCGTCGACATGCACCGCCGGCTAGGGCCCCGCCCCCGTGGAAGCGCGCCGCCGGCTGGGCCCTGCACACCCCCTATCCTCACACGCAGCTGGCCGAGACCGGCGCGCGTCTCCAGCTACCTCGCCCCCCGCGGTCAACTCTAGGGCACCGCCGCCGGTACCCCGTCCCCTCCTTGCAGCCAACACACCCATGGGCCTGCCTCTGACAAGGACGCGCTGCGCCGGCGAACGGTGGCGCTGGACGGGGATCTCCATCGCCTCCCTCGAACCCTCCACAGCTGCGCACAGGCTCTTCGGTAATCACCACCCTTCCCCTCCTCCTCCTCCTCCTCCTCCGGCTGCTAGCTAGGATCCTCGGGCTTCACGTATTCGTTCCTGGGCTAGCGCGCCGCCGCGCGCTTGCGAGTGATTGGGTCCTCGATTGAGCGATCGTCCTTCGTCGCGTTTGGTGTGGTTAGTTGAAAAAGTTCAGTGCCACGTTTTGTTGGATTGCAGGCTCCGATTTGTGTGTTCACTGCGACACGATCACCCGTAGCTTGTCATGTGCCGATCTGAGATGCATTGCTTAGCTGCTTGGGTGAATTGTGATTTGGTTGGGATCAAATTATTAAGTCATGAAGGCACTGTCTGGTATGTGTTCGACCAAATGCTTCAGCGATTGTTTCCCCCTTTCTCCTATTCTCTGATTTGACAGCATTCATAAAAATTATAATCTGGTTACATGCCGGAGTAGTTCCTCCTGGGCTTATCATTGACACCAATGAGGCCTCAAAAAACTTTTAAGTGTTGTTACTCATTTTTAAAGTCTGCACGCATTTGAATTATCACATATCATGTATCTGATGGTAAGTATCATTTTATTCCTGGCTACATGCACAACTTCATAGGCAATTGATCATGAAATATTGTAAGTAAAAGTTATATGTGTCATACCCTGCTATAACTACGATGTAGCTTTATTAGCTATTGAGGTAGATATTTTTCCAACTTCACCCAGAAATTAAGGAGTTGACATTAGGCTTTTAAGGGAAGAAGTGTTGTGATTTATATAATGAATACAAGTATTAATAGAGTTAGGAATGCCATCATACGTCTATATGCATGAGAATTTCTTGGACATTTGTCAACTTCATGTTGGTACCTTGACTGTTTGGTAATTTATACTTGGTAGTCTAAACTAACCCAGTAAATATTTATGGTATTAACTTGTAAATCTATAGAATTTTATTAACTAATTATTTGGGATACAAAGCTGAACTTCAAATCTTCTGTAAACCTATATCATTTCTATGGCGACCATACAGTTTGTCTATTGTCTTGCTGGAACTATAACATCATATACGATGCGTCTTCCAGGGAATGAGCGATTTTTTGGCACCTATACTTCATGTCATGGAAGATGAGTCCGAGCCATTTTGGTGCTTTGCTTCATTGATGGAACGACTAAGAGGCAATTTTAATTGTGATCAGAATGGCATGCATGCTCAACTACTTGGATTATCCAAGGTACGTATGGACTATCCATTCACCATGCTATCTGCAGAGCAGTTAAGTATCTATTGGAGTAGTTTTGTCGACGTATCAAGTGCGAGTGAAAACAACTCGCTTTAGGAATACTTGTTGTTTGTGTTCATTAATTGTATATGATTCCCGCAGTACTTTATGAAATGGCTAGGCTTTTAAGATCTTCAACTTTGTAAGATGCTGCATTATAATAATGTACTCCCTCCGATCCAAATAACTTTGTACTAAATCCTCGACAATTATTATAGATCAGAGGAAGTACTAATTTTCATAGCTATCCATCAATCCCTTGGTATTGTCTTCTAATCCTACCATGTTATTATTCATTATACAGTTAGTCTTTAATGAATGCTCTTCAGCTTAGTGCTAACAGTAACTAGGTGCATCAGTTTCTTACTTTTAATATGAATACTACATACTAAGTTTTGTGTTTTTTCTACCTCATAGCTAGTGGAGCTTCTTGATCCTTCGCTGCATAACTATTTTAGGCAGAACGATTGTTTGAACTACATCGTCTGTTTCCGTTGGGGTCTCATACAATTCAAAAGGTAGTAATAGTTTTGTTTAATTTGAAGTGGCGGTGTTTGCATCTTATACACTTGGATTTATTGTAGAGAGCTATTTGTTATACAAATGTTACATATCAGTTTACCTTCCATTTTCGGTTCTCAGAGCTGCTTTTGAATTTAACTCATCGATTTTATTGAAATCAAGAGCTTCGTGCTTTGCATGAGCTATCTCTTCTCCCTTCGATCTCTCTCTGTCTCATGTGCCTAAGATCCGGCCACTGTGCCTACTTCTAGGTTTAGGACTGTGGTAGTGTTAATCTCATGTTCATCACAATCAGATGAGCAGGGGATATGATCTGGTGTATGTTGTAGACTAGGTTCAGTTGTAATGAATGTAGGTCTCCTGGGAATGTTCTATGCTTGTGGTGGTGATGGTCTGCTGCTCTCCTAGTTGTTGTTTGTATTTGTGCATGATCTATGCATGTGTGTGCTGTTTGGATGAGTAGTTTGGATGATCTACTCAGTGGTATCTTAACTCTGACGAAACTGAATATGGTGTTCCTGATTAGGCTCTAGTTATTGGTGTATAGTGGATTAGTTAAGTGTATAGTGGATTAGCTGCTCCAGTTCATGCAATGAATATCACTAAAATGTGTCTAGATTACATATATCTAGACAGACCTAAGACACCTACTTTTAGATGGAGGTAGTATTTCAACATAAATTTCTTACTGCCTGTAATTTATCAGTAATTGACCAGGTCACAAAATATCTTTGTTCAATTGCATGCTTTTTTTTTTCATGAGATTCTGTAGTGGAGCTGGAGTGAAACCAGCAGACATCTACACAGAAATAGCTGCCAGGTGCCCCCCACAGGCTAGCCACTGAGTGATGCTCAGTTCTCCTTTTCTGCATCTGATAGTTAACTCGTTTTTAAATCATTGTTTTCCCAATACATTTCAATAGCGTTCTCCGTAACCCCTCTGCCTAAACTGAAGAAATATTCTTCTTCATGTACTTTTATTTACAAGACACTTGAAGACCTGGTCATTGGATAGAAAGCTGGTCAAACAGACAGCGATGGTGTCGGTTTATGGTGTCACATTTATCGGTGCTCACCAGCAGATTATGAAGATACTTCAAGAGAAAGGGCACATTACAGATGACACATTGCTCTATGACGTCAACTGTGATTATGTGTACTTTGTATACACACAATATTTGAAATACTATATGTGGGATTGTGTTAACTCTATATTTTGAATACAATTATGAATGCTATACAGAGATTATCGTAAACTGAATTTTGAACTAAATTTCAAACTGAAATGTGTAATGTATTGTGTATTGTGATTCATGATCTAAACTGAAATTTGGATGTGCCTCAAAACTTTTCGGGGCACCCTTTAGATGTGCCCTCTAAACTTTTCGGGGCACAATTTGGATGTGCCCACTAAACTTTTCGGAGCACATTGTAGATTTGCCCTCAAAAGTTTTCAGGGCACATTTTGGATATGCTTCTAAAACTTTTCGGGGCACATTGTGGATGTGCCACTAAAACTTTTTGGGGCACATTTTGGATGTGCCCTCTAAATTTTTTAGGGCATGCATAAAATGTGCCCTCAAAATTTTGTAGGGCATATTTTTGATGTGCCCTCAAAACTTTTTTGGGGCATTCTAAAATGTGCCCTAAAAGGTATAGCTAGGAGGGCACATTTTTAAAGTGCCCTTAATACTTTCCGAGTAGCAAGTAAATTTGGCACATTTTTATGTGCCTTTAAAAATTTTGAGGGCACATATTATACATTTGAGGGCACATATATGTGCCCCTAAATCCTTACCGTGATGTAGTGAAAAAACCCTCCACCGGCCGGGCTCTAGGGTCAAGGACAAGGACGCGCTACGGACGGCCATCTCCAGGCAGCGACAGATCGACAGCGCCATGAGGAATATCGACGAACAGACCATGTTAGCTTAATATTGATCAAAGTTTGTCCAAATAGAAAAAGTTACCACGTGTGAGTATTAGTATCGGTCCATAGCTAGCTAGTTGTGTGCGTGTTTCACAACTTGGTAGTTTGGACCAGGTTTCACGTGTCCTAGCTGTAATAAGTTCCTTCGTGCGTCTAAAGGCAGGCTACGTGAGTATAGTTGTACCGCAAGTTGTTACGTGGGAAAATCAGAAAATAAAAGGAAAACACTTGCGATCCGGCGACCGATCGCGTCGATCGGTCGTTGCCACTCTTGCTCGCATGCGCTTTGTTTCCTCTGGTCCCGCCGAACTAGCTGACAGAGCTGCCTCTTTTTGCATACCCGAGCTAGATGCCGTGCACGTATCGGTCTCTCTCCCCTCTCTTACAACTTGCTTTTCTCACGTGGCTTGTGCCACTGCAGCTTATTCTTTTTTGCTAGTCGTTTACTGCTTTGCTACTTGATGTGTGCTAGCCTACGGTTACAAAAGAAATATGTGTGGTAGGCTATGATTGTAACACTACTAGCTAGCTATCCACCATATTTTTAATTGTTAGCTACAAAAATGTGAGTGATTTATTAAAATTTTGGTCCTAAAATATAATTATATTGTACCATTTTATGTATATATTATTTTTGATAAACCGGTGTCTTGTCTGCCTTTCGCTGCAAACACACGAGCGTCCGGTGAAAATGGCACAGAGGTTGCCGAAACTAGTGCCGTCGACCCTCCGGCGAGTTAGATTCGTAGTCGCCTAGCTGAATCGGAGAGTACACGGCCGCGATGGACAACATTTTTTGCCATAAAATTTGTCGAAAACAACTTATGGTTGTATTTACAAATATATTTTGCACGGGAATATTACCAATGTTGGATTAGTTAATTGATTTAGCTAAGATAGTTATGGAATATTGTTGTAAATTACTATCATATATGTTGTCAAAACTTTGAGCCATGGAATTTATTAATGTATTTGATTATTATTGTAAACACCCAAAAAAAATGTTAGTTTTGCTGGTAAGTTTTGTTGTAAATAAAATGATGATTTGTTGTAGACATACTTTTGGCATGGGAAATTTTTTTTGCGGAAATTATTATCTTTTTGTTAAAATTGTTGTAGACTATTGTTGTAAACACCTAATATTATTTGTTGGTTTTGTTGTTAATTATTATTGTAAATATGTTGATGATTTGTTTTGAAGATATTTATGGCTTGGGAATTCAATTGTTGTTTTGTTAAAATCGTACTTGATTATTGTTGTGAATGCCCAAAAAATTTGTTGGTTTTGTTGTTAATTATTATTGTAAATATGTTGAGGATTTGTTGTATAGATATATTTTCGCACATATTATTAGTATTGCTAAAACTGTTGTTTTTTTGTTGTTGAATATTTTTGTAAAATACCAAACTTTTCGTTAGATTAGTTATTTTTGTGAGATACTCTAATCCACTATTGCTATATTGTTGTAATTAAGTGTGGAGCTACGTATGTAAAGAGTAGAGCAAGCAAGTAGCAAACGTGGAGCCCACCCATGTGAGCACTGCCATGCACGAGCAAGGAGCAAGCTTGTGTACTCGCGCGAGCCGTGCAAAAGCTATCAACCAATTTCAACTAGGCCTGTCCCACGCATGCAACAGTGCGCTCGCTCTATGACCAGGTGACAGCGACCCATCAATCAGATAACACCACGACCCACACCTGTGGTGAAAGCGACATGTCAAAAAATGATTTTCGGACGTCCGATGCGCACGGAACGGACGGCAGTCGAGGCAACCGATCCGGGGGCGGGATCGGTCGCCCGACGCCCAGCGCGGCCCAAAATAAAAAGGGAAAATGATCCAATCCCCCCGGGGGATAAGACGCGCTGCAACCTCCGTCTCCGTGGCCGTCAGATCAATGCCATCGCACGTGGGTGGGCCCCCCACCACGACCTTATCCCCTCGTCTCTCTCCCGGAGGCCGCTCCTTCTCCCTCCCGTCCGTGCTGTGAGCCACCTCAGATCCGGCGACCACCAATCCCCGCGTCCTCGGCGGTCTCGACGGCGACGGAGGCGCGCCGTGAGCCTCCTGAGGTCCGGCGACCACCAATCCCCGTGCCCTCGATGGTCTCGACGCCGGCGGAGGCGCACACGCGCTGGCTAGGTCGCAAGGAGGAGGCGGCGGGGGAGCGGCGATGCGAGGCTGGGAGCTGGGAGCAGAGGCCGCGGCCGGTGAGGGAGCTGGGAGCAGAGGCCGCGGCCGGTGAGGGAGCTGAGGCGGAACCCTAGGTGAGGGAGCTGAGACCGGAGCTCGCCCACCTCACCGCGTGGAGGGCGCCGCCCTTCTCCTCGTCCATGCCGTGGGAGGTCCGACCTCTCCGTGCAGCTCCGGCCGTCCCCGACTCCGTCCGATGCTGGTGACACCTAGCGGCGCCCCGCGTGTGCCCCTCCTTCCTTGACCATCTCCTGCCAGTGGTGTGGCGAGGTGCTGCCAGGGGTAGGTCGGTGTTGCTACCGGCGGTGCACGACTGCTGCCATAGTGCATGCTGACAAGGTGGCATGTCATTGCTACAAGCCGGGGAGGAAGGAGCTTTGCTTACAAGGTGGTACTCCTCTGCTTCGTCAGGAGATCGGTTTTGCTATCTTAGGTCTCTAGCATTTCTACCGGGGGAGGGAAATTTTTTGCTACCGGCGAAGGCCTACTTTGCTACCTTAGGAGTAGGGTGTTGCTACTAGCGGCTTATGGCGTTGCTGTCTTCGGCGGATGGAGTTGCTGCAACCTCAGATGGTGCTGTTGCCGGCTGTAGGCGAGGTCTCACTTGATGTAAAGTCTTACAGGATTTACAACATATGAATAAATAAATTTGCTACAATTTATTTTGCAGTTTTGCTACATCTGCGTAATATGTTTGCTACGGGGTCTCCGATGAGGTCTCCGGCGAGATTCCGGCGAGTTCATACTTTTCTTTTATTTCATGGACGAACCATTTTATGCTACAATGTAGCAAAAGCGGGTTATTTGTTTGCTGTCGGAAGGTGTTTTTTTGCTACATGCAGTAAAAGCAGATCTGGCCGTTCAAGATGACCGATCCGACGGCTGGCGACCCGGGAGCTGGGAAATCAGATCCCCCGGGGGACGCCTAGCAGTTTCGAGGGAATTTGAGGGTGCGACCCGCAGCCTTGGCGATAAATTTGTCTCGACGTGTGTTCGTCTAGTTTGATGTGATTGATCCTTGGGCGAATTCCAACAATTGGTATCAGAGCGAGGTCGAAGATTTGAAGCTACGCTTGCCCCGAGGAGGCGACCCTACTAGCGCCTCGGGGCGGGCGGCCATTGCTTGGCGGAGCGCTCGAGTGGAGACGGCGAGCAAGCTCTCGTCGCAAGGGGCGAGCGCGATCGTCGCTAGATAGGCGACAGGAGGTGACGAGGTCGGTCATTGGAAATGCTCACCATGAGCAGAGAGCTGTCCAGGAACCAGACTACCAATTGAGGCACGAAAGAGCCGAGCTACATGTTGCACCGAGCTTTGAGATGCCTTGCCTCCCGCCATGGATCTAGTCATGCAGAAACGAAGCCGCGGGGTTGATCATTGATGAAGAAGTTGCAGAGGACTAGGAGATCACTGATGACCCACAAGTATAGGGGATCGCACCAGTTTTCGAGGGAAGTAAAACTCAAATTTATTGATTCGACACAAGGGGGAGCCAAAGAATATTTATATGCTTTAATAGATGAGTTGTCAATTCACCTGCACCTGGAAATAGACTTGCTCGCAACAGTTTATCAGTAGTAACAGTTTTATAGCGTGTAGTGAAGCAACAGCAGTAATGAAATAAAAACAGCAGTAGCGATGATTGCAGTAGACAGCAAGATTAAAATACTGTAGGCACAGGGATGGATAAACAGGCGCTGCATGAATAAGATATTTCATATAATAAGCAAGACATGGGCATTGCAAATAATAATGATAAAAGCATCCTAGTATAAAATAACCATAGGCGTGTGTTCCTATTTAATCGTGCGTGCTCGCAATGAGAAACTTGCACGACATCTTTTGTCCTA
Organism: Lolium multiflorum; assembly: GCA_030979885.1. Lineage (NCBI taxonomy): Eukaryota > Viridiplantae > Streptophyta > Magnoliopsida > Poales > Poaceae > Lolium > Lolium multiflorum. The sequence goes on along the minus strand of CM061749.1, from coordinate 70,722,909 downwards.
CCAGCCCGTTGCAGCGGGGCCTCAAGGGAAATCACTGGTCATTAAGGTACTCCTTTTAATAGAGTATCGGAGCAAAGCATTAACACTCCGTGAACACACGTGATCCTCACATCAAAGCCACCCCCTCTGGTTATCCCAATTATTGTCACTTTGGGGCCTCGGGTTCTGGACAACGATATGTGTATACAACTTGCAGATATGATCAAAAACAATAATTTATCCTCATGAATCAGTAACATGTTCAGATCTAAGATCATGACACTCGGGCCCAAAGTGACAAGCATTAAGCATAACAAGTTGCAACAATGTCAAAAAAATACTAACAACGGATACCAGGCACTATGCCCATAACAATCTTATAGCTATTACATTAACAATCTCATCCAATCCCTACCATCCCCCACAGCTTACAGCGGGAAATCACTCACACATGGATGGGGGAATCATGGATGGTTGATGGAGAGGCGTCGCTGATGGCGATGGCGATGATCTCCTCCAATTCCCCGTCCCAAGGGTGCCAGAACGGAGTTTGGTTCCCGGATTGGGGTTTGCAGTGAGCAGCGAAAATCTTTCTGGAAAAAACTCGAAGCCCCTCGGTTTTCAGGTCATGAGGCTTAATATGGTCGGGAGAAGAGGCCGAGGGGGTGGCTGAGTGAAAGTTCATGCAGCCCCCATGTGTGGTTTTTGTAATTAATGACAATCCCTATGGACTAATGTTTGCATTGAGTTATATTTGTAGAAATTGTCCATAGGCAATGCTTGAACCATATGTTGGCTTCAAGATTGCAATAAGAAGCAAATGAAGAAGATCAAGTGTCAAGTATGTCTTCAAGATGAAGATGAAGTGAGACCTCAAGTTTAAATTCAAGACATCAACGATGAAGAATGAAGAAATGAAGTGTAAGTTCAAGACGAGCCGTCTCGAAGAGATCATTTGCTTGAATCTTTTCGTCCATATGGTGATCATGGATATGTGAAGATGCTCTGAAAAAGGAGCTCTCCCATGGTGGATTATGGGGGAGCAATCCACAAGACTAAGTCAAGCAAGCACAATCAAGAAAGGCGTTCCATCTTGTTGCCATCAAGACCGTCATCATCGAGCTCATGTGGAATGCGAAAGATTAAGGTTTGCTCTTGATAGGGTTTCTTTCTCACCGGTCTCATGGTGTAGTTGGAGACCTGTTTATAGTTTAGTTGTCGTACTATCAAGAGGGCTCTTGAGTGAGTAACTCGATCGTATCTTTCGGAGAGCTCAAACCTTTGCATCCTTCCATCATCTTTCTTGCTTGTTATTTTGATCTTATCCATGTGATGTTTTAGAGCTTGTGCTTATTCTCATAACAAGCTCTAGTTCATCGAGAATGGTTTTTGCACGGGAAACTTGTTGCATTTTCGAGGTTGGAGGTTTTACCGGTACAATTGGTATTAGAGCCCGGTCTCTCATTTTAGGCTTCACCGCCTTGAGAGCAAGGATGTCGGCTAGAGGATTAGTTCATGATGTGTAATATCCCAGGTTTAGAGGCTATAAAATAAGAGAACACCAAAGTGTGCATTGCATTCATGCATAGAAAATTTGGGGAATTTTCGCGCTTTCAAATAAAACTTACCACAGTAACTGAAGTTTCACTTGACTTGCTGGAATTGAAGTAGAGCATCAAGTCAAGCGCTATGAACTTCACTGTGATCTTTGCTAAAATCTTGTTTTGGGTAGAGATGAATTGATCTATGGGCTAGATCCAATAGAATCAGCTTTAGAACAAACAACACTTTAAGTAAGGGTCAATTACAAGATCTTATAAAAGATCTCAACATGACATTCCTTACAACAACACATGAATAATTATTTAACCATAAATCAAATAACACACTTAAACAAGAAACTATTCTTAACTTATCTTTTCCATGTCATCTATTAAATAAATGTTCCTACCATGATTCTCATGGTATATCTTCAACTACATTTTGAGTCAAAAGGACATTTGTATTCATTCTTTACCAACCCTTGTCTATTCAATCATGTCCATTCAAACCTATTCCTATTAAACCTTGACTGCTTCAATCTTGTTTCTCCAAACTCATTAAAGGAGAGGACCATCCTTGTGTTTATATTATCCATTGAGTATAACCCTAGGATAATATTCAAATCTTATCCAAGTGAGGTATTTGTTGATACTAAATAATGCTATAAGAAATATAAGTCAAGTACTAAACCCTAATTGACCTAGCTAACACTTGAGGGTAAGTAAGAACCTATTAGTGATTCAAGAGAAGCAAGTGATGTGATCATTACAACTTGGTAATGCTCATAAACCTTAGAGGAACCCTACCTATTCCAGAGAGTTCAAGCTACATGTGTATACTTAAGTATATTGACCAATACTTGATCTTGGAGAGGAGAACCATGCTTCACTAATAAATAATTATAATGCCAATGATTTGATCATTACCAATTGGGTAATGATCATAAACCCTAAGAATCTTGGTGAGTGTGATGAGAGGAATAATAAAGAGAGATTAGTGAGGAGTAAGTAGATCATGCCTAAGGTATGATCTTACTTTGTAGATTTAGGTGATGAGTAAAACTTGTGGAATAATTAGATACCATCTATCACATGAAATGATAAGTACATCCTAGTAGTTAATCCTAGACCAATCCTCATGCCTTGTGTGGAGGAGATATAGCAATACCCTAAACCTTGCTTATCCAAACATTAGGACAACCCTAGCATTGCCTTGATGCATGTATTCTAACAATGTAGCACTAGAACTGGTAGAAGAAAAGACTGGACTACCGGGGAGGAGAATAACCCTAGCCAATAAAACATAACCAAAGATTATGCTCATATCCTAATTCTAGTTGTGTATCACTTGGGTGATAACTACTACACTACAAGAGATGGGGGATTTGTTGACGAAAACCCTGGTGACAAAAATGCATACCGTCAAGGATGTGTCCTTATAGGTGACGAATTCATCTTTCGTCAAGCATTTAAGGTAATGCTTGACGGTATGATTTTTCGTCAACAAAAAATCGTCACCCATTACCCAAGCGGGAAGGGCTTCCATCGTGTCTGTTAATAGGTGACGAAATCAAAGATCGTGGTGACGAAATAATACTAAGTTACTTTATTAAATGTTATTAGTTTTATATATCATGCGTGACCCACTTGTCAGGAACATATTTAATTAAGTAAAAATTGTGGTTTGGAAGAATCGAACCAGGGCTTTGGCGTGACCGACGCGGAGTCTTACCGCTAAGGTAGATATGGAATTTTGATCTGGATCCGTAACTTGTCTATTCTACATATTTATTTCAATGGTGTGATCTAGATGTTACGACATAATAATTCCCTTATTAATATTTATGTCGGCCGAGGGTGCCTCGTTTAAGTCGCGCCGCTAGCAGACACGGCCTATATAGGTGATCTTGCTAACAGTCGAATCGACTAGGGTTCTCGTCGAGGTGAGAAGAATTCCGTGAAGGCTCCATTGTGGTGGCGGCGAGACGCATCATCGGTGAGTTCTCCTGATTGTTCGTTAGGTCTAGATTTTTTAATCAGTTGTCAAGATCTGTTCTGAAGAACGTTGGCATGTTCTTAACTGAATTGTAGGCAATGGATCGAAGTTGGATAACTGATGGCACCAAGAAGTTCACAACAAAGTACGTGGCAGGTGTTAGGGATTTCATCAAGTTTGCGCAAGACCACTTGGACAATACAGATGAACCAATCTTGTGCCCTTGCAAGGACTGCCTAAATCTGATACGTCAGGATATAAAAACAGTCGAGGATCACTGCAATTGTTCAGGTATGTCCATGACGTATACAAGATGGACTAGACATGGGGAAGATTTTAGTGATGACGAAGGGCGGGATAGAGACGACGATGGTGCGTATGATAGTGACAACGATGAAGAGGAAGACAATGGTGATTGTTATGTTGATGATTCGTCTAGTATGATCGATGAACTGCAGAAGTCTGGAAATAAAGGTCCTGACCTGCCAAATATGTATGCTAATCTAATTGAGTCAGCGAAAAAAGAACTTCATAAGGGATGCACCACTTTCACTAGGTTGTCGTTCATTATTCAGCTCCTTCATGTCAAATCATACAGCCGGATAACAAACAGAGGATTTGATCTCTTACTTCAGCTTTTACGTACAGCTTTGCCAGATGTGGACTTTCCCAAATCATATGCTGATGCTAAGAGTGTTCTTTCTGATGTTGGGCTTGGTTATGAGACAATTCATGCATGCAAGTTTGATTGTTCTTTATTTTGGGGAGATCACAAGGACGATACGCACTGCCATGTTTGTGGAGTATCAAGATATAGAGACCCTACTGGAAAAAAGAAAATCCCTCACAAGGTGTTAAGGTACTTTCCTATAATTAAAAGGTTGCAGAGACTATTTGTTAAAAAGGAAATGTCGACACATACTAGATGGCACAAAGAGAAGAGGGTTGTTGAGCCCAATGTACTGAGGCACCCTGCTGATGGTGAGGCATGGAAGCACTTTGATGGCAAGTTTGATTGGTTTGCTAAAGATCCTCGTAACATAAGACTAGGTTTTGCCACAGACGGCTTCAGTCCCTTTGGAAGTATGAGTAATCCTTACAGTATGTGGCCTGTTTTTGTGATTCCTTACAACTTCCCACCATGGATGTGCATGGATCAATCGAATTACATGATGGCATTGCTAATTCCCGGAAAGTATTCCCCAGGGAAAGATTTTCATGTATTTATGCAGCCACTGATAAAAGATATGATGCAGCTATGGAGTGGTGTGCAGACATTTGATGCATGCACAGATGAATATTTCCCATTGCATGCTGCGTTTCTTTGGTCTATTCATGATTATCCTGGATATGCCACTATGTCAGGCCGAAGCACAAGAGGATTTCATGCGTGTGTGCATTGCGATGAGAATCCTTGCGCTGAATCTTTGAAAAACAAAATTGGATATATTGGGCATCGGCGATTTCTTGATAAAAGTCACCCATACAGGAGAAGCAGACTTTTCAATGGTAAAGCTGAGACTAGAGATCCACCAAGGAAGTACACACCCAAAGAGGTAGCTGCGAAGGTAGAAAGGGTTAAGGATTTTGAACATGGGAAAAATCCAATAAGTAGAAAGCGGAAGCGTGCAACTGTACCCGGTGAACCAACATGGCACCTGAAAGTCAGCTTACATCATCTACCGTACTGGCCAGAACTTAAGATAGCTCACAACTTAGATGTGATGCATATTGAGAAGAACATATGTGACAATATTGTTGGTACACTACTTGAACTTGAGGGCAGGAATAAGGACACTGTTAGTGCTAGAATTGATTTGAAGAAATTCAAAATCTGGGAGAAGTATTGGTTGAAGAAAATTGTGAAGGATGATGATGATGCAGCAGTAACTTATGCGAAGCCCCCTGCACCGTGGACGCTTTCGAAGGAACAGAAGAGACATTTGTGTAGGTATTTGGCAAACACTAGGTTCCCAGATGGTTATTGCGCAAACTGGGGAAGATGTGTGAATATTGATGGTTGTAAGGTTACCGGTATGAAGACGCATGATTGCCACATACTTCTGCAGCGAGTGTTGCCGGCTGGGCTCAAGGGAATTGCATCCAAGGAAATGTATGTGGCTATTGCAGAGCTAGGAAGATTTTTTAGGGAGCTGTGTGCCAAAACACTGAAAGTTGATGTGCTGAATCGATTGAAGGTTGAAATTGTTGTGATCCTATGCAAACTTGAGAAGCTCTTCCCCCCAGCTTTTTTTGATGTAATGGTGCACTTAGCTATTCATCTTCCTGAGGAGGCTCTTTTGAGGGGTCCTGTTCATTATGGTTGGATGTATCCAGTTGAGAGAAGATTAGGTTATCTAAAGTCTACGGTCCGTAACAAAGCAAGGCCAGAAGGTTCTATCGCAGAGGGCTACATTGTTGATGAGTGTTTGATTTTTTGCTCTAGATTTTTCAAGGATGGCACAGAAACAAGATTTAACAAAGATGATAGGAACCAAGACGTACGGCGAAAACCTGATCGTGACGAGATGGAAGTATTTTCAGTTGGAGCTAAAGGTCTTGGGAAATCCATTTTGAAACATTTTGACAAGGAATTTGACAAAATGGTTTGGTATGTGCTGAACAACTGTGACGATGTAGAACGTTATATCAAGTAAGTAGTTAGCTTCACTTTAATAACTACTTCTCAATGTTGCAGACATAATTGTCCTGTATTTCATATGTGTTTTTTCTATGTTTCAGTGAATTCCGACAAGAATTGGGAGGTAGGGGTGTGCGTGACATCGAGGAGACGGTTCAGAGAGAGTTTGCAGGTTGGTTTTCAAACCATGTGAGACAGTTGGACAATGCATCAGAAGATTTGAAGTCTCTGGCTGCTGGGCCAGACCGGCGTGTAGTAGTATACGCTGGTTGCAACGTAAAGGGTGCGAGGTTTCGCACGCTTACTCGGGATAAAGACCTGAAGACTCAAAATTCGGGCGTAGCGACTAAGGGATCTTTTGGTGATGCAGATGAGACCGAGTACTATGGTGTTCTGCAAGAAGTTCTTGAACTGCAGTACGGGAGTAACAAGCACGGTGACAGGTCCGTGTACTTGTTTCGTTGCGACTGGTTCGACCTTGCGAGCAGGGGTTCCAAGATAAAAGATGATGGTTATTTTAAAAGCGTTAACACTTCTGTCCTATGGTTCAAGAATTCACCATTCATATTGGCCAGTCAAGCTGAAACATGCTTCTATTTGGAGGATACAAAGTTTGGTGATCCGTGGAAAGTGGTGCAGAAGTTCAGCCATAGACACGTGTACGACGTTCCAGAATTAGAAGATGGTAACGATGATGCATTTGTACGGAATGAAGACGCATACCAGGAGGATGAAGGTTCAGTCGACCATACATTTCATGATGTTGTCGACCTAGACGAGGAAGCAGAGGTGGAAGCAGAGGAGGATGATCATCGTGCTGATGAAGTTGTACGTATTCATGATGCTCGTACAATTCGTGAACTAGAGAATGGGGAAGATAGTCCCAATGTTGACATGGATATGAGCGAAGATGAACTACAGAATGAGGAAGAGAGTCTCATATTGGAAGAGAACATACATGATGACGAGGGAAAAAATTCAGAAGAAGATAGTGATGTTGATTGATAGAAACATGTAATGCATACATACAACTATATGTTTTGTTCCAAACATTTGAAATGTTCTTATTTATATGTTCGGTACCATAACTTGGACAATGGTTTTAATTAATCGACACTTGACACGATTACAACCAGCAGCACGATATGACTAACTATTGTTTTAACACAAGCAAAATCGACAATCGCATAAAGAGTTTTACAACTTAATTTAAACCTAAAGGGGCTGCATAGTTGGACTCACGGGCACCATGAATCACTGACTAGTTACTCCAGATCGATTTCAGGCACATGGGTAGCAAACAAGTAAACCCCTGCATTTCCCAGGTAAAGCAAGAACAACATCTTGTCACCCATCTCAAGGTGCTTTTCCTTGTCCATGAACTCCTTCCACCCACTGACGCAGAGACGACCATCGTCAGAAGAAATTGCGTAGGACGCACGCACCAAAGTACTGGGATGGCACACAATACTGATTGCACCATATTGTTCCATATCTTTAGGAACCAAACGGCTAGGGATTTTCTGTTCCAACAGTAGAGACATAGTTTAGTTAAACAGTTGTACGTAATGTAGGTCGCAAAGTTAATGAAATGATATGATCTACTGCTTACCACGTGTTTGTTGTAATTTTCGCTGTTTGTCCAATTCAGAGTATGCAGCATTGGGACAACTAGTGCTCCTTGATCATAATCTCCAGCATTGTGGTACTCAACAAGGTAGTCCAAGTTGTCCACCTGAAGAATGACGGTATGCATCATCCTCCAATTTATCATTGTTCCATCAGTAGTACTGAGCGAGTCAACAATGTCACGCTTCGTACGGGACAACTGGTAGTAAGCTGCATAATTAAAATAACTGACTTAATATGGAATAATTAATATGATCAATCATTCTGTCCAAAGGTGGAAAATTACCTGGATGGATTAGTGGTTCAGTTCCAGTTATTACAAGAGTATCCTGACCAGATGAGTTAATTCTGAAAATTAACTCCATGCCAACCTTAAAATTGTACACTCTAGCAAATTCGTTCCAAAATCTTCCGTTGATATAGGTTCTGCCAGCTCTGTTGGTAACATTAACAACAAATGCATGGCCATCTTTGGTTCTAAGTGCAACTTCAAAAGTTGTCCTGTCGGAGGTCTGGACACCATACTTCTGAAGGAAATACGGTCTATAGTAGCAAGGGATGACCTAAATTCAGTAGAGTTAATACAAAAGTAAGTTAACTATTCTCAGATCTCATTAATATATAGGGGAGGTACATTGTTGCGCAAGTAATACATCGTATGTATCTAGGACTTCTATCAGCACATATCTGAACTTCTATCAGAACATATCTGAACTTCTATCGGTATAGGACTGAACTTCTATGAGCACATATCTGAACTTCTACCGATACCTCTATCTCTAACAGCTACAACTATCGTAAAACTCATATGAACGTAAAATTTATCACAACTATCCTAAAACTCAACCATAAATAAGCGGTTAATACATATGGTGAAGAACAATTATTACACACATCTGAATAATAGTACTAAACTAGCAATAACTAATAGGATCACGTGTTAAACTTTGATGTGGCGGTGAATTAATAAAACATCTGAATGAATTTTAAACTTATAAGCGCATGTACCGTCTTCTCCTCAAAACCCTCTTGTAGTGTTTGCACGAAAAAACCTAACGTGACTCCCCCTCCGCCGCACATCCCCTTCTTGTCAAAGCAAACTGGACACTGGAAAAAATATGAAGAAAGATTACAAATCGGAAACAACGATCGATCGCGAGACGTACATTTTATTTACTTACTCCACTAGTAGGCGCCATCCTTGGTCTCGACGCGGAGCGAGAGTCTTACAAGTGTCGCCGGCGAGAGACGTGGCGAGCTGTGGCGGCGAGAGACGTGGCGAGATCTGGCGGCGGCTGAAGGAGGTCGTGATATGATGGCCAGTTATATCGTGGAGTAAATTTCGGTAGGTCAAGAGGAGGGCAAATGGGCGGTGCTGGGTTTTGACGTGACAACACGATCGAATGCGCAGGCCCCACTGGTCAGTTGGACTCCACGTCAGAAGTCAAGACCCGCGTCAATATTCTCGTCGTCTACGCGTCTCAATATTCGCACGGAGTAATTAATGGGGATGATTTTTATCCCCTTCCCCCTCCCCTACCGTCTCAATATTCGCACCGCTTCCTGGTTTCCCACTTCTCGTCGTCTCCGCTCCCTCACTGTCCTCGTCTCCCGCCGCCGCGTCGCCATGGACATGGATGAGCAGGAAGTGTACTACTGGTCCAGCACGCGCGTAGTCCACATCCACGACGGCCAGGAACTGGAAGTCGTCTACACCAACGACCCCTGGCAAGTGCGCCGCGTCCTCGACATGTACACGGAGTGGCTCAAGGAGGAGGAGCACAAGTTCGTGGGCCTCGACTTCGAGTACACCAACCATCGAGCCGAGGACGAGAAGAAGATCGCCGTGGTTCAACTCTGCATGCGTCGACATGTGCTGGTGTTCCACTACGCAGCGTAAGAACTAATCCCCTTTTTGAATCTTTGGATTGGGGTTTTTTAGTTTCCGCCGTTGTGTCTCTCTTCGACTCTCGTTACACATTGTTCCCGAAAATCAGTACATTCCCGATCTACAACTGCTAGACATTGTTCCCGAATATCAGTACATTCCCGATCTAAATCTGCTAGACATTGTTCCCGATTTATTAATTTGTTTCATCTTCGTCTCCTATGTAGGTTCTTGCATATTTGCTACTTAGTTTACTTGATTCGTCGTACGATTGACTAGTTCATATGCTCGATCTGTGACTCTTTTTTAGTTTTCTTGATTCCTCATTTGATTGACTAGTTCATATGGTCGATCTGTGACTTCCTTTTTACATTACTTGATCCCCAATTTGTTTCCTAGTTCATATGCTCGATCTGTGACTAGTACATTACTTTGTTTACTGCAGTGCTGCCCGGTGGGACGCTCCGGCTATCTGCGATTTCTTTCGAGAAGGAATCACGTTTGCGAGTGTTGACATCCGTGGTGACACGAAAGTTCTGTGGAGGTCATGGCACATGCAGATTCCTCCTGAGTACTACGTCGATCTCCAGGACGAGTACTTCAAGTACACTGGTCATCCGAGGGCTGGCATGGCTACCATGGCAGCCAGACTCATTGATTCATCTTACGGTGATATGAAGAAGAAGTTCCACCACCATCGGCACAGACTGTGGGGGGACTTCCCACTTCCAAATATGAACATCGACTATGCAGCCATTGATGCTTGGGTCTCTTACGAGCTCTACCGCAAGATCGTGGTCGACAGAGTCCTTGATGCTGCATGACCACCTGATATTTTGGTTTTGTCTCCCTCCTGCGTGAGGTGCTTTTGGCTACTACTCAGTTCTTTTCAAACTGTAGATGCTTTTTGCTAGTTGGTTTTTACTATATATAAGTAAATATTTTGCCATGAAATGTCAACAATTGTACTGTGAGGTTTCAATTTTGCTGATTACCAACACAGATTGTATTTATGAAAACAAAACTTGAAACTAACAACAGCAACTACAAGTCGAAAAAAGGAGACATAAAAGTACTAAACTTGTGGGACAAAGGGATATGTAATCTACACAACTCTTCACGCAAAAAAGATAAACCATCAACGATTTGTTGTACCCATTTGTTCAATTTCCGTCAAGATAGTCCGCATTACTTTTTAGTTGAGATATATACCCCCACAACGGTCTTCTCCTCCATAATTTATTGTGTAAACCCCCACAACGGTCATCTCCTCCTTATTTTATTGTGTAAACACCTACAACGGTCATCTCTCCCTTATAAACACCCACACGGCCATCCCTTCTGTCAATAGGTTCTGCCTCTCTCTTCTTTGTTCACATACACTTGATCCATTGCCATGGCTTCCACGTCTCGGACGCGGAGGGGAAGGGGAAGGGGAAGGGGAAGTGGATCATCATCATTGCCACCACCACCGTCAACACTGCCATTGATCATAGAGGAGTTCTTCATCGTCGTCTGTGAAGACCCTTTGGTCAAGAAGGTATGTACGCGTTCCCACATATATGATGCATGTGATTAATTATGGGCATGTTTTAAAAAACCTTTAATTTGAAACGATCGGCGCTCGATCTCTTTGCAGGAACTACCAAAAAAATTTGCGGACTATCTTGACGGCCAGGAGCCAGCTAAGGTGTATCTGCGAGCAGCTGACTGCGGTCCTCGTCTCTGGACCGTGGAGGTCCTATTTGACGGACAAGGCCGGATGTACCTCGACAAGGGCTGGGAGAAATTCGCCATCGCGCATGGTGTGGATTTCGGCTGGTTCTTACACTTCAAATATGAAGGCGATGATGTGCTCACAGTGAAGGTGTTCGACGGAACAATGTGCAGGAGGTACTACTACTCAGACGACGAAGATACTGACGATGAAAGCGACGACGACGTGAAGCCATGCATCCATCCCCTTTAGATAAGGGGATTATGACCAAGAATTTATATGTAGCTTCATATGCATCGATTTAGAGATCTAGCTATTTTCTATATATTATGCATGTAAAAAATAATATCACATTTCCACTATTATTCGAGCACCACATCCTCCAAATTGTCCTGTGAGGTTTCAATTTTGCTGATTACCAACACAGATTGTATTTATGAAAACAAAACTTGAAACTAACAACAGCAACTACAAGTCGAAAAAAGGAGACAAAAAAGTACTAAACTTGTGGGACAAAGGGATATGTAATCTACACAACTCTGCTGTAGCCAAACATCTACACAAATGCAGCGTGCATCAACATGAAAAAAGAGATAAGATGTGCAGCAGTAATGCTTCTGCAACAGCAAACAACATATAAACATGACATAGTCTTAAACAACTGGGTATGATTGCCCAGGTTCCAAATAACAAAAGTAGAACATAGTCTTTGAAACATGACATAGTTTAACCATGAACCTCCAGGGGAACAACTAAACAGAAACTAAATTTAGTGGACAACATGAGGGCCAACAGCTGGACCGACGAGCGGGATGAGGCCAGTCTTGACGTAGTCCCTGAGGAACTTGCCAAAGGCAGCGTGCTTCGCCTTGCTAGCAGCCTTGTGCTTGTGCGCGCTACCTTTTCCAACTCCCGTCGCGTGCTGGATCAGACTCTCAATATCCTTCGGGAAAACCCTGCCGCAGAATGGGCAATTAGGCTTACCGTCCCGGCGGAAAGGGATCTGGCCAGTCTTCAGCTTCTTCAGAACGAAGCGGCTCTTCCGGTCCCGGTCCTCCTTGTCGCTGCCAATGTCCTCAGAGTCTTCCTGCGAATTTGAAAGTAAAGAAGAAGTGAGAGAAGGAAATTAACTGAAATACAATTCAAGCATTAAATATTTTTTTATGAACATTACTAAGAAGTAATCATCATGTAGAATCAACATTTATGATCCAGATCCAACCATAGATAATTAGTTCACTAATATAAATATGCACCAATTTAAACTGTTGTCACAAATTGTTCATGGGTAGTCCAATCATTATTTCAGTAATATAACTAAGCACCAATTTAAGATAAAATGGTGATTATAAATATCATGGATCAGGGATCAATCATTTGTTCCCTGAAGATGTACTGATTCATAAAACAATATGGATTCATGACGTCAATAAGCAGGAATTCAAGAATGGTGGTCATAAATTACATGCATCTGATCATTCATTTGTTCCCTAAATAAAAATGATGTACACACTATTACATGCATCTGATCACTCTGGTATGATTCATATTCGGATGAATTTAAGTTTGAAATGCAGTGAGCATTACACTAAGCAGGTATGATTCATCACACACAAGGAATCATGACCTAATTAAGATAACTGTCATCTACTAATTTGAAACATGCATGAATATTCATGGTACCATAAATCATTTGGTTGATACTTTGGTACAGTTGAATCAAGATGTGCATCAAATATTACAAATCTAGTAACTACAAACCATAAATCGGATGAGTAAGAACCCCCAGAATCATCAATTTGTACAACAAGTTGCAGACAGGGCAAATCAATCTACCGTACGAGCAAACCCTAAGGTGAACAGTAAGATCAAGAAAAACAGGGGATCGATCGGAATAGTAGAGTACCTCGCTGCAGTTGTCCGAGGCCTCCTCTTCGAACTCGTCGCACTCTCTGGGGCCATATAGCTCGCGGTACTGCCTGGAGTGGCGGTAGAACGGGTCATTCGGATCAAAGCCCTGGTCATCTGCTTGTGCCGCGGGAGCGAGGACGTCTCCGTTGGCCTCATCAGCGACGGCGACCACGGCCGGTTGGGCGGAGCCCTCCACGGTCACGGCGCGGCGAAGAGCGGCTCTGCTAGTTCCGGAGGAAGATCCCGCCTCCGCGGCGTCGACGACTACCGGAGCATCGCCGTCGCTTCTGTCGACGTTGACGACCGCACTCGCCTCCGGCTCGTCTCCGCGAACACGCTTCATCTTCGGGATCTTCGGTGGAAGGGGAGGTCGGTGGTGCGCTGGTGGAGGTGCAAGCAGGGTTTTTTGCCAGATTGGGGAATAGAAGTTGCGGGTGGGAGAGACGATGGGGCCGATGGATATACAGTAGATGCTGCCGTTTGGGTTCCTCTGTGTGACGCGTGCGTGTGAAAACGTGGATTCCTGCATGTAGTCCACTTTCCCATTACTTTGACATGGGTCCCACGCATGACGGATGGGCAGGCACAGAATTTTCAAGATGGGTATTAAAAACTATAAAATATTTTAAATACGAATTAGTGATCACACATAGAAAGAAATAAATAAAAAATGAATCGAGTATGTAAATTCTTTCAAATTTCTAAGAATTTCATAACATGATTAGGGCTGGAATTTTGAGTGTTTGGTCAAACCTAGGTTCACCCCATTGTACTAAGAGGTTGTCAAACCTTTTCAAAGTGAAACTTCTGTTCTAGGGTAATGTGGTGATGCCAAATCAGACCAACACGTGTTCCCAATTTTCCCAATACCCTAAGATGTACATGCTTGACAAGTGATGCCTCTTCTTGAGTTTAGGGGATGAATTTTTGAAAATTTTCAAACCAAACTGCCAAGATAGCATGCAAGCGTCATTACCCACATGTTGATGCACCCTTGTGCCAAATTTCAGTCCATTTCAAGTTAGGTACCTCAAAAAATGGTGTCCCCATGGTGTAGATGTGTCGAAAGAGGGGTTTTCTCGGACGAAAAGAGGGGGGAATGGCCAAAAACTGACCAAACCACCATGGATTGGGGCATGATTTGGCACCCTTGTGCACATTGTGATATGACACCTTGGTTGCTATGGGTTTTGATTTTTTGGAGTTGGTGGCATGGTGTCCCCATGGTGTAGATGTGTCGAAAGAGGGGTTTTCGGACGAAAAGAGGGGGAATGGCCAAAAACTGACCAAACCACCATGGATTGGGGCATGATTTGGCACCCTTGTGCACATTGTGATATGACACCTTGGTTGCTATGGGTTTTGATTTTTTGGAGTTGGTGGCATGGTGTCCCCATGGTGTAGATGTGTCGAAAGAGGGGTTTTCGGACGAAAAGAGGGGGAATGGCCAAAAACTGACCAAACCACCATGGATTGGGGCATGATTTGGCACCCTTGTGCACATTGTGATATGAAACCTTGGTTGCTATGGGTTTTGATTTTTTGGAGTTGGTGTCATGGTGTCCCCATGGTGTAGATGTGTCGAAAGAGGGGTTTTCGGACGAAAAGAGGGGGAATGGCCAAAAACTGACCAAACCACCATGGATTGGGGCATGATTTGGCACCCTTGTGCACATTGTGATATGAAACCTTGGTTGCTATGGGTTTTGATTTTTTGGAGTTGGTGGCATGGTGTCCCCATGGTGTAGATGTGTCGAAAGAGGGGTTTTCGGACGAAAAGAGGGGGGAATGGCCAAAAACTGACCAAACCACCATGGATTGGGGCATGATTTGGCACCCTTGTGCACATTGTGATATGAAACCTTGGTTGCTATGGGTTTTGATTTTTTGGAGTTGGTGGCATGGTGTCCCCATGGTGTAGATGTGTCGAAAGAGGGGTTTTCGGACGAAAAGAGGGGGAATGGCCAAAAACTGACCAAACCACCATGGATTGGGGCATGATTTGGCACCCTTGTGCACATTGTGATATGACACCTTGGTTGCTATGGGTTTTGATTTTTTGGAGTTGGTGGCATGGTGTCCCCATGGTGTAGATGTGTCGAAAGAGGGGTTTTCGGACGAAAAGAGGGGGAATGGCCAAAAACTGACCAAACCACCATGGATTGGGGCATGATTTGGCACCCTTGTGCACATTGTGATATGAAACCTTGGTTTCTATGGGTTTTGATTTTTTGGAGTTGGTGGCATGGTGTCCCCATGGTGTAGATGTGTCGAAAGAGGGGTTTTCGGACGAAAAGAGGGGGAATGGCCAAAAACTGACCAAACCACCATGGATTGGGGCATGATTTGGCACCCTTGTGCACATTGTGATATGAAACCTTGGTTGCTATGGGTTTTGATTTTTTGGAGTTGGTGGCATGGTGTCCCCATGGTGTAGATGTGTCGAAAGAGGGGTTTTCGGACGAAAAGAGGGGGAATGGCCAAAAACTGACCAAACCACCATGGATTGGGGCATGATTTGGCACCCTTGTGCACATTGTGATATGAAACCTTGGTTGCTATGGGTTTTGATTTTTTGGAGTTGGTGGCATGGTGTCCCCATGGTGTAGATGTGTCGAAAGAGGGGTTTTCGGACGAAAAGAGGGGGAATGGCCAAAAACTGACCAAACCACCATGGATTGGGGCATGATTTGGCACCCTTGTGCACATTGTGATATGAAACCTTGGTTGCTATGGGTTTTGATTTTTTGGAGTTGGTGGCATGGTGTCCCCATGGTGTAGATGTGTCGAAAGAGGGGTTTTCGGACGAAAAGAGGGGGAATGGCCAAAAACTGACCAAACCACCATGGATTGGGGCATGATTTGGCACCCTTGTGCACATTGTGATATGAAACCTTGGTTGCTATGGGTTTTGATTTTTTGGAGTTGGTGGCATGGTGTCCCCATGGTGTAGATGTGTCGAAAGAGGGGTTTTCGGACGAAAAGAGGGGGAATGGCCAAAAACTGACCAAACCACCATGGATTGGGGCATGATTTGGCACCCTTGTGCACATTGTGATATGAAACCTTGGTTGCTATGGGTTTTGATTTTTTGGAGTTGGTGGCATGGTGTCCCCATGGTGTAGATGTGTCGAAAGAGGGGTTTTCGGACGAAAAGAGGGGGGAATGGCCAAAAACTGACCAAACCACCATGGATTGGGGCATGATTTGGCACCCTTGTGCACATTGTGATATGAAACCTTGGTTGCTATGGGTTTTGATTTTTTGGAGTTGGTGGCATGGTGTCCCCATGGTGTAGATGTGTCGAAAGAGGGGTTTTCGGACGAAAAGAGGGGGAATGGCCAAAAACTGACCAAACCACCATGGATTGGGGCATGATTTGGCACCCTTGTGCACATTGTGATATGAAACCTTGGTTGCTATGGGTTTTGATTTTTTGGAGTTGGTGGCATGGTGTCCCCATGGTGTAGATGTGTCGAAAGAGGGGTTTTCGGACGAAAAGAGGGGGAATGGCCAAAAACTGACCAAACCACCATGGATTGGGGCATGATTTGGCACCCTTGTGCACATTGTGATATGAAACCTTGGTTGCTATGGGTTTTGATTTTTTGGAGTTGGTGGCATGGTGTCCCCATGGTGGAGATGTGTCGAAAGAGGGGTTTTCGGACGAAAAGAGGGGGAATGGCCAAAAACTGACCAAACCACCATGGATTGGGGCATGATTTGGCACCCTTGTTCACATTGTGATATGAAACCTTGGTTGCTATGGGTTTTGATTTTTTGGAGTTGGTGGCATGGTGTCCCCATGCTGTAGATGTGTCGAAAGAGGGGTTTTCGGACGAAAAGAGGGGGAATGGCCAAAAACTGACCAAACCACCATGGATTGGGGCATGATTTGGCACCCTTGTGCACATTGTGATATGACACCTTGGTTGATATGGGTTTTGATTTTTTGGAGTTGGTGGCATGGTGTCCCCATGGTGTAGATGTGTCGAAAGAGGGGTTTTCGGACGAAAAGAGGGGGGAATGGCCCATTCATGTTCCATTCATGTGTCGAAAGAGGGGTTTTCGAACGAAAGGAGGGTCCCAAATTTAGATTTTTTTCATGCATCCCATTCATGTTCTGGTATTTTTTAAATATACATGTACAGTTCCATTTTCAGAGTAATATTTTTTCTTCCACGGCAAAACCTTGTTCCCTCCAAATTTTAGTACGACGGCTGCCAAAACACACAAATTTTTCGTTCCCTCCACTCCTCCCGCGCACCCCACCTATCAAATATTTCGCCCTCCCTTATATACGTCGTGCCTCTCCCCCATGATTTACGAGCATCTTAACTCCCCACCCCCCCGACCTCATCCTCTCGTGCTCACCCCGATCCGGTGTCTTCGCCGGACGTTCTTCCATCTCGCAACTATCTCCCCGGCCGGTGGTCGCCATGGCCGGCAGTCGTCGAAACGTCGGGGGGAAGGAAAATCGCGCACACACGCCGAAGAAGGCGCCCAGCTCGAAGAAACGCCAAGGTAAATCTGTCGGTGATCGGCTTGTTGTTGTGTTTTTCGGATGGTTAGATCGAGAGATCGGTTTTACATGTCTACCACGCCCGTTTGACCTATATCTAGATCTTGCATATTTGATAGATCCAATCCCGACATCATACGTATAGGGTTTATCGTTTTTATTCCAGAGACAATCATGCCGTGCTATACAATCTTTGCCATCCCGCTGCTGTACAATCTTTTGCATAGACAATTGTTTGCCGAAACACTTAACTGAACTAATTCCAGCCGTTGCCGAAAACAGCCTGACGAGCTACAGTGAACAACGACATTGCTTCAGACTTTTATTCCTCAGTTTCAGAGGGAAGCAGAGTTTGATCTAGAACAATTGTTTGCTGTTTTCTATGGAACTAGTTAGTTTGCACGTGCAATGCACGTCTTAACAATGTAATGAAGTTTTTTTAATCATGTACTTTGTTTCATCAGTCTATTTATTTCCACAATTTTTGTTTATCTATGTCTTTCAAAAGTCAAAAATCAAATTTCAGCACATATCTGAACTTCTATCAGCACAAATCTGAACTTCTATCAGCACATATCTGAACTTCTATCAGCACATATCTGAACTTCTATCGGTATAGGACTGAACTACCGATACCTCATTACGTGCATACCAAGCCCGCCAAGCAACCAGAAGGGTAGTATCCACCATGTGAGGTGGTAGTTGTCCAATAACAGACTGAAACCAGCTATCAACAGACATGCATAATTCAGTGTGCGAGGGGAGTCTCATGTGTCAATTATTTGTTACGAGTAGATATCTAAAAGCACATGATGTCCCTTAGCCTGGCATATGCCCCCTCTTATGTTTTGTTCGCCGACATCATACGTAGACTCTTATGTTTTCAATCAAAGGGTTTTGGGAACTGCTCGACACCCAACACGGGTGTGGCTATCTCATATATATATGGGTACCAAGAGGTACAATACAAGACATATACAACGCTGCGTATATACAGTCTAACACCCTCCCTCAATCTTAACTATGGCCTGAAGTACAAATTAAGTTAAGATTGCGCCTACAACCTACAAACTGTGGCTATGGAAGAGGCTTCGTGAAGATGTCAGCAAGTTGATCCTTGGAGGAGATGAACTTGATACGGAGTAGCTTCTTTGCAACACGTTCCCTGACAAAATGATAATCCACTTCAATGTGTTTCGTTCGGGCATGAAATACCGGATTAGATGAAAGGTATGTAGCACCGATGTTATCACACCAAAGGACTAGAGACTGATGTTGAGAGACTCTCAACTCTCTCAATAAGGACTGTAGCCATATGAGCTCAGCTGTAGCATTGGCAACTGCCTTGTATTCAGCTTCAGTACTGCTGCGAGATACTGTAGCCTGCTTGCGAGCATTCCAGGCGATCAAGTTAGGACCAAAGAATACTGCATAGCCCCCCGTGGATCGCCTGTCATCTGGATTACCAGCCCAATCCGCATCCGAGAAGGCTGAAAGCGCACAAGATGGAGCCGGCTGGAGAAGCAAACCATACGAGGCAGTGAAACATATAGCGCAAGATGCGCTTCACAGCTGTCCAATGAGAAGTCCTGGGTGCATGAAGATACGACACACACGGTTGACTGCATAGGAAACATCTGTCTGGTGATAGTAAGATATTGCAGACCTCCAACGAGACTGCGGTACTCGTGGCATCATCAGGCGAAAGAGTGTCTCCATCAAGAGCAGACATGCGATCAGTGGCAGACATAGGAGTGGTAGCATGTTTACACTTCAACATACCAGCACGGCGCAGCAAGTCCAGAGCATACTCTGCTGTGTAAGAGTCAGCCCAGCAGAAGACCGCGAGACCTCCAGACCAAGAAAATAGTGCAGAGCACCCAAGTCCTTAACAGCAAAATCACCACGAGGGCAGACACAAGGCGATCAGCAACAACATCGAAGAGCTGATCGGATGATATCATCAACATAAACCAGCAGGTACATCGTAACCTCGGACGCTGAAGAAGGAACAATGAGGTGTCGCAGTGGACGGAACAAACCCATGAGCTCGAAGAATGAGCGCCGACATCATACGTAGACTCTTATGTTTTCAATCATTTGCTGCTGTACAATATTTTGCAAAGACAATTATTTGCTGTTTTCTATGGAATTGGCCCCCTCTTATGTTTTGTTCACGCTCCGCTCTTCCGATTATTTCAGCGGAGACACAAAAACCCGTCAAGCCGGCATATGAGCTTGCCAAGGAGAAACAAATGCAAGAAAATGTAGTACGCATGGAAAAAAATTTCGCTGAAAGATATGGACCTGGCCACAAATTTCAGAAAGATTTCTCTGGTTTTGCACGTACATTAGTGTATGGTGGGGTACAAATAGGAACTAGTAACAATCTAAAGGACACAGACTGCGAAGAGATGGAGGTCGAAGAGGACCCTTCGTATGAACCGAATCCAGAAGAGATAGCTACTGCTGATGATGATCTTCATTCAGATGAGGATCAGCGCACTGTCGGCAAAACTTCAGCTCAGGTCTGTGGAACTATGTCTGAACTATGATAGGAAATACGTACATGCTAAATGTTTCCTACTAATGTAGCCTCTACTTTGCTTGCAGATAGTTGCTTCTTCTGCAATAGTTGCACAGAAGAAGCGATCCAGACCTGAAGTTGCACCATCCAACATTGCAACAAGATCAATGGCAACAACTGAACCTCAAGCTGGGTCATCTGATGAGCCGACGGCCACTGCTGGTCTGAACACTGAAGGAGCACCCTCACCTAACCAGATCATGACATCTGGAGGCAGCACCTCATCTCCTGAGGACAATCAAATTGTAAACTTTGAGCGGCAAGGTATGAAAATTTGTAAAAACTAAACACTGTACCGCATATTTTCATATAAAAGAGAATCATTTCATATCTCTTATTTCAGAGACATTGACAACATCTGACGGTAGTAAGAGAAAGAGAGGTGGACGCAGACGTACCATGGGCCATGGACTACATGAGTACACAAGAAGACATGGTGGCAATAAGATGCCAATTGAATTCACTCCTGGTGTCAGGAGACCCAAGGATTATGTCCAGTCAGCAAAGCTGAGCAATGAGGTTGGTATTCACATCCGTGAAAAAATGCCGCTTGCAACACACTGGACACAGTACAAGAAAGATGCAACTCTCAAACATGTCATTCCTCATGCTATAAGTACAGTAGCGGTGAGTCCTGTACAATCTTGGTTTAACCTAATTAGTATGCTACATGATCAACTATCTAAGAATCTACTGATTAATGCATCACTATTTTGCAGGGAAAGTTTAATATGGACAAAAATGATGAGGTGGCTCAAGATGTGTGCACTGATATGCTGCAAGTTAGTATTCGGCAGTTCCGATATAGGCTTAAAAAGGAGTATTGGCCGAAAATTAAAAATCTCACACTGGAGCAAGCATATCTCAAGAAGCCAGGTCATGTAGAAGAGAAAAGCTGGAAAGAACTGGTGAAAAGATGGTTTGATGAGAAGTACCAGGTACATAAACGTTATTCCTTTCAATAACAGCTACTGAATTCTTACATTTCTCTGATCTGGATAAATAAAATGCATGTACTGAACATAGGGACTGTGTGTAATAAATGGAAAGAACAGAGAAGCTGTGAAACAGTTCCATACCACTGGATCTCGAAGCTATGTTGCTCACTGGGAACATCTAGTAAGTGTTCTGAATTTCCCAATACAGTTCATACTTCTGTCATACACAGTGTACAATGGTAATGTGCATTCTACATTTTTTCAAGCAGAAGGCTAAGCAGCAGGAAGAAGAAACCTCTCCAATTGAATTTTTTAGAATCACACACACTAACAAGGATAACATTATGAGTGCTGAAGCAAAAAGTGCATATGTAAGAAATATTTCTTATTAGCACAATATAATATAATCCAGTTTTGTATGTTGTCCATGCAATGATTGTAATCTTTATGCAGGATCAAATGGTGGCAAAAAAAGCGGCGCCACGCAATGAAGATGAACCTGATTTGACTGATTTGCAAATTGTTCAGCTAGTTCTGAGCGAGAAAAGCCCATCCACCACCTGCAACAGCACATTCCTACCAAGATTGGGCGTCGCAACAAGTTCCAGGAAGTCTTCTGTCTCAGCTACACGCATCCGAGAGCTACAACAAAGACTGGCAGATCAAGAGCAGAACTCCATACAGGCAGCTGAAACGTACCACAGTGAGATGCAGGCAAGACTGCAAGAACAAGATGAAAAATTTGAAGACATCAGGAAGAAGCAGGAGGAAGAACTTGAAGCTGTGAAGAAAGCCCAAGAAGAAAAGACTCTGGCTTATGAAAAGAGGCT
Source organism: Lolium multiflorum (assembly GCA_030979885.1). Lineage (NCBI taxonomy): Eukaryota > Viridiplantae > Streptophyta > Magnoliopsida > Poales > Poaceae > Lolium > Lolium multiflorum. Next base: position 70,700,730 of record CM061749.1, on the reverse strand, counting down.
GACAGAAATGGATGCCGTGCTTAATTTGCTCTTGAGGACATCCCAGCCACCATCCATGTCTCAATCCCAGGGCAACTAATCTATTGCACCACCGTCCTACAACATTATTAATCATAGGTCTTTTAATTTCTTTGTGTTCCAATTGTAATTTTCTTATGAATCTTTCGGTCTGTGAGAGACATATATACTTCTTGTGCCACCATTTAAGTATGATATTTATTGTCTACTTTTTGATATTTCGCCAGTTTTTTTGTTCCCCAAATTTCGCAAATAATTCAAATGCTCTCAAATTTTGTCAAATTCAAAAGGTGACGGAAAATGTCACAACGTCACTATTAAATGAAACCACGTGGCACCAATTTCTGGTCCCACTTGTCAGAATTTGTGGGTCCCACCAGTCAGCATTATTGGGACCCATATGTCGGCAACAACCTGGTCCCACTTGTCTGAATTTTGTGGATCCCACCGGTCAGAATATTGTGGGTCCAGCTTGTCATAATATTTTGTGGGTCCCACCAGTCAGCACCATGCCGGTCCCACATGACAGATATCCATGTCAGCGCCGTCGGACCCATGTTGTCAGAAGCCAAATGGGACCCACATGTAAGGCCACGTATGCTTTTTTTGGACCAATCAGAAACTTCCCAAGATTTAGATATTGACGAAAGTTGCAATTTTTCGTGACAAACCTGTCTGTCAACAATGAACCTTTGATGTTGACGAATTTGCAGGTCGTCACCATCAAACATTTGACGTTGACGAAAAAATGCATACCGTCACCCCCGATATTTTATGACGGAGCTTCCTTGACGAACCCCATGACGATCAAATTTTGTCACCGCGAAGTAATCCTTGACGAAAATTGGCCTTAATATGACGAAAGTGATTTGTCAAAAAAATTGTTTTCCTTTGTAGTGCTAAAACCCTAGACTACATTTGAATTTCAATCCAAGCACCACTTGGGATTATAAGTAGAACCCTGCCATGCCTCATGCCTATTTTATACTTCAAATGGTGAAGCATCACTAAAACCCTAAAACTTTCACATAGGATTCACTCCACATTAAATATTATGCCCTAACTTGTGTACCATGGATCCCAAGTATAAACCAAGCCATATATACTTAAGGACTAAATGCCATTTGGTGAGTAGAATGAAACCAATATCTAATTCTACTTTGCTTTCCAAATACCTTGCTTAGTGAACCAAATGAAATAGTATTTTATAAAATAAAATCATCATATAAGTAGTTGATTTAACCATGAGGAATATAGGATCTATACTAAATAATTTAAGCTTAAGTTGGTTAATGGAGGTTGGTGATTGTAGAGCTTATCTCACCACTCTTCTTAAACCTTAAGAAGCCGTCCTCCACATAAAAGCATAAACCAATCCCATTCTCTTAATTATTTATTAAACTCTAGCCATAATTAAACTATATGTGAGTAATCACTATGGTTAAGCACAAGAAAAATATAATGTGTTCGCCATGCACATGTTATCAATTTCCAAACCATTTAAATATATTTGGTTTCTAAATTAAAAGGAACTAAAATAAAAAAAACATAGGTCCATGTCTATTTTCATTAAACCTCACAAAGTATCAATCCATTCATAAATTAAATATTTATTTAAAAGGAAACACTATGGGTAAGCAATAGTATCAAGTTATCTTGATACTCAAATATTTTAGAACCTACAAGAATAACCAGAATTCAAATTTGAATTCAAACAACAAAATAGAAAATAGAAAAAGAAAATAGATAGAGAAAAAGGAGACCTACCTGTCCAGGCCGCAGCAGCCCAAAGCCAACCCAGCAGCAGCCCGAGACTTGGCCCAGCCCACCAATGAAATGGTCCATACCATTTTGGTAATAAACAGAAGGCCAACGCCTTCGTCATCTTCTCTAGTGGCGGCAGCACGCAGGTGAACTTTGGCCACATCCTCCTCGATGATAAGAGCGACCCGGAAGTCGCCAGACCTCCCAGAAGTACGCCCAATCTCTCTCGCATCCGTCTTATCTCGCCACGCCAAGATTCATGCCCGAATCGTGGTCGTCGTCACCGTCTCATCTGTGCCATCTCCGGCAACGAGCCAACGATTCTGACCTAGCCACATCCTATAAATAGAAGGGGAGAACCGCAGTGCTCTCCTTGATCTTCTCCACGCCTCCATTCCCTCTCTAACTTACCCACGCTCCCAATCGTCCTCTACATGTCGCCGGGGTCGAGGAAGAAGCCGACAATAGGAGCAACCCCAGCATCCGGCGCATGGTCGAGGAGGTGCGCCTGGCCTCCTAGATCATCTTGGTGGAGTACAACATCAAGGGAGCTCTGTGCTGCGCAAATTTTGGAATTCCCTTTCGCGGTATTTCGCCAGAAATGGCTAAATCAAGGTCGACTCCAGCAGCAATCGTCGTCGTAGACTACGCCATCATATTCAAGGTGAGTTTGCGCATCTGTAGGGCCAGCTCTCGCTTCCTAGCATGCATCCTAGCCCCATTTTGCATTTTGGCCGGGCCGCGCCGCCGCAGACGAGTTCACCGGCGATGCTCCGGTGACATTTGGGTGGTGGCGTTGACGCTCGCGTGCTTAGCATCGAACCCTGATTTGAACGCGCTAAGTTAGGTAGTCTCTGGGGGTCCCTAGCATTGTTACCATATATAGCTCGCAGGAGCATCACCGGCGACCTCTCTGGCGAGAGCGACGTGTCACTGATACGTACATTTTGCATCACTATTTTATATCATAATTTACTGTTATTCATTGATATATTTCATATTTAGAGATGATACTTATGTTATTTCACCTATTTTGCATGTTTCATGATTATTGGAGAATTACTCACCGGAGTCTGGAAAAAGCACCGTCAGGATACAATATTTCTGAAGATCAACAATTGACGGAAAATATACCGAAACTCCTATTTTTCCAGATGACGGAGCCAGCCAAAAGGGGAGGCCGAGGAGGGCCGCCATGGGCCCTCCCCATGGGCCGGCGCGGCCACCAATGCCGGCGCGCCGCCACGTGGGGAGGGGGCCCATGACCCCCTCGGCCATCTCCCTTTCGCGTACTTCATCTCCCAGAAACCCTAAGGTGCGGGGGAACATCGAGGATAGTCATTGCCGCCTCCTCGAGGCGGAAAACACCAGAGAGAAAAGAGCTCTCCGGCAGGCAGAAATTTGCCGGGGAAATTCCCTCCCGGAGGGGGTAAATCGTCGCCATCGTCACCGTCATCGAGCTGGACTTCATTGGGATCATCATCATCATCATCTCCGCCATCGACACCGTCATCTCCACCGCTGCACGTCGTCTCCGCTGTAACATCTAGGGTTGAATCTTGAGTATTTCATAGGGGAAACTCTCCCGGTGTTGATTACTCCTTGTTATTGATGCTATTGAGTGAAACCGTTGAATCAAGATTTATGTTCAGATTGTTATCCATCATCATATCACCTCTGATCATGTTCCATATGATGTCTTGTGAGTAGTTCGTTTAGTTCTTGAGGACATGGGTGAAGTCTAAATGTTAGTAGTGAACTATGTTGAGTAATATTTAATGGTTTGATATTTAAGTTGTGGTGTTATTCTTCTAGTGGTGTCATGTGAACGTCGACTACATGACACTTCACCTTTATGGGCCTAGGGGAATGCTCTTGTATTCGTTTGCTAATTGTGGGGTTGCCGGAGTGACATCAACCTGTTAATGTTTTATAGCTCATGAGGAAGTATGTGGTGTTTTATGTTTCAATATTGTTGGACAAACTTTCACCAATGGACTAGTGGCATATACATCCGCTTATCCAATAATTTTGCAAAAAGAGCTGGCAACGGGGTGCCCAGCCCCAATTAATAACTTTCATTAATAATTCTCTTCACATGTTTTGCCCTGATTTATCAGTAAGAAACTTAATTTTGCAATAGACACTCCTCCATGGTATGTGAAATGTTGGAAGGCACCCGAGGATTCGGTTAGCCATGGATTGTGAAAGCAAAGGTTGGGAGGAGTGTCATCCATAAATAAAACTAAAGTACATGTGTAAACAAAAGAGAAGAGGGATGATCTACCTTGCTGGTAGAGATAACGTCCTTCATGGGAGCCGCTCTTTGAAAGTCTGTTTGGCAAGAGGGTTAGAGTGCCCACTACCATTCGTTGGCAACAACAAACACCTCTCAAAACTTTATTTTTATGCTCTCTTTATGATTTCAAAACTTAAAAGCTCTAGCACATGATTTAATCTCTGCTTCCCTCTGCGAAGGGCCTATCTTTTACTTTTATGTTGAGTCAGTAAACCTATTTCCCTCTATCTCAAGCAAGCAATTGAGTTGTTGTGATCCAACCATTTATATTGTGATCTATTTAATCATGTCTTTTATTCTTCCTTGTTTAGTACAAATTTTATCTGAATGAATATGACTTTGAAGGTTATCAATGATTATGAGGAGATTGTTATGATTGAGCATGTAAGTTCTGCCATATAAGCTCTAATATAAAGACTCTGCTCGAAAGATAAGTACAATCTGTTAATTGTTCTTTGACCAAGAACGAAGTTTGCCATCACCAATTATGATTTCCTATGCACCTTTATTTGTGATTTCCCTTTACTTATTTCAAGTTGAGTTATATGAGGAAGTTGTTTACTAGAATGTCTTGTGTGAATTAATAAAAGTAGGAGGCTGTGTTGATCTTCTGTAAACAGTTCATGTATCCTTCTATAGACATACCTTGGACTCGCATATGTTTCTGTTGTACCACTCTGAGGGATGTAATATGAGTGGAACGGTGTTTCACTTGTGTTATGTCAACGCCTTGCGTACTATGTCGGCTAGAGGATTAGTGCACGATAACACTCTTATATTAGATGGCACAAATTATGATGTTTGGAAAATTTGCATGCTTAGTCATTTTCGGGACATTGACCCTCATATGGAGAAAATTGTAGATATAGGTTTTTCTCCTCCTATGGATTCACAAAATCTATCTTTAGAGGATGAGAAAAATTTATATCTCAATTCTCAAGCTTCTAATGTTCTTATGAATGCTTTGAGAGATGTAGGTCTTTTTCCATACTTGCCTTTTTGGAGCGCTCATGAGTTATGGACAAAGATTCAAGATAAATATGATGTGTCCAATATTATTAAGGATGATTGCATTGCTTCCACTTCCGGCCGTGATGAGTTCTCATCTTCATCCACTTCACCAATGTGTGGCAAGACACAAGGTAATGATATGGTGAGTGGTGATGAAAATTGCAATGTTGATATTGAGCTTACTATTGATGATTCTTCATCTCTATCTCATTGCAATGCTTCATCTATGGACATAAACACATATAGCACTATAACTCATCTACATGCTTGTGTTGATAGTCCTTGCATATCATGTGTAAGTTGCTTGAATAAATCTCATGATGATATGCTTGCTTTGTCTTGTGGCCATGATAAAAATGCTTATATTTCCTCTAGTTGTTGTGTGACTAACAATGTAGAGGAAACCAAAGATTCTATTGGTCAAGACAAGATCTTGAAAGGAGCCTCAAGTAACTCCTCATCTTTATCTCACGGTTCTCATATATGCCTTATGGCCAAGGGTTCCACGGTATCTCCTACCATGGAACCTAATATTTCTCGTGGTGATAAGGATGAGGATGAATATGAAGAAGAGGATTGGGTTGTCTCTCTACGCGATAAGGGTAAGAGTGTATTCAAGGTTCTTTGCAAAGATAAAATTGCTAGCTCTCACTTCTTTGAAATCTTGACTACCGCTATTGAGAGCCAAAAACTTATTTGGATGCGTGAGAACACCATTGATAAAATGGGTGCTCTTGAACGAGAGTATGCCAATGATGTAGCATCCCTAAAGAATGATCTTGAAGAAGAACAAGAGACCGTAGCCTCTCTTGAGGAGCAACTTGAAACCCTTGAGGTGTCTCAAAATGAAATATTTGCTAAACTCACTAAAGAAAGAGACCATGCTAAAGCTCAATTAAAATTGCTTAAAAATGAAAAGTCCAAAGTTGGTGTTGGTCATGATAAACTTGTTAAGGATCTAGATGATCTAGACAAGGCCCACAAGGCCTTGGAGAGCGAACACTCTATCCTCACCCACAAGGCCTTGGAGACCTTTATAATTAGAGCACAAAGCTTATTGGGCTGTAAGAGAACTTAATAAAGATTTTAAACTTGCCGGTAAGAAAAGGTTGCTACAATTGAGTTCTTTAGATGAATGGAGAAGTGAAGCTTATGAAAATGCTAAACTTTTTAAGGAGAAAGTTAAGAAGTGGCATGATAGAAGAATTATTAAAAGAGAATTTAATGTTGGAGATAAAGTTCTATTGTATCGGTCTCGTCTCAGATTTTTTGCAGGAAAATTACTCTCAAAATGGGAAGGACCATATGTTATTGAGGAGGTATATCGTTCAGGAGCAATAAAAATTAGCTCTTTGGAAGGTAACGCCACACAAGTAGTGAATGGACAAAGACTCAAGCATTATATTTCTGGAGATTCTTATAATGAAGATATTGATATTATTCAAGTGATAACTCCGGAAGCTTTCATCAAAGATCAAATTGACAGTTCTGCAGAGTCCGACTTTGAATAGGTAACAGTTTTAGTAATGAAAAGTCCGCGTTTAGCTTTCCGAACAATATTTCTGCTGTTTTTGGAAAATATGAAAAATTACGGGATCGAAACGGAGTGGAGGAGACGCGCGAGGGCCCGTCACCATAGGCCGGCGCGGCCCCACCCTGGCCGCGCCGCCCTATGGGGACAGCCCCTCGGCGTCCCGTTTCCACTCGTTTTCGACCTGGAACCTTCCTTTTGTCGTAAAAATATTTGCTATATAATCCCCCGGATCTCCAGAGGTCCGTATATCGTTTTCTCATCGTGTTTTGTTTCGAGCTGTTTTCTGCCAGATATTGTTTTGATCTAGAAGCACCATGGTCTCCAACAACAAAGACAAGGGACCTTTGGAGGAAGATATTCAAGACCCTGAATTGAAGAAAGAAGTCGAGAGCGAGGATGAGGAAGAAGCGGAGGAAACTCCGCGAGAACACCCGCGTGCCACCATTGCAAGCATTGGCGTGATATCAAATCCGTCCAACACCAAGAGAAGTGCACGGATCGCTACCGGAGGAGGAGTTCCACGTCGTTACTTAGCTCCAAGAACATCCTCTCCAAGCAATTACCACCCTTTCCGCAACCTAATCTACGATCGTCAAACTGAAAGGACCCCCAAGGTAGTGTTGCCAAGTGGTTGGGATATAGATCGTTCTAACATTGCAGGAGAGATGAAACCTGAAGCTGAAGGATGGGGAAACAACTCTAGGAGTTGGGACTCGCCACCTGACATGATTATGAGCCGCGTTGAGCACAACTCGGAGCTGATTCGCAACCTCACCTATGAGATTGAGGATTTAAAGGAACTTGTTAAGAAGCTTGTCGAGAAGAATCCATCACCATCACCACCGAAGGAGTAATTCATCATCGGTATTGGCATCCCCTTGGTTTGTTCCAAGCTTGGGGGAGTGCCGCGGTATCACATCATCATTACCTTTATCTTTTACTATCAAGTAGTGTCATATCATGAGTAGGGAAGTTATCATATGGAATAGTTTGCAATGTGGAAGTATCTCTCTTAGTTGGTTATCTATGTATCCGTTGGTGTGAGTTATCGTTATGGAATATTAATGAGAAGTCTTATCATTTACTTTTTGCACACCTTATTTTAGTTTGCAATTTCTTTTATATGATTACTCTTGACATTAGTATTGAAATCACTTTGGGAGCATCAAGTAAATCTATTTGGTTTTGGCAAACTTAGCATTGGTCAATAGCAACAACACCATGATGTTTAAATAAAAAAGGGAAATACATTTAGATATATTACTCTATGTTAATGAGTTTAGTATTCTGAAGTTAAAATTGCTTGTGCTTATGAGAAAGATGCATGATTGTCTCTATCACATGTATATTTGTTTGTTTCCTTCAACCTTTATGCTTGCTATCAAACCTTGCTAGCCAAAGACCTGTATTGAGAGGGAATGCTTCTCATACATCCAAAACCTTAGACCAAACCCATGCCATTTGTGTCCACCATAACTACCTACTATGTGGTATTTTGCGCCACTCCAAGTAAATACTTCATGTGCTACCTTTAAATAATTCAAACTATATTACTCTTTATTTGTGTCAATGTTTCATAGCTCATGAGGAAGTATGTGGTGTTTTATCTTTCAATCTTGTTGGGCGGACTTTCACCAATGGACTAGTGGCACATCCGCTTATCCAATAACTTTGCAATAAGAGCTGGCAACGGGGTTCCCAGCCCCAATTAATAACTTTCACTAATAATTCTCTTCACATGTTTTGCCCTGATTTATCAAAGCAACTTAATTTTGCAATAGACACTCCTCCATGGTATGTGAATGTTGGAAGGCACCCGAGGATTCGGTTAGCCATGGCTTGTGAAAGCAAAGGTTGGGGGAGTGTCATCCATAATAAAACTAAAATACATGTGTAAACAAAAGAGAAGGGGGATGATCTACCTTGCTGGTAGAGATGTCGTCCTCCATGGGAGCCGCTCTTGGAAGGTCTATTTGGCAAGGGGGTTAGAGTACCCGCTACCATTCGTTGACAACAACAAACACCACTCAAAATCTTACTTTTATGCTCTTTACATGATTTCAAAACTTGAAAAGCTCTAGCACATGATTTAATCCCTGCTTCCCTGCGGAGGACCTATCTTTTACTTTTATGTTGAGTCAGTAAACCTATTTCCCTCTATCTTAAGCAAGCAATTGAGTTGTTGTGAACCAACCATTTATGCTATGATTTAGTTAATCATGTCTTTTATGCTTTCTTGTTTAGTACAAATTTTATCTGAATGAATATGACTTTGAAAGTTATCAATGATTATGAGGAGATTGTTATGATTGAGAATGAAAGCCCTGCTATATAAATTCTAATATGAAAGCTTTGCTTAGAAAATAAGAGCAATCCGTTAGTAGTTCTCTGACCAAGAACAAAGTTTGCCATAACCATTTATGATTTCCTATGCACCTTTACTTGTGATTTCTCTTTACTTATTTCAAGTTGAGTTATATGAAGAGAATGTTTACTAGAATGTCTTGTGTGAATCAATATGATGCTTCTTGTCCGTATTTTATTTATCGACTCCTCACTCCATAAACATGTGGTCTTGTTTATTGAGCTCAGTTTCGCTTGGGGACAAGCGAGGTCTAAGCTTGGGGGGAGTTGATACGTCCATTTTGCATCACTATTTTATATCATAATTTGCTGTTATTCATTGATATATTTCATATTTAGAGATGATACTTATGTTATTTCATCTATTTTGCATGTTTCGTGATCATTGGAGAATTATTCACCGGAGCCAGGATTCTGCTGGAAAAAGCACCGTCAGGACGCCATATTTCTGAAGATCAACAATTGACGGAAATTACACGAAAATTCCTATTTTTCCAGAAGACGAAGGGAGCCAAAAGGGGGAGCCGGGAGGAGCCACCATGGGCCCCCCATAGGCCGGCGCGGCCCTGGCCTGGCCGCGCCGCCTTGTGGGGAGGGGGCCCACAGCCCCCTCTGGCTGCCTCTCCTTCGCATACTTCTTTGTCCCGAAAACCTAAGCCCCAGGGAGTTACGGAGAATTGACAGAGCTGCCTCTGCGGGGCGAAGAAACACCAGAGAGAAAAGAGCTCTCCGGCGGGCAGGAATCCGTCGGGGAAATTCCCTCCCGGAGGGGGAAATCGACGCCATCGCCATCGTCATCGAGCTGGACATCATCTCCATCGCCATCACCATCATCTCCATCATCTACACCGCCATCTCCACCGCTGCATCTCATCACCGCTGTAACGATTTGGGTTGGATCTTGATTGTTTGATAGGGGAAACTCTCCCGGTGTTGATTACTACTTGTTATTGATGCTATTGAGTGAAACCATTGAACCAAGGTTTATGTTCAGATTGTTATTCATCATCATATCACCTCTGATCATGTTCCATATGATGTCTAGTGAGTAGTTCGTTTAGTTCTTGAGGACATGGGTGAAGTCTGGATGTTAGTAGTGAATTATTGTTGAGTAGTATTCAATGTTATGATATTTAAGTTGTGGTGTTACTCTTCTAGTGGTGTCATGTGAACGCCGACTACATGATACTTCACCTTTATGGGCCTAGGGGAGTGCATCTTGTATTCGTTTGCTAATTGTGGGGTTGCCGGAGTGACAGCAACCTAAACCCCCGTTAGTATATCGGTGCAGGAGGGATAGCAGGATCTCAGAGTTTAAGGCTGTGGTTAGATTTATCTTAATTACTTTCTTGTATTTGCGGATGCTTGCAAGGGGTATAATCACAAGTATGTATTAGTCCTAGGAAGGGCGGTGCATTAGCATAGGTTCACCCACACAACACTTATCAAAACAATGAAGATTAATCAGCGTATGAAGCGAAAGCACTAGACTAAAATCCCCGTGTGTCCTCAAGAATGTTTGGTCATTATAAGTAAACAAACCGGCTTGTCCTTTGTGCTAAAAAGGATTGGGCCACTCGCTGCAATTATTTCTCTCGCATTTTATTTACTTGTACTTTATTTATCTGCTATATCAAAACCCCTTGAATACTTGTCTGTGAGCATTTACAGTGAATCCTTCATCGAAACTGCTTGTCAACACCTTCTGCTCCTCGTTGGGTTCGACACTCTTATTTATCGAAAGTACTACGATACACCCCCTATACTTGTGGGTCATCAAGACTATTTTCTGGCGCCGTTGCCGGGGAGTGAAGCGCTATTGGTAAGTGGAATTGGTAAGGAAACTTTTACTGTACGTGCTGATTTTGTTTCTGCTTGCTACTATAAGTCATTATGGAGAGATCCTCCCTTGAATTTCTATTTGGGAAATCTACTACTACTGCAACGGTAGTGGATGAGGCGCCAGGTGAGGAAGTAATACCATATAAAATACCTATGAAAATTATTGAACGTGTTGTGGATAACCGCTATGAAGGGGATGGAACTGTTCATCCTGGAGATCATTTACTATTTTTACATGAATTATGCGGGTTATTCAAATGTGCAGGTATTTCAATGGATGAAGTTAGGAAGAAATTATTTGTTATGTCGCTATCTGGTAAAGCGGCGCATTGGTATAAACTGTTGAAGGATGGGCGTTCTCTTGATTGGAAGGATATTGTGCCTGTATTTTACTCTAAATTCTATCCTCCAAGTGAAATTCACAAAGACCGCAACCGTATATATAATTTTTGGCCTCATGATGGAGAGAGTATTGCCCAAGCGTGGGGGAGATTGAAGTCTTTAATGCTCAAATGCCCCATTCATGAGCTTCCTGGTAATATTATTATTGATAATTTCTATGCAAGACTGTCTTTTCAAGATAAAACCTTGCTGGATACTTCTTGTTCTGGATCATTCACGTGCAATAAAGAAGAGTTTAAATGGGACCTTCTTGATCGAATCCAAGAAAATACTGAAGGATGGGAGAACGACAAAGGTAGAGTGTCAGGTATAAATTATAATTATGAATGCATTGAAACTTTTATGGATACTGATGAATATCGTAATATGAGTGCTACATATGGTCTTGACTCTCAAGTTGTTGCAAATATTTATAAAGCCTTTGCCTCTCATTTTGAATTGCCTAGGAAGAATTTTGATAAGTATCATGAACCATATAAAGATAAAGTTGATTCACCTAAAGGTAAATGTATTGAAATTAAAACTGTTGATCATGTTCTTCCTGAAGCTTATATTGAAAAAACTCCTTTCCCTGCTAAAATGAAGGAGTATTCTGTTATAACTAGTGTAGTTAATAAAAGTGCAAAGAAACCTATAGAACCTGAAGAACAAATAAAAGTTGAACCTGTTGTTGCAATAGTTAAAGATCTTGTTACTGAAAATGTGGAAGATGGTCATATTATTTTTTGTGAAGATGCTTCTAATATTGTTTCGCATCCTAATAAGTCTATGAAAGCCAGTGTTCCTGTGCTCTCTGTTCGAATTGGTGATCATTGCTATTATGGTTTATGCGACATTGGTGCAAGTATTAGTGCCATTCCTTATGAGCTCTACACGGAAATTATGCATGAAATTGGTTCTTGTGAACTCGAAGATATTGATGTGGTTATTCGGCTAGCTAATAGAGAAACTATCTCTCCCATTGGTATTGTTCGAGATGTTGAAGTTCTATGTGGTAAGATTAAATATCCTGCTGACTTTTTGGTACTTGGTTCTGCTGCTAGTAAGTTTTGTCCTATTATTTTTGGTAGACCTTTTCTAAATACATGTGGAGCTATTATAGATTGCAAGAAAGAGAAAATTGTTACTAAATTTGCTGGTGAATCTTATGAGTTTAACTTCTCTAAATTTGCCAAAACTCCTTATAAAGCTGATTTGCCTAATGAAGATTTTAGAGTTGAACAGTGTGCATCTATTGCTCTTGCTCCTAGTAATCCTTTGCAGCAACATTTGGAGAATAGTGAGAGTGAAGTTTTTAGGGAAGAAAGGGATGAGCTTGATGAAATTTTCCTTCGTCAACCTATTCTTAAACATGACTTACCGGTTGAAGATTTAGGTGTAACACCACCACCAAAGGAAGATCATGTATTTGATTTGAAACCATTACCTGATAATCTTAAGTATGCTTATATTGATGAGAAGAAAACATATCCTGTTATTATTAGTGCTAAGCTTTCAGATATCGAGGAAGAAAGGTTATTGGAAATATTGAAGAAGCACCGAGGAGCTATTGGCTATACTCTTGATGATTTGAAGGGGATTTCTCCCGCTATTTGCCAACATGCTATTAATATAGAAGATGGTGCAAAACCTGTTGTTGAACATCAGCGTCGTCTAATTCCCAAGATGAAGGATGTGGTAAGAAATGAGGTATTAAAACTTCTTGAAGCAGGTATTATATATCCTATTGCTGATAGTAGATGGGTTAGTCCTGTGCATTGTGTTCCTAAGAAAGGAGGTATAACCGTTGTGCCTAATGATAATGATGAGCTTATTCCTCAAAGAGTAGTTGTAGGGTATAGAATGTGCATTGATTTTAGGAAAGTGAATAAAGTTACTAAGAAAGATCATTACCCTTTACCTTTTATTGATCAAATGTTAGAAAGGCTGTCTAAAAATACTCATTTCTGTTTTCTTGATGGATATTCTGGGTTTTCACAAATTGCTGTTAGAGCTAAAGATCAAGAGAAAACCACTTTCACTTGTCCCTATGGAACTTATGCTTATAGGCGTATGCCTTTTGGTTTGTGTAATGCTCCTGCTACTTTTCAAAGATGCATGTCTGCTATTTTTCATGGCTTTTGTGAAAAGATTGTTGAGGTATTCATGGATGATTTTTCTGTCTATGGGAATTCTTTTGATAATTGCTTGCGAAACCTTGATAAAGTTTTGCAGAGATGTGAAGAAACTAACCTTGTTCTTAATTGGGAGAAATGCCACTTTATGGTTAATGAAGGAATTGTATTGGGACATAAAATTTCTGAGAGAGGTATCGAAGTTGATAGAGCTAAAGTTGAAGCAATTGAGAAGATGCCCTATCCTAGGGATGTTAAAGGTATTCGTAGTATTCTTGGTCATGCTGGTTTTTATAGGAGGTTTATTAAAGATTTCTCTAAAATTTCAAAGCTCTTACTAATCTTCTTCAAAAAGATGTACCTTTTGTTTTTGATGATGATTGTAAGGAAGCTTTTGAAACTCTAAAGAAAGCCTTAACAACTGCTCCTATAGTTGAACCGCCTGATTGGAATTTACCTTTTGAAATTATGTGTGATGCTAGTGATTTTGCTGTAGGTGCTGTTCTTGGACAGCGAGTAGATAAAAAATTGAATGTTATTCATTATGCTAGTAAAACTCTAGATGCTGCTCAAAGAAATTATGCTACAACTGAAAAAGAGTTATTAGCCGTAGTTTTTGCATGTGACAAGTTTAGACCCTATATTGTTGATTCAAAAGTCACAATTCATACTGATCATGCTGCAATTAGGTACCTTATGGAAAAGAAAGATGCTAAGCCGAGGCTTATTAGATGGGTTCTTCTTTTGCAAGAATTTGATTTACATATTGTAGATAGGAAAGGTGCTGATAATCCTGTTGCTGATAATTTGTCTAGATTGGAAAATATTACTTATGATCCTGTTCCTGTTAATGATAGTTTTCCAAATGAACAATTGGCTGTAATAAAGGTGAGCTCGCGAGAGAGCCTTGGTATGCTGATTATGCTAACTTTATTGTTTCGAAGTATTTGCCTCCAAGCAAAGGAGGAAATTCTTTTATGATTTGAGGCATTATTTTTGGGATGACCCACACTTATATAAAGAAGGAGTGGATGGTATTATGCGAAGATGTGTCCCAGAATATGAACAACAAGAGATATTGAGTAAATGCCATGGGAGTGCTTATGGAGGACATCACGCCGGAGATAGAACCGCACAAAAGGTTCTACAATCAGGTTTTTATTGGCCAACACTTTTCAAGGATGCAAGGAAGTTTATTTTATCTTGTGATGAATGTCAAAGAGTTGGTAATATCTCTAGACGCAATGAAATGCCTATGAATTATACTCTTGTTATTGAACCATTTGATTGTTGGGGATTTGACTTCATGGGTCCTTTCCCTTCTTCAGAAGGTAATACTCATATACTTGTCGCTGTTGATTATGTTACTAAATGGGTAGAAGCTATACCTACAAAAAGTGCTGATGGTGAGACCTCTATAAAAATGCTTGTAGATGTTATATTTCCTAGATTTTGAGTACCTAGATATATTATGACTGATGGAGGTTCTCATTTTATTCATGGTGGTTTTAGAAAAACTCTTGCCAAATATGGTATTAATCATAGAATTGCTTCAGCTTATCATCCTCAAACTAGTGGGCAAGTAGAATTATCAAATAGAGAAATTAAAGCTATCTTGGGAAAGACTGTTAATAAATCTAGAAAAAATTTGGCTAGTAAGTTAAAGGAAGCATTGTGGGCTTATAGAACTGCTTATAAAAATCCTATGGGCATGTCTCCTTATAAAATGGTTTATGGAAAAGCTTGTCATTTACCTTTAGAATTAGAGCACAAAGCTTATTGGGCTGTAAGAGAACTTAATAAAGATTTTAAACTTGCCGGTAAGAAAAGGTTGCTACAATTGAGTTCTTTAGATGAATGGAGAAGTGAAGCTTATGAAAATGCTAAACTTTTTAAGGAGAAAGTTAAGAAGTGGCATGATAGAAGAATTATTAAAAGAGAATTTAATGTTGGAGATAAAGTTCTATTGTATCGGTCTCGTCTCAGATTTTTTGCAGGAAAATTACTCTCAAAATGGGAAGGACCATATGTTATTGAGGAGGTATATCGTTCAGGAGCAATAAAAATTAGCTCTTTGGAAGGTAACGCCACACAAGTAGTGAATGGACAAAGACTCAAGCATTATATTTCTGGAGATTCTTATAATGAAGATATTGATATTATTCAAGTGATAACTCCGGAAGCTTTCATCAAAGATCAAATTGACAGTTCTGCAGAGTCCGACTTTGAATAGGTAACAGTTTTAGTAATGAAAAGTCCGCGTTTAGCTTTCCGAACAATATTTCTGCTGTTTTTGGAAAATATGAAAAATTACGGGATCGAAATGGAGGAGACGCGCGAGGGCCCGTCACCATAGGCCGGCGCGGGCCCCACCCTGGCCGCGCCGCCCTATGGGGACAGCCCCTCGGCGTCCCGTTTCCACTCGTTTTCGACCTGGAACCTTCCTTTTGTCGTAAAAATATTTGCTATATAATCCCCCGGATCCCAGAGGTCCGTATATCGTTTTCTCGTCGTGTTTTGTTTCGAGCTGTTTTCTGCCAGATATTGTTTTGATCTAGAAGCACCATGGTCTCCAACAACAAAGACAAGGGACCTTTGGAGGAAGATATTCAAGACCCTGAATTGAAGAAAGAAGTCGAGAGCGAGGATGAGGAAGAAGCGGAGGAAACTCCGCGAGAACACCCGCGTGCCACCATTGCAAGCATTGGCGTGATATCAAATCCGTCCAACACCAAGAGAAGTGCACGGATCGCTACCGGAGGAGGAGTTCCACGTCGTTACTTAGCTCCAAGAACATCCTCTCCAAGCAATTACCACCCTTTCCGCAACCTAATCTACGATCGTCAAACTGAAAGGACCCCCAAGGTAGTGTTGCCAAGTGGTTGGGATATAGATCGTTCTAACATTGCAGGAGAGATGAAACCTGAAGCTGAAGGATGGGGAAACAACTCTAGGAGTTGGGACTCGCCACCTGACATGATTATGAGCCGCGTTGAGCACAACTCGGAGCTGATTCGCAACCTCACCTATGAGATTGAGGATTTAAAGGAACTTGTTAAGAAGCTTGTCGAGAAGAATCCATCACCATCACCGCCGAAGGAGTAACTCATCATCGGTATTGGCATCCCCTTGGTTTATTCCAAGCTTGGGGGAGTGCCGCGGTATCACATCATCATTACCTTTATCTTTTACTATCAAGTAGTGTCATATCATGAGTAGGGAAGTTATTATATGGAATAGTTTGCAATGTGGAAGTATCTCTCTTAGTTGGTTATCTATGTATCCGTTGGTGTGAGTTATCGTTATGGAATATTAATGAGAAGTCTTATCATTTACTTTTTGCACACCTTATTTTAGTTTGCAATTTCTTTTATATGATTACTCTTGACATTAGTATTGAAATCACTTTGGGAGCATCAAGTAAATCTATTTGGTTTTGGCAAACTTAGCATTGGTCAATAGCAACAACACCATGATGTTTAAATAAAAAAGGGAAATACATTTAGATATATTACTCTATGTTAATGAGTTTAGTATTCTGAAGTTAAAATTGCTTGTGCTTATGAGAAAGATGCATGATTGTCTCTATCACATGTATATTTGTTTGTTTCCTTCAACCTTTATGCTTGCTATCAAACCTTGCTAGCCAAAGACCTGTATTGAGAGGGAATGCTTCTCATACATCCAAAACCTTAGACCAAACCCATGCCATTTGTGTCCACCATAACTACCTACTATGTGGTATTTTGCGCCACTCCAAGTAAATACTTCATGTGCTACCTTTAAATAATTCAAACTATATTACTCTTTATTTGTGTCAATGTTTCATAGCTCATGAGGAAGTATGTGGTGTTTTATCTTTCAATCTTGTTGGGCGGACTTTCACCAATGGACTAGTGGCACATCCGCTTATCCAATAACTTTGCAATAAGAGCTGGCAACGGGGTTCCCAGCCCCAATTAATAACTTTCACTAATAATTCTCTTCACATGTTTTGCCCTGATTTATCAGTAAGCAACTTAATTTTGCAATAGACACTCCTCCATGGTATGTGAATGTTGGAAGGCACCCAAGGATTCGGTTAGCCATGGCTTGTGAAAGCAAAGGTTGGGGGAGTGTCATCCATAATAAAACTAAAATACATGTGTAAACAAAAGAGAAGGGGGATGATCTACCTTGCTGGTAGAGATGTCGTCCTCCATGGGAGCCGCTCTTGGAAGGTCTGTTTGGCAAGGGGGTTAGAGTACCCACTACCATTCGTTGACAACAACAAACACCACTCAAAATCTTACTTTTATGCTCTTTACATGATTTCAAAACTTGAAAAGCTCTAGCACATGATTTAATCCCTGCTTCCCTCTGCGAAGGACCTATCTTTTACTTTTATGTTGAGTCAGTAAACCTATTTCCCTCTATCTTAAGCAAGCAATTGAGTTGTTGTGAACCAACCATTTATGCTATGATTTAGTTAATCATGTCTTTTATGCTTTCTTGTTTAGTACAAATTTTATCTGAATGAATATGACTTTGAAAGTTATCAATGATTATGAGGAGATTGTTATGATTGAGAATGAAAGCCCTGCTATATAAATTCTAATATGAAAGCTTTGCTTAGAAGATAAGTGCAATCCGTTAGTAGTTCTCTGACCAAGAACAAAGTTTGCCATAACCATTTATGATTTCCTATGCACCTTTACTTGTGATTTCTCTTTACTTATTTCAAGTTGAGTTATATGAAGAGAATGTTTACTAGAATGTCTTGTGTGAATCAATATGATGCTTCTTGTCCGTATTTTATTTATCGACTCCTCACTCCATAAACATGTGGTCTTGTTTATTGAGCTCAGTTTCGCTTGGGGACAAGCGAGGTCTAAGCTTGGGGGAGTTGATACGTCCATTTTGCATCACTATTTTATATCATAATTTGCTGTTATTCATTGATATATTTCATATTTAGAGATGATACTTATGTTATTTCATCTATTTTGCATGTTTCGTGATCATTGGAGAATTATTCACCGGAGCCAGGATTCTGCTGGAAAAAGCACCGTCAGGACGCCATATTTCTGAAGATCAACAATTGACGGAAATTACACGAAAATTCCTATTTTTCCAGAAGACGAAGGGAGCCAAAAGGGGGAGCCGGGAGGAGCCACCATGGGCCCCCCATAGGCCGGCGCGGGCCCAGGCCTGGCCGCGCCGCCTTGTGGGGAGGGGGCCCACAGCCCCCTCTGGCCGCCTCTCCTTCGCGTACTTCTTCGTCCCGAAAACCTAAGCCCCAGGAGTTACGGAGAATTGACAGAGCCGCCTCTGCGGGGCGGAGAAACACCAGAGAGAAAAGAGCTCTCCGGCGGGCAGGAATCCGCCGGGGAAATTCCCTCCCGGAGGGGGAAATCGACGCCATCGCCATCGTCATCGAGCTGGACATCATCTCCATCGCCATCACCATCATCTCCATCATCTACACCGCCATCTCCACCGCTGCATCTCGTCACCGCTGTAACGATTTGGGTTGGATCTTGATTGTTTGATAGGGGAAACTCTCCCGGTGTTGATTACTACTTGTTATTGATGCTATTGAGTGAAACCATTGAACCAAGGTTTATGTTCAGATTGTTATTCATCATCATATCACCTCTGATCATGTTCCATATGATGTCTCGTGAGTAGTTCGTTTAGTTCTTGAGGACATGGGTGAAGTCTGGATGTTAGTAGTGAATTATTGTTGAGTAGTATTCAATGTTATGATATTTAAGTTGTGGTGTTACTCTTCTAGTGGTGTCATGTGAACGTCGACTACATGATACTTCACCTTTATGGGCCTAGGGGAGTGCATCTTGTATTCGTTTGCTAATTGTGGGGTTGCCGGAGTGACAGCAACCTAAACCCCCGTTAGTATATCGGTGCAGGAGGGATAGCAGGATCTCAGAGTTTAAGGCTGTGGTTAGATTTATCTTAATTACTTTCTTGTATTTGCGGATGCTTGAAAGGGTATAATCACAAGTATGTATTAGTCCTAGGAAGGGCGGTGCATTAGCATAGGTTCACCCACACAACACTTATCAAAACAATGAAGATTAATCAGTCGTATGAAGCGAAAGCACTAGACTAAAATCCCCGTGTGTCCTCAAGAATGTTTGGTCATTATAAGTAAACAAACCGGCTTGTCCTTTGTGCTAAAAAGGATTGGGCCACTCGCTGCAATTATTTCTCTCGCATTTTATTTACTTGTACTTTATTTATCTGCTATATCAAAACCCCTTGAATACTTGTCTGTGAGCATTTACAGTGAATCCTTCATCGAAACTGCTTGTCAACACCTTCTGCTCCTCGTTGGGTTCGACACTCTTATTTATCAAAAGTACTACGATACACCCCCTATACTTGTGGGTCATCGGGATTATTTAGGCATAGATGCATGCTGGATAGCGGTCTATGTACTTTGTCGTAATGCCCTGATTAAATCACATAGTAATCATCGTTGATATGTATTGAATCTTTATTTGTCAATTGCTCGCCTGTAATTTGTTCACCCAGCATGTTAGTTATCTTATTGGAGATACACCACTAGTGAACTGTGGACCCCGGTCCATTCTTTTACATCTGAATACATTCTACTGTTTTTACTGTTCTTTGCAAACAAACACCATCTTCCACTCGATACGCTTAATCCTTTGTTTTCAGCAAGCCGGTGAGATTGACAACCTCACGTTACGTTGGGGCAAAGTACTTTGATTGTGTTGTGCAGGTTCCACGTTGGCGCCGGTTTCACCGGTGTTGCGCCGCACTACATTCCTCCACCAACAACCTTCACGTGCTTCTTGGCTCCTACTGGTTCGATAACCTTGGTTTCTTTCTGAGGGAAAACTTGCCGCTGTGCGCATCATACCTTCCTCTTGGGGTTCCTAACGGACGTGTACATCTACGCGCATCAAGCACTTTTTCTGGCGCCGTTGCCGGGAGATCAAGACACGCTGCAAGGGGAGTCTCCACTTCCAATCTCTTTACTTTGTTTTTGTCTTGCTTTATTTTATTTACTACTTTGTTTGCTGCACTTAAACAAAACACACAAAAAATTAGTTGCTAGCTTTACTTTATTTACTGTCTTGTTCTCTATATCAAAAACACAAAAAATTTAGTTACTTGTCTTTACTTTGTTTGCTTAGTTTATTTTACTACTGTTATAATGAGTAATCCTGAAGTTGAAGTTCGTTCTTTTAAGCAACAAGGTGGAGAAAGTTTTAAAGATGCTTGGTACAGAATTAGTAATGCTCATCATAGGTGCATTAAGAAACACTCCACTACTATCCTTCTTAGGAACTTTTATGTTGGTTTATCTAGTTGGAATAGGTATGTTCTTGATACTCTTTCAGGAGGTAATTTCCTAGGTACTCCCGCTTTAGAAGCTAGTTGCATCATTGAGAGTCTAGTTGGAATACCACCTGTTAATGAAGTTAAAATTGAAATCTCTCTTGAGGATGTTATGAAAAAATTGGAAACCATAGAGAAAAATTTTCCAAGTATTGAAACTAAATTGGAAATGTTACTTGATAAAACTGATGAACTTGATAAATCCTTAGGAGGAATTGATGAAAGAATTAGTATCCTAGGAACTTGTGTTGTCCAGGATAATCAAACCAATAGGATTGATGAACTTGAAAAAGCTATGGGAACCTTGGGTTCAACCTTTTCTTCTCTCAAGTATAATGAGAAAGCTTATGTGGGTAAAGAGCAAAAATTCATGTATGCCTCTAAAGTGCCTAAACAAAAGAATTATTATAGGCCTAAAATTGCTAAAACCCCTAGCACCACCATAGAAAATTTAGATAATGGAGCACCTAAAGTACCCTCTGCAACAAGTTGTGTTTGCAAGAAAAATAATAATGTTGATGCTCCATCTCTTGATGTTACTTGATTTGCACTTTCTGCGCCTAGCTGAAAGGCGTTAAAGAAAAGCACTTCTTGGGAGATAACCCATGTGTTTATTTTACTACAGAAATTTTTGTTTTGTTGAGACTTGGAAGTTGTTTACTACTGTAGCAACCTCTCCTTATCATGTTTTTGTGCCAAGTAAAGTTTCTATGCTAAAGTTGATGTTATATTTGGGATCGCTGCGCAGAAACAGCATTGCTGTCTGTCACGAATTCTGGCATAAGTCTCTGTAAAAAATTCGAAAAAATCTGCAAAATTACGAGCGTGATCCTCAGATACGTACGCAACTTTCATTAGTTTTGAGTTTTTCCATTTGAGCAAGTTAAGTGCCCAGTCCAGATGCATCTTTACGGACTGTTCTGTTTTTGACAGATTCTGTCTTTTATTTCGCATTGCCGCTTTTGCTATGTTGAATGAGTTTCTTTGTTCCATTAACTTTCAGAAGCTTTGTGCAATGTCCAGAAGTGTTAAGAATGATTGTGTCACCTCTGAATATGTGAATTTGTGGTTATGCACTAACCCTCTCATGAGTTTGCTTGAAGTTTGTGTGAAGGAAGTTTTCAAGGGTCAAGAGAAGAGGATGATATACTATGATCAAGAAGAGTGAAAGGTTTAAGCTTGGGGATGCCCCGGTGGTTCATCCCTGCATATTTTAAGAAGACTCAAGCATCTAAGCTTGGGGATGCCCAAGGCATCCCCTTCCTCGACAACATTATCAGGTCACTTCTAGTGAAACTATATTTTTATTCCGTCACATTCTTATGTTCTTTACTTGGAGCGTCGGTTTGTTTTTATTTTTGTTTTGTTTTGAATAAAGTTGGATCCCACCATTCTTATATTGGAGATATTACGCTCCGCTTTTTCTTATGGAACACTTGTGTTCTTAATTGTGCTTTAATGTTCATGGCGAAAGCTTATTGCTTCGTTAGATTGCTATGTGGTTGGAATTGGAAAATGCTGCATATGGTTTGGCAATTTGGCAATTGTTTGAGCTCTCATAGATCATGTTTAAGCTTTTGCATCATGTAGTTTAATCCATTAATGAAGAACTACTGTAGAGCTTGTTTAATTTGGTTTGCATGATTGATCTCTCTAAGTCTAGATATTTTCGGGTAAAGTGTTTGAACAACAAGGAACACAGTGTAGAGCCTTATAATACTTGCAATATGTTCTTGTGTGAGTTTTGCTGTACCTGTTCATACTTGTGTTTGCTTCAAACAACCTTGCTAGCCCAAACCTTGTACTGAGAGGAATTGCTTCTCGTGCATCCAAACACCTTGAGCCAAACACCATGCCATTTGTGTCCACCATATCTACCTACTATGTGGTATTTCCTGCCATTCCAAAGTAAATTACTTGAGTGCTACCTTTAAATTTCATTCCTCTACCTTTACAATATATAGCTCATGGGACAAATAGCTTAAAAACTATTGTGGTGATGAATATGTAGTTATGTGTCGTCGTGGTGAACAGACATATGCCATAGGATGGCTTATCTTGGGGCCGAATGGACGCTAGAGGATTCGGGGGAGGGTTTGTGACTAGATGGACGAACTTCCGGATGCTTTCCTCAAGAACTTGGCCAAGGCCAGAGGTAGAAGAAGAAAGACAAGAACTCGCTCTAGATCACCATGTTCATTGATCTTCACAGGTTACAGGTTTTTCTCTCTGGATCGCGCGTATGAAAGAGGCTGCCCCCTCTCCTTATATAGGGGAGAGGGTGGCTTACAGAACAAGAAACCCTAATGGGATCTTTGACTGGACAAACTACTTTACAAAGATACTTTATAAAGCTACTTTAATCACAGATGACGCCGGGGTCTTCTTTAAACATGGAGGCTGACGTCCTCCGGCTTCTTTGACCGTCACCCTCTTCTTTGTCTTCAAGCCTTCGCTTAAAGCTACTTTGCTTAGCTCATCCTTGTCTTCTTGCTCCTGACGGAATCTTTGACCAGTCAGCCGACACGCTCTTCCTTCCGGTGCGCCGGTATCTTTCCTCCCTGGTTCCGGTATACCCCTCTTGGGGATACCGGCTTAGCTTCACTTAACCAAACTCTATCTTCTTATTCCGGTATGAACATTAAACCGGTATCTTGAAGGGTGAGACCATCCGGTATGGCATATCTTTGGCATACCGGGGGTCATCCCCCCAACATTAGTCCCCGAAGCTGGTATAGTCTGGCGGATTCTATCCAACAGACCATGCCAGGTTTCCGTATCTTTGGATACCGGTTTAACTTTCTCAATTCTTGGCTCAAATCCGGCATCTTTGCTCGGACTTACATTTTCTCTGCTCGCAAGGCATTCTCCGGCATCTTACTCTCCGGTATCTTAGTCATTAAGTCTCTCCTCGACGAGGTCGAGAATATTTCGGGTTCCGTGCCTGTCAGAGACATGCACACTGTCGTGACAGTGTCAGTTGTCACTTCGTATTGACACTTGCGCGCCCATTTAATGCACCGCTGCAGATCCCACTCACCGCTTCGGATCCCGTGTGTGCCTCCGTGTGGCCTCCCTTTTTCGCGTGTATCTCTATGCCACGTGGCGACCTGTGATGCGAACCGTCGCGGGCCGCGAGGCAAACCGCGTAGGCCCAGCGGTTTTCGGCCCATCTTCTCTCTCCTTTATAAGCTCAACTGCCCCTTCTTCTTCCTCTTCTCCGCATTTCCCCTACCTTCGCGCATAGTGCTCCTCGCCTCTGCGCCTTCGCCGCTCTTCGTCCGCCGCTGCTTGCTTGAGCTTCGCCGCCCGGCGAACTTACGCCGCGCCTCCGCCGGACTTCGTCGTGCGGAGAGTTTCTGCAGCACCCTCCTTGAGTTCGCTGCATTCTTGCTTCCTTGCGACCCTGTCCGCCTCGCCGTCGGCGGTGCTCGTCGGCGACTGCTGGTCCGTCCCTTCGCCGGAGAAAGCCTTCCTCAACAACTGCGACGCTCAAGGTCAGTTCCAATCTTACTTTGCTCGCCATTTGCTCGCCTTTCAGATCTGGGGTCTACGGTGTTCTTATTTCTTCCTTTTTCTTTGATTTTTCTCTTACTCGTAGATCTTCACGCGGGGTCCAAGCGTGGGATTTCTGTTTCTTTCGCCTTCCATCCAATGTCTGACGAGGAATCTTCCTCCGCATCTTCCTCTTCTTCTTCCGTTAGACATAGCAAACAATCTTCCGGCGAATCTACAGCTTCAGATCCGATGGAGACCGATTCCGGCAACCAGCAGGAATCCGGTAGCCAGCAAGGTTCCGGTGGCCACCAAGATTCCGGTAGCCACCAAGACCCCGGTAGCCACCAAGAACCCGGTAGCTCTAGCCAAGCTCTAGCCAAGCATCCGGCAGCCACCTTGAAGCAAGTAGCTCTGGTGAAGCCTCGAGTAGCTCTAGCCAATCATCTGGCGAGGAGCCTTCCCCAATCACCCGCGGAGCCTGGATGGGCTCCAATGTCACTAAGTATGAGATCGACTGGTTATACCGGTCCCGCAGGATTCCGGAAGGAGTCACTTGCCGGATTCCTGGTGACGAAATAGTACCGGACCCCGAGCCCGACGAACGTGTTGTCTTTCTTGCTCACTTTGAGCGTGGCTTTGGCCTTCCTGCCTCCTCTTTTTTCCTGGATCTTCTAGATTTCTACAAGCTCCAACCTCACCATCTTCCTGGCAACTCCATCTTTTACCTTTCTTGTTATGCCACCTTCATGGAGGCCTATATCGGCATTCGTCCCACTCGTGAGACGTTTGCCCGCTTCTTTGCTCTTCGGATTAACTCCGTTCAGGGCTTAGATATCCCCAAGCCCAAACCTCCCGTGCAATGCGGGTCTTGCATAATCAGCTCCCGTCAAGGGAGCCCCTTTTTTAAGTTCTCCGGCCTCGAGTCTTGCCGGTTATGGCAAGGGACGTTCTTTTATGTGAAGAACAACGGCGCCGCAGATCTCATTGGTCTGCCTCCTTTCGATCCGGCGCCGCCCGCAAAGACCAACTGGGGCTACAATCCGAAGGAGTCTCACAACGAGACCAACCGGATTATACGCTTCATGAAGCAGAAGATGAAGGACACCGGCATCTGCTCCGATGATATTGTCCGCACCTTTATCTCGCGCCGGGTGCTTCCTCTGAAGCGCCGTTCGCATAGGATGAGCGAGATGTATGGTCCCTGGCGATCCCACCAAGATCACAGGCCATCCCCTTAGCAAGAAGGACGTTGTTCTCAAGGCTAAGCAGATTTGCCAAACTGCTATGCCATTTAACTGGGAATGGGGCCTCCTTCCCTTCAGCACTACTAACCCTCCAACCCAAGAAGTAAGGGATTATGCGATTGGGGTTGTTTTTGCCGGTGACTTTCTGCTTTTGCTAATCTTCTTTTTCATGTTTTAGGCCAAGGACCGCTTCCCCCTTATTGAAGCAGAGCGGCGAGGAGCTTGCCGGAAGCGCGCCCTTGACTCCTTCGACCCAGATCCCTACATCTTTTGGAAGGATCTGAAGATGGGCAAGACCCCGGCATCGCGTCTGGGCCGGTCTCCGCCAAAGCCAACCGGGTCCTCTGATGACCTGACCATGCTTGAGGTATTTTCTTTTCCGGTTTCTTTTACTTTTCCACTATTGTTTTCCTCCGAATTGCCTCTTAGCCTTATTCAATTCATAGATCCACGAGCACGTGCCGCCCCTGCGCGCCGAGGCCGGCTCTGAGTTTGTGGACAAGCTCATGGCCCAGGGCCAAAAGAACAAGCGGCCGTCATCTGACGATGGCTCCAGCCAGGCCCCTCCCTCCAAGCGCTTCCGGACTGAGCCCTTGGGGGAGAAGAAAGTGGGCGTGCGCCGCTACGGGCGCAAGCAGATGCCAACCGCTTCCGGGTAAGTTTTTCATTTTACATCCTACCTCCTTTTTGCCAAGTTCTTTTTCCGGTTGCTTTCTTCCAACTATCTTCCTTTCTTTTTCTTAGCCCTGCGCTCAAGCTTGGCCCAAGGCCATCAGGATCTGAGGGTTCCGCAAGGACCTCAACCCCTCCTCCTCACTCAAGCCCGGCACCACCTGGTGCCGGTAACACCTCTGCCTCCCTTTCGGGGGGCACAACAAGTTCGGGGCGTGCGGCCCCTTCATCATCAGATCACCGCACGGAGGAGGATCTTTCCTTTCTCCCAGAGAACCAGGATACCGGCACCAGCAATATCGGTGCCGGAGAAGAAGATGCTGCCGGGCAGGCGGAGCCTCCAGCTCCTCCTGTCCTTGAGAAAAAGACAACTTCCGCGCCGGAATCCTCCGCGCCGGAAGGTTCCAACCCGGGTGACGCGCCTATTGCTCCCCCTTCTCCACGAACCATCCTCATGCCGCCGCCAAGTGCTCCTAGCGCCCAGGCTTCCGGGGCCGCTTCCGCGCCACCGCCCAGGACCTCCAGGCTCATTAAGGGGAAGGCGACGGCTCCCGCCCTCTGCCGCCAGCAGCCCCTGGTGCTGCATGTCTCCAAGGCCGCCCATACGCCACTAAGGCCACCGGTCTCCTTGGCCGCATTACTGAGTTTAAGCGCAGAGGCCAGGATCTGGGGCATCTTCTGCCCTACGCCCAGAAGTGGAACGCCGCGGACGTAACTCCGGCGACCCGCGGCTTGGGCAAGGACAGGCTGCCGGCACCCGACCCAGTTGGGAATCGGTCTTCCGAAGAGCACTTTATGCGGCTCCGCAGCGCCGTGAAAGAGCTTGACAGCGCGTGGTATGACGCCACGAACAACCTGATGGTACGTTTTACTAACTTTTCTCAATTGTTACCGGTTTCCTCAGTTCCGGATTTGCTCTATTTTTCAGTTTTATGCCGGTTTCTCTCCTGTCTATCTTCCCAGTCCCCGAGTTTTGTGGTGAGAGCGCAGCTTTCAGGACAAAACTTGAATTTTGAAAACTAAGCGCAAAACCGGCACTGCCAGTCGCCGAGCTTCGGGTTAAGAACTTCGTTCTTAGCGCGAAACCTATCTTAGAACGCGCGAAACCGGCACTGCCAGTCCCCGAGTTTCGGGTTAAGAACTCTGTTCTTAGCGCGAAACTTACCTTAGAACGCGCGAAACCGGCACTGCCAGTCCCCGAGTTTCGGGTTAAGCACTTTGTTCTTAGCGCGAAACTTCACTAACTCTTTTGCTTTGAACAGCTCACGGCTGACGCTCGGAAGACCCTCTTTGAGGAGCTCTTATGGGAGCATCGGGAGCTCGTTGAGGCACACGATAAGTGCCAAGGTAAGCTTTTGTTCTGCCGGCGTCTTTCTTACCAGAATCTTTTTTCCTTCTAACACTCGCAATTTCTGCTTGACAGTGATCCCGGAAGCTTCCATTGATGCTCTCAAAGAGCAGCTCGCCAACGCCCAACGTACGACTTTGTTTTTTCTTCTGCTAACTTGGTTTACTTTCAATCTTACCAACACCATCTTGTGTACACCTTCTTTTCCGGGTTGCAGTGGAGAAGGAGCAGCTCATTAAACAGCATCAGGAGGAGCTGAGCGCCCAGAAGACCAGCTACCAGGAGCTCAAGTCCCAGCTCATTCAGCTAGGTCTTGACCATGCCAAGGTCCTCAAAGCCGCTGAAGCTGACGCAGCGGCCAAGATGAACGAGGCTCTGGAGGACGCCAGCAATGCCACCGTGGTGTTGCGAGCTGAGCTGGAGGAGCTGGCCAAGGCCCGGAAGGCTGCCGAGGAGAAGGCCGCGCGGCTGGAGGAGGAGCACAAGGAATGCAATCAGCTGATCCTTCAAACTGACGCCCTTGCCTATCGTGAGTTCTTTGACTACCGCATACGAGCCATTTTTTCTCCGACTTCATTTTCTTTTCGCTATCTTTTCTTCCGGTCTCTTTTTCTTCTGGATTCTTTTTCTTCCGGATTCTTTTCCTTAGCCCTTTTTCTTTGCACAGGCCTCTTTCCGGACTCCCAGACGTATGCTGTCAAGAAGGTTAACGCGCGCCGCCCTAGCCAGAGCCAGGCGAATCTTGCCGTGCCATGGACGCCCAACGACCATCTGGTCGCGCTTAACGCGCGGGTGTCTCATATGCGCGCCATTGATCGCAACTTATCCGACATCCCTGATGTAGCTTCCCAGCTCTTCAGGACCCTTTGGCCTGGCGAGGAGGTGCCGGACACTTTTTCTCTCATCAGCGATCGTCTCAAGGGCGCCGGCAGGAGGATCCGCGAATGGCAGTGCTCCGCTGCCCGCGCTGGAGCAGACTCTGCCCTCCGCGTCGCTTGTTCCTGGTACCCGGAGCTCGACCTGGATGCCCTCACCGGAGTGCGCGAAGGCGCGGAAACCGATCTGGACCCGATCCTTACCGCCAAGCGGCAGGATCGCGCGTACCGCATCGCGGAGTACGCCGAAATGCGCACCTTCATTCCTCCCCCTCATGATGTCCAAGATTATCTAGATGAGGAGGAAGATGAAGCCGAGGAGGAGCCTCTTGACGATGCTGGTGCTGGCGACGCTCCTCCGGAAGCTCCTGCTGCCTGATTATCTACCCTGAGATTAACCTGTTATGCTGTTTGGCCCTGCGTGGCTTAAGACAATGTTCTGTTAAATTCTGCCCCGGTATGCCGGGGCTTATGATGTAAAACTTTAAGTCTGCTCGTGGTTGACGTACAACATTTTGTGCCGGTAAGTTATACCGGTAGCTAATTATCTTAAGTTTGCCTTAGCGTTTTTGCGTTTGGTTCTGCTTTTATCCTGCACTTGCAAAGATTTCCAAATTGTTTCTGCATCCAATTCGATGCACACTTGGTTCTTTTGCCTTGGCTCTGCCTGCCTTCTCTGGGCGTTCTTTGGCGTATGAGCACAAGGTTCTTTCACCAAATAAGCATTTTCTTGAACTTAGAAATAATTCGAAATTTTGCAAAAAACCGGTATAACCGGGGTTAGTTAAATTTTTCCGGATTGTTCTTTCCCGGTTTCCCTCTCCACAGTTCATGTGCTTATCCCCTACCGGTTTATCTTGCTTGCCATGAAGCCAAGTTATGGACGACAGCAGAGTCGAAGACTCCGGTAGGGTTTAGCACACTACTAAACCGGAAAGAAAAAACGTTCAATAAGCAACCGGTAAACAGAAAAAATAGACATGTTTCATGCAACTCAATAAGGGTAGTCCCCGAGACTCATTCGAGGTTCCGACATCTTTTATTCATAGCAATCAAGGTACAAAAAAGAAACTCTTACAGCACCACTTCAAGAGTAGAAAGGACGCAACAAAGCTACATTCCATGGGCGTTTGGTCTCCTCTCCTGATTTGTCCGCCTTTCCCTTCTTCCATTCCTGCGCATCGATTAGGTAATATGCATCATTGTGGAGAGCCTTGCTCACAATGAAGGGTCCTTCCCATGGAGGGGAAAGTTTGTGCCTGCCTTCAGTGCGCTGCACCAGGCGTAGCACCAGGTCTCCTTCTCGGAAAACCCTCGGGTTTACCTTCCGGCTATGATAGCGTCGGAGGTTTTGCTGGTAAATGGCTGTTCTTGCCAGAGCTAGCTCTCTTGCTTCTTCTAGCAAGTCCACATCATTTTCCCGTGCCTCTTTTACCTCTTCTTCGGTATAGAGTTGCACCCTTGGGGAATCATGGAGAATGTCGGTTGGTATGACCGCTTCTGCCCCATAAACCATGAAGAATGGCGTGTATCCGGTAGACCGGTTCGGAGTTGTTCTTAGACTCCACAGCACTGATGGTAGCTCATCGATCCAACATCCCGGTGATTTTTCCATTGCATCAATGAGTCTTGGTTTGATACCGGAAAGTACCAAAGCATTTGTTCTTTCAACTTGGCCGTTGCCTTGTGGGTGCGCCACTGAGCACAAATCCAACCGTATGTTCTTGTCTTCGCAAAATCGTTTGAACTCTCCTTGGGCAAAGTTTGTGCCATTGTCGATTATGATACTATGTGGGTACCCGTATCGCAGGATTACATCTTTCAGGAATTTTACTGCCGTGTGGCCATCACACTTTGCAATAGGCTTCACTTCCAGCCACTTGGTGAACTTATCCACCATTACCAAGATGTGGGTCATGTTTCCCCTTGCGGTTTTGAATGGTCCAACCATGTCTAGGCACCAAACGGCAAAAGGCCAAGTTAGCGGTATGGTTTTTAAGCCGGACGCTGGGGTATGGTTCTGCTTAGCGTACCTCTGGCAGCCATTGCATTTCCTTACCAAATCCTCAGCATTATCCAAGGCTGTGGGCCAGTAGAACCCATGCCGGAACACCTTTGCTACCAAAGCCCTCGAAGAGGCGTGATGCCCGCATTCTCCTCGATGAATTTCCTCGAGCATTTCTCTTCCTTCTTCCGGCTCCACACATCTTTGGAGGACACCGGTAACACTTCTCTTGTATACCTCGCCATTGATGATGGTGTAAGGACCTTCTTTGTATCCTTTTTGATTCATTTTCGTCAACCGGCAAGGTGCCGTTGATCAGGAATTCCTTAATAGGTTTGACCCAAGATGGTGCCTCTCTAACCGCAAACACCGGCATGTCTATGTCCATGCTGTCCACGAGCATTGCCTCTTCCGGCATGGGCGTCGCAGTCCCCGAGTTTACCGGAGTAGTCCCCGTGTTTCCTTCATCAATCTCCATTGGCACCACATGTGATTCCGGTACAAAAATTGATTCCGACTCCGGACTTGGCTTGATTGATGGAACTCTCAAGTGTGCCAGAGCTATTCCGGGAGGAATTTCTTGCCTGGACGAACCTAGCTTGGATAAGGTATCCGCGGCCTCATTTTCTGCGCGCGGCACATGGTGAAACTCACACCCTTCGAAGAAGCCGGCAATCTTTTGCACATGGAACCGGTATGAGGCCATGTTGGCATCTTTTGCGTCCCAATCTCCGGAACACTGTTGCACCACAAGATCTGAATCACCATAGCAAATGATCCTGAGTGTCCCTATTTCTTTTGCGACCTTAAGCCCATGTATCAGAGCTTCGTATTCAGCGACGTTGTTTGACGCCCTGAAGTGCACTTGTAAAACATACCGGAGGTGATCTCCCTTTGGTGAGGTGAGTACTACACCGGCACCTAGACCCTCCTTGAGCTTGGATCCGTCAAAATGCATCTTCCAGTATTCTATTTTGTGCTCCGGCGGCTTGTACTGTATCTCCGCCCAATCAACCAAAAAATCAGCTAAAGCTTGCGATTTTATGGCATCTCTTCTTTCATACACCGGTACATACGGCGATAGCTGAATTGCCCATTTTGCAATCCGGCCGCTGGCATCCTTGTTGCCCATGATATCGGAGATGGGTGCCTCACTAACCACCTTCATGGGGTGCTCCTCAAAGTAATGCTTGAGCTTCGTGGCGGCCATGAACACGCCATAAGTCATTTTTTGGAAGTGCGGGTAGTTTTGCTTTGATGAGGAGAGCACCTCGCTCAGGTAGTATACCGGCCTCTGGACGGTTTTTCCTTCCTCTTCTCTTTCCACCACTACCACAACACTAACCACCCGGTTCGTTGCCGCTATATAAAGCAACATAGGTTCTCTTTCCAAGGGTGAGGCCAAAATTGGGGCCGTTACGAGCATGTTTTTCAATTCTTTAAACGCTGCGTCTGCCTGTGTGGTCCAGACGAAAGTATCCGATTTTCTCATCAAAGCATATAGCGGCAAGGCCTTTTCTCCTAGCCTGCTTATGAACCGGCTTAGCGATGCCAAGCTTCCGGTAAACTTTTGCACATCTTTCAATTCTCGTGGGATAGTCATTCTTTCTATCGCCCGGATTTTTACCGGATTAACCTCAATGCCCCGGCTTGACACAAGGAAACCAAGCAGCTTGCCGGCAGGGACACCAAAGGTGCACTTTGCCGGATTGAGTTTCATCCGGAACCGTCTTAGGTTATCAAATGTTTGCCGGATGTCATCGATTAAGGTATCTTTCACTTTAGTTTTTATCACAATATCATCCACATAAACTTGCACATTTTTTCCGATTTGATCAAACAAGCATTTTTGCATACAGCGCTGGTACGTTGCACCAGCGTTGCGCAAACCAAATGGCATAGTAACATAGCAGTAAGCCCCGTGCGGGGTAATGAACGCAGTTTTTATTTGATCTTCTTTTTTCAGAGGATTTGGAAGCCGGAATAGGCATCCAGGAACGACAACAGCTCACACCCAGCAGTAGAATCAATCACTTGATCGATTCGGGGCAAAGGGAAAGGGTCTCTTGGGCAAGCTTTGTTGAGGTTGGTGTAGTCGATGCACATGCGCCATATTTTTGCAAGTTTTGCCTCCAGGTTCTCATCTTTTTTCTTTTCGACCAACACCGGATTGGCCAGCCACTCTGTGTGCGTGACCTCCACGATGAAACCGGCAACCAGCAGTTTTGTTACCTCTTCTCCAATGATCTTTCTCCTATCTTCAGCGAACCGGCGCAAAGGTTGACGCACCGGCTTAGCATCTTTTCGGACGTTTAGAGAGTGCTCAGCCAGCTCCCTCGGAACACCCACCAAGTCATCAGTAGACCAGGCAAAGATATTCCGATTCTCACGGAGGAAGCTGACGAGCGCGCTTTCCTATGCTTGACTGAGGCCGGCACCGATACGAACGGTGCGCTCTGGGTAAGCCGGATCCAGCACAATGTCCTTTGTCTCGTTTGTCGGCTTGAATGTCGGTGAGTCCAAGCTTCCACTCATTGCCGCTAGGCTCAACTTTGAGGACTGAGCCAGCGCAACAGCAGTTTGCATTCTTTTCTTTTCTTCCGCTATCACCAGTGACTCTGCCAGGTTTGACCCGGCGGAAGCAGCTATTGAGACTTTATAGTTCCCCACCACAGTTAGTGGTCCACGAGGTGCCGGCATCTTCATCTTGAGATAGGCCGTGTGAGTTGATGCCATGAAAGCTGCCAAAGCCGGTCTCCCCAACAAGGCATGGTAGGGACTATCTAAGTCCACCACCTCAAACTCAAGGTTCTCAACACGACAATTGTCACGTCCTCCAAACGACACATCCACCCGAACTTTTCCTATTGGGGCGCAAGACAAACCGGGAACAATCCCATGGAAAGTCGTGTGAGTTGGCTGCAGCATGTTCTCTGTTATGCCCAGCGTACGCATGGTGTGCTTGTACATGATGTTTATGCTGCTACCGTTGTCTATCAGCACCTTGCTGAATTTTACTCGAGTTTCCGGCCCCTTCATGATTGGGTCCACAACAAGAGCATATCCACCCGGATTCGGCATGATTTTGGGGTGATCCTTGAACGACCAGGTGATTTCCTGATCTGACCACAGCATGTATTTTGGAACTGCCGGCATCACGGCGTTCACTTCCATGGAACGGCGATGCACACTTTGCCTGTCCATTGGCTCAGTGACAAAGACAACACAGCACAGATGCGGGTCCTCGTAAACATTCCGGCCTAAAGGTGCCGGTGGAGGTGGTTGGTCATTGTTTTGCTCCACCCGGTTAACCTGCTGGTACTGCTGCCTGTTTGGCTGAGGCTGCACCGGTAAGGCGTTTGCTCCAGTGAGTGGTGGTGGAGGTGGTAATTGCTGTTGTTGCTGCATGGGGCCCCCTGGCGCCTGCGCATCTTTTACCGCTCCCCTTTGCATCAAGAACTTGGTCCAAGAACAATCCTTCGTCAAGTGGTTTGACGGGTGATCCGGATTCGGCGTGTGCCACCGGCAAGGTTGGTCCATGGCGGCTTCCATGGTGTATTTTACGGGTTCCTGCCAGTTCTTTTTCTGGCCCCAGGGTTTCTTTTCTACCCACTGCTTTTTAGGACCCGCCCATGGCTGCGATCCGGTTTTCTGTCTCTGACTGCCGCTGGCGTCATAATTTTCTTGCACGGCAGCAACTTGCTGTGATGCATATCTTCGATCCGGGAAATCTTCTCTTCTTTTGTTGTTCCGGTTATCCCGGTATTGCTGCTGATGCGGATTCGACTGCTCCGGCTCAGCTTGCACTGCCGGTTGCATTGGGTCTCCCAATGCATAGCTATCTGCCACACGTATCATTTCCGCTAAGGTTGTGGGCATGCTTCTCTGCAGCCTTTGCCATAAGGGTGATCCTCTCCGGCATCCTTGACTGAACCAAGCAATGGCTTGTGCCTCAATCACTCCTTCACACGTGTTTCTCATTGAGTTCCACCGGGTGAGATAATCCCGGTCTGGTTCTCCGCACGCTGCTGACACAAGTTGCCGGGGCCGGTTTGGCCTTTGTAGGTACTCTGAAGTTGTTCACAAATGCTTCCTCAAAGTCCAACCATCCGTTAATACTTCCTGCCGGCAAGTTGTTTAGCCAAATTCGCAGGACCCACGAGGTAGGACGGTATGATTCTTACCGCCCAACGCCGGTTTACTCCACCACCAGCCACAAAACAGCCGTGACATAATCTGCCAGCCAGTCTTCCGGCTTGGTCGTGCCATCATACGTTTGTGTCCCGGGGCAACGGAAGTTGCGTACCGGTGGTTCTTCTCTCATGATCCGTGGACAAAACACCTTGGGCCAGGAGGTCCCTCACATTCAACTATCGCAGATAGATGTACTCTGTCCAGCCTGTGCCTCGCATCCCGGTCCGGCAAACATCTTTCCCCGTTCCCCAAAGGGTTCCGGTGGACTCTTGTCTGCTCCACCTCGGAATCCGACTCATCATATTCTTCCGGTTCCGCGGCTCTTGCCTGCCGGTACTCGGCGGTGGCATTTCCTCATCCACATATGCTACTCTTGCGGCTCGATAATTTTGCCCGGTTTCGTATCTGCCGGCATGATTGTTTCCGGCATAGCCTCCCTTGGCGTAGCCCCGATCTGCCCCTTGGCTTTTTCTACCGGCATCATGTTGCCCGGCTTTTTGCTTTCCAAGAACCGGATCATACACAACATCTCGTGCATTCTTCTCTTTTTCCCTTATTTTGTCCGGATGAGGGGACGATGCCTGCCCTGGGACTTGCTTCCGGCATTCTTTGTTGAACGCGCGGATTTTGAGGCCACTGCCTCGTTCAGCTTAGCTAGCTGCTCAGCATTTTGCTGCTCAATGGTTTTCAACAACTCTTTTACACGTTCTTGCTGCTTTGCCAACTCGTCACCGGAAAGAGATTCACATAACTCTACTGCAGCTTTAGCGGCTTTTATGGTTTTATCCGGACTACTGTACTTAGGCTTTTCTACGATGCTTACAGATACAGATGCACTCTTGCCGGCAAGAACTTCTTTGCGCAAATCCTGATCTAGATTGCGAGCCTTAAGCCGGTTTTCCGGCATCCTAGCAGCATGAGCACTAACTGAAGCAAAGCCATGGGCAGCGTTGTACTCACGTAGGGTTAGGTTCAGCTCGCGCTGCGCCCGGATGATGTCGGCGCCACCGGTAAGCAGGGCCTTGCGCGTGGCCTCCAGCTCCTCCTGAGCCTTTGCCGGGTCGATGTTCTGCGCGATGGGCGTGGCCAGCGTGTTCATCGCCGCTTGAAGAGGTGTTGCCGGTGGTGCTGATGATGCTCCCGCGACGCCGGCGTCACGTTCCAGCGGTGGTTTTGCCGCGCGGGTCGATGCCGCACGTTCATCTCCTTGCTCCACAGCTCCCTTGCCGGTGTTGACCGCACCAGCCATCATGACCTCCACGCTGCCGGCAGCGCGGCCAGCACACAGCCATCTTGGCGGATCCGGCGCCACCAGCACCGGCGAGAGGCGCTGGCGCACAGGGAGGTGCCGAAATAGACGCGGATGCTGCCGAACTGATGGTGCGGCCGCTCGGGAACTTGCCGCCGTTGGCGAAGCAGCCAGCGTTATCGTTGATGAAGTCCATGTTGTAGATGCGTTGCACGAGCGCGGACACCGTGCGCTCGCCGTTGATGTCGAGGATGCCCGCCCGAATATGAACTCCAGCAAGCGCCACTTCATGCCCCACGGTGGGCGCCAACTGTCGTCGGTGAAAGACAGATGCCATAGGATGGCTTATCTTGGGGCCGAATGGACGCTAGAGGATTCGGGGGAGGGTTTGTGACTAGATGGACGAACTTCCGGATGCTTTCCTCAAGAACTTGGCCAAGGCCAGAGGTAGGAGAAGAAAGACACAAGGAGGAACTCGCTCTAGATCACCATGTTCATTGATCTTCACCGGTTACAGGTTTTTCTCTCTTCACTGGATCGTACGTATGAAAGAGGCTGCCCCCTCTCCTTATATAGGAGAGGGTGGCTTACAGGACAAGAAACCCTAATGGGATCTTTGACTGGACAAACTACTTTACAAAGATACTTTATAAAGCTACTTTAATCGTAGATGACGCCGGGGTCTTCTTTAAACATGGAGGCTGACGTCCTCCGGCTTCTTTGACCGTCACCCTCTTCTTTGTCTTCAAGCCTTCGCTTAAAGCTACTTTGCTTAGCTCATCCTTGTCTTCTTGCTCCTGAAATCTTTGACCAGTCAGCCGACACGCTCTTCCTTCCGGTGCGCCGGTATCTTTCCTCCCTGGTTCCGGTATACCCCTCTTGGGGATACCGGCTTAGCTTCACATAACCAAACTCTATCTTCTTATTCCGGTATGAACATTAAACCGGTATCTTGAAGGGTGAGACCATCCGGTATGGCATATCTTTGGCATACCGGGGGTCATCCCCCCAACATTATGTGTCTTAATTCTTATAAGTTGCTTGTTGAGCGGTAACCATGTTTTCTGGGGACGCCATCAACTTTATCTTTGTTGGATATCATGTGAGATGCTATGCATGTTCGTCTTGTCTGAAGTAAGTGCGATTTCATGATCAAATGGTTTGAGTATGCATATGTTAGAGAAGAACATTGGGCCGCTAACTAAAGCCATGTATCATGGTGGAAGTTTCAGTTTTGACATACAACCTCAATCTCTTATGAGAATATTAACGTTGTTGAATGCTTAAGCATTAAAAAGAGGAGTCCATTAGCTGTTGTCTATGTTGTCCCGGTATGGATGTCTAAGTTGAGAATAATCAAAGCGAGAAATCCAATGCGTGCTTTCTCCTTAGACACTTGTACAGGCGGCATAGAGGTACCCCTTTGTGACACTTGGTTGAAGCATATGTTATGCGATGAGAATCCGTGTTTCCGAGCTAAGTAGGAATGAGACATGCAACTTGTAGGAAGTATTATGCATAGCACATATGAATTATTACTACCGTTGACAAAATTGTTTCTATGTTTTCAAAATAAAAGCTCTAGCACAAAAATAGTAATCCATGCTTCCTCTGCGAAGGGCCAATCTTTTACTTTATGTTGAGTCAGTTTACCCATTCTTTCTATCTTAGAAGCAAACACTTGTGTTAACTGTGTGCATTGATTCTTACATGTTTACTTATTGCACCTGTTATATTACTCTATGTTGACAAATATCCATGAGATATACATGTTACAAGTTGAAAGCAATTGCTGAAACTTAATCATCCTTTGTGTTGCTTCAATGCATTCTACTTAGAATTTATTGCTTATGAGTTATCTCTTATGCAAGTCTTATTGATACTTGTCTTGAAAGTATTATTCATGAAAAGTTTTGCTATATGATTCATTTGTTTAGTCATTATCTTTGTTAGCAATCTTTTGTTTAGATCACTCCATTCATCTCATATGCTTTACAATAATGTTGATCAAGATTATGTTGGTAGCATGTCACTTCAGAAATTATTTGTGTTATCATTTACCTACTCGAGGACGAGTAGGAACTAAGCTTGGGGATGCTTGATACGTCTCAAACGTATCTATAATTTCTTATGTTCCATGCTACTTTTATTACAATACTTGAATGTTTGATACATACTTTACAGCGTTATTTTACATTTTCCGGCACTAACCTATTAACAAGATGCCGAAGTGCCAGTTGTGTTTTCTGTTTTTGGTTTCAGAAATCCTAATAAGGAAATATTCTCGGAATTGGACGAAATCAACGCCCAGGGTCCTATTTTTGCACGAAGCTTCCAGAAGACCGAGGGAGAGACGAAGTGGGGCCACGAGGTGGCCAGACACCAAGGCGGCGGCCCAGCCCCGGCCGCGCGGCCCTAGTGTGTGGGCCCCTGTGCGCCACTCTGACCTACCCTTCCGCCTACTTAAAGCCTCCATCGCGAAACCCCCGTACCGAGAGCCACGATACGGAAAACATTACTGAGAGGCCGCCGCCGCCAATCCCATCTCGGGGATTCAGGAGATCGCCTCGGCACCCTGCCGGAGAGGGGAATCATCACCGGAGGGGCTCTACATCATCATGCCCGCTCCGATTGATGCGTGAGTAGTTCATCCTTGAACTATGGGTAGCGTAGCTAGATGGTTGTCTTCTCCGCTTGTGCTTTCATTGTTATAGA
Source organism: Lolium multiflorum (assembly GCA_030979885.1). Lineage (NCBI taxonomy): Eukaryota > Viridiplantae > Streptophyta > Magnoliopsida > Poales > Poaceae > Lolium > Lolium multiflorum. The sequence goes on along the minus strand of CM061749.1, from coordinate 70,662,211 downwards.
TCTTGTGAGCTGCCTAACATGATCAAGATCATCTATTTGTAATGCTACATGTTGTGTTTGGTGAGATCCGATGAATAGAGAATATTATGTTAAGTTGATTATCAATCTATCATATATGTGTTGTTTATGTTCTTGCATGCTCTCCGTTGCTAGTAGAGGATCTAGCCAAGTTGATACTTGTAACTACAAGAGGGAGTAATTATGCTCGATAGTGGGTTCATGCCCGTAACTGCATGCTGACAAAGTTCTAAGGTTGCGAACGAGTGGGGCTTCGGTATATCAAATGACAAGTGGGGCCATGACGCTGATACAAGGGGCAATACACGGGTAGGATTAGATTTTTAAACGGAGCTCTACAGATGGCACGGAGGAGGTGGCATGCGGGGTGCCGAGATGAGATCGACGTCCACAAAGAACTGCATGAGGCGAGACCAGACGCATTAGATAGATATGAACTAGGCGCGTTTAACCATGCAAAGAAGAGAAGAAATGGTCGACGACATCGACGACCACCTCAAAACTTTGACTGACCGTGTCGGACACGAACGCGAGCAATGTAGAGAAAACTAGTGTCTCTCCTTTCTGGCGTGTATAGGTGGGTGCTAGGAGAGTGTGGTGGCGAAGGGAAAGACCTCGCGGTGGTCTATGGCGTCCAGCATAGCGGGTCGGCGTGGCCGTGCCCACAGCGGCGTGCATGCATGTTCGGCATTGGCATCAGCATGTACGTTCGGCATTGGCCTCGGCGGTATCTCTGGTGTGTCAGTGATTGAATAGGGGACGGGATTGAGGGTGCATCCCGACGTTGACCTAGCAGTGGCGGCGAGCATAGCCGTTCTGACCATGCCGATATCGGCATCGGCATCGTTTGGAGGCTGTGGTGCTCGAATCAAGTTGGGATTTGTTTCTTGTAGGCCAAAATGAATTTGAAACAAGTTTCATGTTGAAGGTTAGGTAACGAAAGTTTGTAACTATCCCAAAATTATACTAGCGCCATGGTGAGGTTCTTTTTGATAGAGCTATACGGTTGGGCAAACTTTTTTGACACTTTTTAGATAGGGTTCCTTGTTGTTACACGTATGGCATCATGTATGGAAAATTTGGGGTCATTTGGAGATGTTCGAAAAATCACTTTGCTTAAGCGCATGCCGTTTCGTCTCGCTGAAACCAGCTTTTCTAACAAGGTGATTTTTTCTACCTTCTCTAAATAACCTCAAATTTCATACAACTGATCTTCTATACATAGATAGATAGATTGTTTCGTTTTTACATTTTTCGAACTTTTTATTTCCCTTTATAATACCCAATTGATTTTCAGGTCAAAACCTCGAAAAACAACATCATGTATGGCATCATTTTCACCCTAAATTTCAAATTTTCTGAAACTTTCCCTTTTAGATATTCCTTGTTGTTATAGGTATGCCATCATGTATGCCAAACTTGGTTAGGTCTCACTGAAACCAGCTTTTGTAACAAATTAGGTTTTTTCTGCCTTCTCTAAATGACCTCAAAAATCATACGTGATAGGTTTATCATTCTATACAAAGATAGATGGTTTATGATTTTTTGCGTGAAAAGTAATGGCTACAACAAAGGGAATCGGTGATGGTTTATCATTTTTTTGCGTGAAAAGTAATGGCTATAACAAATTGTTGATGGTTTATCATTTTTTGCGTGAAAAGTAATGGCAACAACAAATCGGTGATGGTTTATCATTTTTTTTTGCGTGAAAAGTAATGGCAACAACAAATCGGTGATGGTTTATCATTTTTTTTGCGTGAAAAGTAATGGCTACAACAAATTGTTGATGGTTTATGATTTTTTGCGTGAAAAGTAATGGCTACAACAAATCGGTGATGGTTTATCATTTTTTTGCGTGAAAAGTAATGGCAACAACAAATCGGTGATGGTTTATCAATTTTTTTGCGTGAAAAGTAATGGCAACAACAAATCGGTGATGGTTTATCATTTTTTGCGTGAAAAATAACGCCTAAAAGAGTTTATAATTTTTAGCGCGTGAAAAATAATACAGAAAACCGCCCTTCAGCATACATAGAGGGTGGAAGCTAATTAACCGCCAACAGAGAGAGAGGGGTTATCCTGCCCGTTCCCTATATCATACGATCAACGGTCGGCGGGCACGATCCGCGTGACATGGGCTAGACCAATCAGGGCGATGTTGCACGTCTGCGAGAATTTGTGAAGAGAGAGGGCAAAACTGAGTACTATCAAGAAACCAAGGGCACCTGAGTAGTAAATAGACTAAGGGATTCAAATATGAGATTTAAAAAATGGAAAATGCGTGTTTTGTACAATGAAACTCATCTTGGCCTACCTCAAACTATTTGCAATACCAATATACATCAGTGTGAGAATTGTGGCCTCATTTAGACAAAGTATGATTTGGGGGAAGCTGTTTTGGGAAGGGCTTATTGTGGAAAACCATGCACCTTCATAGCTACTAGGTGATTTGAGAAGTGGCAATTTGTGGTAAAACTTGATTTATCTATGATTTGAGAAGTGGCAATTTGTGGTAAAGACTCCATGAGTAAGTGCCACTTTTTTCGGATTTTTTTGCACATTAAATGACTCATTTAACTAGTTAATCCCATTTGTTGACTCTCTGTTGACCAGCCACTTGAGGGTAAAACTGAGTATATTGCACTAGCCAGTATTAGCACTCGAGGGGAAAATTGAGCACACAAAAATGCTAGTATAAGACTCGAGGGTATACCTGAGTATATCTAAATTTCCAGGGTTAGACTCGAGGACACGTGCAATTGTTGACGCGTAGACGCGGGTCGCGGTGGAGAAGTCGAGACGTGCAATCGTGGACGCGTGTCGCGCTGCAGAAGTCCAAGACGTGCGACGTGCACCTGTGCACGCGTAGGACGCGGGTCGATTAACCACCCCTCGCCTTTATAGACGCCTCCTCGCACTCTCTCTGTCACTACTCGCTCACGCATCGCCAACTCTCTCACGTCCCATCATCTTCTCCAAAGCAAAAACCCTCTCCCTCTCCCTCTCCCTCTTCCTCTTCCTCCACCGGAGAGATGGACAAGGAGAATGCCAATCCCATCGTCGAGGTAGGCTCGAAGCGCGACGCCTCCATCTTCGGCGCCGTCCCCTCTACGGACGTCGCCGCCGGTGCATCGGAGGCTGCTGCCGCCGGTGGCAGTCAGATCCCGGCGGGATGGGACCCCTACGACCCCGTGCCGTACGTCCCGCCCCCGAACCCCTACGACACCTCCCTGGAGGACCCATGGAACGAGGTAACTACGGTTTGCTTCCTTTTTTGTTCCCCATTCATTTTTGCTGGTGTAGATGGATCTGTAGATGGATGAGTATTGGGCTAATATTTGCGCCGATTTTATTCCATTTTGTTTTGATCACTTCTTGATTTCGTTTAAGATTTGGGGTTCGGCTGTTCGGTTAATTTATGCAAGTAATATTGGATCTCAATCAGTTAATTTATGCAAGTAATCATGGGATCTCAATCAGTTATTTTATGCACTAATCAAAAGATATCAACCGTTTAATTTTGCAAATAATCTCGAATGTGTTCAAGTTCAGATCTAGTTCAGATCTAGAATCTGTTTCTTTGCCTATGATGAATGGTTGGGCACAAATTTTTACAGGGAGGGTTCAGCGAACCATTGCTGTGTACAAATCTGTTGTGCATGAGCTTTAGTTCGCTAACACCTTCCCTGTAGATATATAATCATGTCCACTCTAACTGAGGCTGACTCTGTTTTTCTTAACTTTGTTATCATGTACGTTAGTCATCGTTGCAACTCATTCACTAGTTTCTGTTTGATATGGATCAGATGTCTGGCAGCGACGTCGGCAGCGACGAAGAGGAGGAGGACGTCAAGACTCGCCAGGTCGCGGAGGTCTGCAGGTCGGCCAGACATCTCCTACTTCGCCAAGGAGGTCTACAGGTGCCCCTTCTGCACCAGGAGACTCGGCGCCACGGACTTCAACTGCCTCGTCACGCATGCCGAGAACATCAGCAACACCTTCCCCAACGTCGGCACGACGGTGAACGTCCACTCCTTCCACGCCAAGCACAGGGCGCTCGGCATGCACCTCCGCGCTTGCAGCGGGTGGAGATCTCCGCGGGTGCATGCCTCCGCTCAAGCCCAAGGCTCCCAAGGGGAGCAAGAGCAACAAGTGGAGGCAGAGCCAGATGGGGTAGGCGGAGTCCTGGACGTGTGCTGCTGCTGCCTCCTAGTTTGTATCCCTTTGTTGTTAGCTAGGGATCCCTTGTTGTTATGTTAGTATGATGGTGCTGTGAAGAACCTGTTACTATGTTGGCTGTTGTGTATGCAGCTTATTATCTATCCATATTATCTAGGGATTATCTATCCCTAGTCTACTATATTTTGTTGGCCGTACTTAGTTTTCTTGATTTACTTTGACTGTGAATTTATCGTACATTATCCTGGAGATTTGCTTCTAGATTTAACTACATACATATGGACCAGAGGGAGTACTAGATTTGCTGTCATATTGGGCAAACAACGAGGGCCAAAAGGCACAAATAATTGAAGAAAGTCAGAAATGCAAGCTTCTCTAGATTTTATACTAATTTGGTGAAAAGGACAGAGAGAAAGAGGGGAAAAATGTGCACTTAATAATGCCAATTTGGGGCCGAGAGAGACAGAACCCAGCTCCTGCTCACGTGCAACCAAACGCTTCTCCTGTCCCACGCGGTCCCTTTCTACCAACCCCACGCGACGCGGCCCCACACGACGCGGCCCCACACGACGCGGCCCCACACGTGACAGAACGGTCAACTAAACGGGAATCCCCGTCCGAGCTGCTTCTGCGGGTTTCAAACAAGGGCTTGGGGAAAACTGAGGAAAAACTAAGGAGCTGGGGAAAACTGAGTACAACTAAGGACCCGAGGGCAAAATGTGTTTTTATATGTTGTGTTTCCTACTTTCTTTTCTTGAGAAATCAAGTCTATGTATGTTGGCTTGAACACCCTGTATTTGTGTTTGTGTTGGAGCCTCTTTGCATCTTATTGTATCTTATATGGATCTTATGAGCGATTAATGGACTATCCCATTTTGGGGGAGTGGTATTCCTTTGGGAATTTCACAATCCTAACAATGTGTGTACATGAGGAATATCACTTAGAATTGATATTGCAAGATTATCTAGTCTCTATGTGGTATGCCATCTTCATGAGAAATTCAAATTCTAATGTCCATTAATATCTCTAGTTGGATCTTATTTGCCTCTTGTGAAAATAAATTCCTTATCACATTATGGGGGAGTAATAAGCTTTGTGCATATTACAAGCCTAGAAAATGTGAACATTTGAGGTTGTGTCACATAGAATTGATATCGTAAATTATCTCTCTCCTATGTGGCATGTTTGCTCAAACAAGTTCCAATTTGTTTAAATGGCTTCATTGCTAATATCTTTGTGGATCTTATTTGTGAAAGTTTTTCTTGGCATGGTTTTTCACAATGTGTCCCTCAATACATTTTTGGAAAACCATGTGCTTCAAGTCATGCTATTAATTGCTTTGCATGTTGGTATGAATGCTATTAATTGGTTTGCATGTTGGTATGACTAATTGAAGCTATCAAAAAACTCTTTTTGCATGATGGATAACTCTTATCTCTTACCATATTCTTTAGTTGTTGTAAATATGATCTTATACATACTTACAAACTACCACCGAGAAATATTTCCTAATACCTCTTGTCCTAGGACAATTGGCAATCTATTATGAGGTAGATATTTATTGATCATATTTACATTGGCTCTTGTGTTTAATTGCCTTATTTATTTCCATGAATTTGTTGTGCTTTGACTCCCATGTGTCTTCCTTGCATCTTATGGATCTAATTTGTCTATTTAAACTTTCTTAGCGTTTTTAGTAGATATAGGTAGCGTGATGATCCTAGTTTTGTGCATTTTGTATTCATATGAAAAATACTAGATAATGCACTAATCTTGGGGAGCTCTCCTATATTTGTTAGAATGCTTAACATCTCTTGATCATTATCAACAATTTGGTTTTGGGAGACAAACCTTTTCTTTTTGGTACTTTGTGCCATCATAAAAAGTGTTGAGGGTTTGGTTTATTTGTTGGAACCTTGCTCTCTTAGGAGTTGGTTATCTCATTCCTTTGTTTTTGGGTTTAATTAGCTTCTTATAATGAGATAAGTCTTTGGAGTCAATCTTGTGTTAATTTGATTCTTTGATATAATTTGGACAACCATTGTTTCTTGATTTAATTGGTGTTTTGTCCAAATTGTATCTTCCTTTGGTTCTTGAATGTATTGTGCATGCATATATTTAATATCCTGTGGCATTTGTTACTTTCTTTGATCCAATATATAGGGTAAACTCCATCAAATCCTAATTTGGCTAAGATGTGCATGAAATTCAATTTCATATCTATATGCACATAATTTTGTGGAGTTTGTCCTATATGTTGTAGTATGTCTAACTACTTCGGACCCAATTAGTTTGGGGACCATATTGTACTTACCTTTGTGTTAGGTACAATGGAGATGCATTGGATGCTTGTCTCTCACTTAGGAAGAAGTGGTGACTCAATGGTAATTTGAGGCAAGCTAGGATGGTTAGCGAACTCATATCTACTACATCCACACCAATGCTATCTCGGTAACAAGTATCTTCTCATGCATATTTTTCTAGCATCCAACCATGTGGTTGCATCTTGGCATGAATCTCTTGATTTGCAAATATTATGCTTCTTGCAAAGATTTTAATGAAACCTCTTTATTGCAAGTGTGAGTAAATTGAGATGAGCACATATGTTGGAAAGTATATAAAATCATGCTCATGATTTTTCCATCCCAACTATGCCTATCTAGCAATTTTATTGCATATCAATTCCTCAAGCCTCTCACATGTGCAATATCGATGAAAGTGCAAATTGAGTTATTTCTTTTGGTATCCTCGTTTGTGATACTTGTTTCCTTTCTCAAAGCATCCCAACTATCTTCTATCCCTTGTTGATATTTGTGATGTATTTTATGTGTTTGTGGTTGAAGTTCATGAATATACAATAAGATAAAATTGAGCCTTTGGCCATGCTATTAAGCAAAAATTCTTATTGGTATATTGCATGACTTCATCTTGGATATCATGCTATATTTCTTGTGTATCTATTTTGTGTGTACATGTTTCTTTGTGGATAAACATCTTCGTGATATTGCCCACTTAGAGAAACTTATACACATAAGAGATGATACATCTCCATTTGATATCTTATTTATTTGTTGTGTGTTGATTGGTCATGCTAAGCAATATAATTCATTGAAGACTATGATAATGTTTTTTTCTCATCCTTGTAATAGTCTTATAATATGATTTATCATGCCTTTCACATATCCTCTTGGTTGAGCCTTCTATTATGGTGCCTCTTACTTGTTTCTCAACCATTTGTTTGTTGCAAGTGTTAATCTTAATTTTCTATCTATGATCTATTGCAAATGTATGTGCTTTTAAATGGTAATAAGGGAGTGAGGATTCCATGTTATGCATTTTGTATTCAAATGTAACTTCTTAATTTATGCATGTATCTTTGGGAGCTTCCTCATTTTATTTAAAGCACTATTTTGTGGTGATCATTAGAGTTTGATTCACTTGGTATCTTTTGTTTTTGAATGATATTATGGGAGTGATGATTCCATGTTTGTGCACTTTATACTCTAATGCAAATTGTCTAGTTTGTGCACAAACCTTGGGAGCTTCCTCATATTATTTAGAGAAATCTTCTTGGTCTTATCATAATATCTATCTTTCTTTTGGTATCTTCCTTGTGGTTCATTTGGTTGCTTGCTTCATTTGTTGAAGCTTCTTGACTTTTTTTTTATCTTTTTGCAATCTTTGATCCTCTATAGTGTGTTTTCTTCCGAATATTCATCATTGGATACGTGCATTTGATTCCACTCAAATTATGAGAAATGCACACGATATGGAGGAGATCTCACTATATTGGCCTTCTAAATTTTTCACCCATTTCGGAAATTGGTGCCAATGAGGGAGAAGTTTAGAGGGTTTAAGGGAATTTGGCTATGTATTTTCTTTTTGCTTAAGCATATGCCTTTCTTGCATTGCATCTTTTTGTTTTGCATAGTTCAATATTTAGAGGAAACTCCACTAGGCTTTGAATGCCAATGTATGCAATGAAAGTCAAGTTCATTCACACATGCATATATTATGGGGGAGTTTGCTCTATGTATTCAACTTGTTTGTTACTTAAATTCCTTATATAAACCCTCTCAAAGAGATTTTCATCAATTACCAAAATGGGGGAGATTGAAAGTGCATGGAGCCCCCATGTGTGGTTTTGGTAATTAATGACAATCCCTATGGACTAATATTTGCATTGAGTTATATTTGTAGGAGTTGTCCATAGGCAATGCTTGAACCATATGTTGGCTTCAAGATTGCAATAAGAAGCAAATGAAGAAGATCAAGTGTCAAGTATGTCTTGAAGATGAAGATGAAGTGAGCTGTCAAGTTTAACTTCAAGACATCAACGATGAAGAATGAAGAAATGAAGTGTAGGTTCAAGACGAGCCATCTCAAAGAGATCATTTGCTTGAATCTTGTCATCCATATGGTGATCATGGATATGTGAAGATGCGCCAAAGAAGAAGCTCTCCCATGGTGGATTATGGGGGAGCAATCCACAAGACTAAGTCAAGCAAGCACAATCAAGAAAGGTGTTCCATCGTGTTGCGATTAAGACCATCATCATCGAGCTCATGTGGAATGTGCAAGATTAAGGTTTGCTCTTGATAGGGTTTCTTTCTCATCGGTCTCATGGTGTAGTTGGAAACCGGTTTATAGTTTAGTTGGCGTACTATCAAGAGGGTGCTCGAGTGAGTAACTCGATCGTATCCTTCGGAGAGTGCAAACCTTTGCATCCTTGCATCATCTTTCTTGGTTGTTATTTTGATCTTATCATGTGATCTTTTAGAGCTTGTGCTTATTCTCATAACAAGATCTAGTTCATCGAGAATGGATTTTTGCACGCGGAACTTATTGCATTTGCGAGGTTGGAGGTTTTACCGGTATGTCCTTTAATCGAGGCAGCCAGACCACCCCTAGGCGCGGCCAAGCCTAGCCCGCGCCTAGGGCAGGTGTGGGCCCCTCGTGGCCCCCCTCCATCTCGTCTTCTGGCTCCGTGAGTCTTCGGGTGAAATATGGATTTTACGATATTTTCCAGGAATTTTCCTGAAAGTTGGATTTCTGCACGAGACACCAGAGCAATTCTGCTGAAAACAACATCAGTCTATGTTAGTTGTATTCAATACACGCAAGAGATAGAGGGCAAACAACAGCAAACGTGTTCGGGAAAGTAGATACGTTTTGGACGTATCAACTCCCCCAAGATTAGCTTATTGCTTGTCCTCAAGCAATTTAGTGACAACTGAGTGTGATAAAAGAGACTTTCACGAACCTATTTGCTTCATATGATGTATATATTCTCATTACATGATCAAATACTTAGGCAATTCATAATAAGAAGCATGCAACTAAAGCTACTCAATAGTTATGCAAGCTATGAAAAGATACCAACACAATAATAAGCAACATGAAACATAAGTATCTGCAGGATTGCAATGTTCATAACATGATATGATAAAGTGGTATCTCGCTTGCCCTTATTTGTGGAGCAAAACATAAATGCGGGGGCACCTCTGAAGTTCAAGAGAAGGCTAGAAGTAAAAATATCGAAAGATTCAAGCATCACAGTTATAACACAATTAATCTTATTCCGGGACAAGCATATTACAGTAAGAATAACAGCTATACTTTCGAGAAGGTTCTAGGAGAAAGGATGGTAACTCAACATAAAAGTAAAAGATTGGCCCTATGCAGAGGGAAGCAAGATTACTCATGTGCTAGAGCTTTTTATTTTAAATGCAACAGGAGTGTTGAAAATATACATTTTGAGAGGTATGCATGTCTATGTCAACGACTGGCATTAAATGATTTATCATCCCTTCATATAGTGACCTCAAGAGCGGCTCCCATGTAGTTCTCCAATGCACACCATTATTTAGGATCTCTCCAGTACATAATGTGCGGAGCAGTGTTTATTTATTTGTTCATTTTATATTTTATTTGGGATGGGCACCCGGTTGCCTTGCTCTTTTTGCAATATTATGGACCAGCACATTATGCATGCTAGTCGCGGTATGAAGTCATGAAAGAACAATAAAGTACTCAATACTTCCTCATGCGAAACACAAAACAGGTGGTAATTTTGAAGGTTTAAAGGTAGCACACAAGCAATTCACTTTGGAGTGGCAGTGAAATACCACATATAGGTATGTATGGTGGACACAATTGGCACTTTGGTTTTTAGTGGTTGGATGCACGAGTAGAGCTCATACTCAGTACAAGTGAAGGCTAGCAATAGACTGGGAAGCGACAATCAAGAAAGCAGTAACTGTCATAATCATGCTTGCGACAGACAAAATTAACGGAAGCATAAAAGTAATACAAGAACTCCGAGGCAAGATAGGCTTAAATGAATTTTGTTTTAGTCTTATGCATGCTTGAGCATGTGCCAAGTCGATTCAAATGAAGCATTCAGAGGAGGATACCACAATGTCATATCGTTATATGAATAGAGCAATGCAAGCAAACATCTATATGACATGTTACCTACTATTAGTAAATTGGAACTAATCATGAGAGAGCATAAACTACTGAGCATCATTAAGTAGCATACACCTTACACAAATAAGCTAATCATGTCCACCTAAATGAGTATATGTACAAAAATGAAAACAAATATAGTCCATGCCAGCCTCTCACCACAACTCGAATTGTTGTGACCGTCATTAATTATTGCTCTTCACTTGTGTGGCTTGAATAATATGAAATTGATAACCAAGGAAATCACGGAAGACTGCTGAACCCTGCAGCAACTTTACAAAACCAAAGAAGAACAACAAATATTTTTGGGTTTTCGATTTTTAATCAACACACAAAGCAAAATCTTTTTGGATTTTCGAATAGCAAACCATAATGAGAAAATGAAACAAACTAAGAAGCACATGAAGAGACACAACCGAAATATTTTTGGTTTTTTGTATTTTGGAAAGTAGAAACAAAAGCAAGAACAAAAACAAAAAAACCGCAAAACAACATAAATATGCAAATGCAACAGTGGCAAAGAACGATTTTTCAAAAGTACTCAAGCAAAATGATTCAACTAACGAAAATGATCTGGGGCTCATTCTCAAAAATTGGCAGCTCAAAATTCCTTTCTGTCTGGAATTAAGAATTTTTACGGTAACAACACAAAATCTATTTTTAGACAGCAACTTCCACAATTCTTACCTCCTTCCTATTAGAGGCTATCATTGGTATAAAAACAAAATAAATAGGCTAAGGAGAGGTTATTACAGTATTAACAACTTCCAAGATTCAATAAAAAAGAAAGTATAGAAATAAACTAAACAAGAACATAAAGAAAACGAAATGTGGATATACAAAGTTCCGACGAAATATGATATGTAGATGAGTGAGATGTCGGTATACCTCCAACCAAGCTTTGGCTTTTGACCTAAGTGGAGATCACTCCCAGGCAGGCCAAGAAGTGTAAGAAGTGTTGCCTCAGTAATACAACGAAGAAGCACCTTCGTCCTGATATGAACTTAAGGACGCCCCGGTGTAATGCGTGGCGTAGTCATCAGTGGCCGCCTCCTCCTCCTGGTGCTGCCCATAGAATCCAAGAAGTCGTAGCTGCTCGTCCAACTCCTCCTTTGAGCGCGACCACGGCTTCATATGAACACTAAACAAACTAGATTGTGGAAGGGGAACCTCCCTTTCATCTCCATCAGTAAATAACATTCTATATACCAGACCTCCTGCACAAGAGTTAGCGGTAACAAATTGATGGTATTTCATAGTAGCAAGATCAAGTCTCTGTGGTGCCAACAACACATCATTTGGATCAATAGGAAGATCCAAAGAACCTATAATACGTGCAGCAATAATCCCCCCATAAATAGGTCCTTTAGCAGATAAGCGACGAGCAATAAGAGCACCAAGGTTGTACTTAGTACTATTATTGAGTGCAGTAGCTAGAAAATCCAAGTGATAATGAGAAATATTACTAGTGTTTTCCCTACCAAGAATACCAGTGGCAAGGTACTAATTAAAGTATCGAATAGCAGGGAGTTGAATATTCCTTATCTTGCCACGCTGGGATCGGCGGTCATCATCATTCGTCACCTAGTGCTCCAACAAATCAGCGGGAGTGTCCTTAATCTTCCTTGCTATCCCAATAGTAGGAATACCGATGATATCACCAAAATCTGGACAAAGACAAAGTGACAGACTTATTATAGATTTTAAATGCAACATTTGGCTTGAAGATAGTGTTACTAAAGGAAAAAAAACTCTCAACAAAGGTTTTAGTGAGCAAGGCATATTGTTCACTCTCATCATTCATGTAAGTAGTTAAGCCAACCCTGTCAACAAGGAGCGAGAAATCCTCATAGATCCCTGCATCTACCATGAAGTTAGCACAAGGAAAAGTGGATGGATGTGCTTCTCCATCACTGTCAACACCCGGATTTTTAAGTCCAGATGCCTATTATGCCATTCATCGCAATCCCAGGAATATTGTTTTTGCGAGACATAATAGATTGATATCACAACACATCATTCATTACATCACATAATTGTCTTACATAGAAGGATCACATGATCCAGTCTTAATACATCATAGTGGATCTAGAGATCCTATCACAGAACACATAGCGGAAGCGAAGTAACGGTTGCGGTCCATCTATTCCACAGCAACGTTGACGTCAGGAGTGATCCTAGTTGTCGTAGACTTCCCGCTGTCCATCTTCCTCGTACTGCTGTTCCTCTTCATAGTCTGGCCATTTGAATAGCCAGGGACAAAGCCATGAGTACTTTAAAGTACTCGCAAACTAATACTAATGTAAGCACTATCAACTATAGTAAGGGGTGCTAAGCTCTAAGTTTATTTGCATAAAGCCAATTTTATTTCATAAGCATTTAGTAAAAAGCCTCTTCATTTGCTAACTAACTCAAGTGGGAACATTAGTGTCATTCCCACAACTCTGTTGTGATTCAAGTCAAAGTCACCATTTCAAGTTCAAATCACAAGTCACCCTTCACCTGTCACATTTTTGAAAATGGTCTGATGACGGAACAGTATGGCCTTTCCAATCGTCCGTAACCGTGGACACGGCTATTCGAATAGTTCTACACTCTGCAGAGGTCGTACACTTGTGCCACAACATTTGCAATAATCCGTCAGGGTTAACTGGCCCTGATTTATCATACTCCGTATGCGGACTACCAACCATAACCTTTCACTTATATACTCTAGTACAGGCACCTCTCCCCATGAGCTTGGCCTCCCGGTGAAAACCAACCTGTTAACCCGGGAACTGCACAGGGCTTGGGCCGGACAATTCACCTCATTCACGTCATATCACATCATTTCTTTTGTAGAGGCAGCCCTCGGCATAACCCCGATGACGCTTGTTTAGAGGGAACCCATACTAAAGCACATAAATTTCTAGTTAAGCCCTTACCCATGTCGGGTATTGTGGGGGTACTTGCAAAATTGGAATGGTATCGCATCCGAACCCAACCATCAGTTTCTGTAAAGTTCACCATGTCATTCACAGGTCACATTCACCTTCAAAATCTTTCAATAGAATGACTCATCATTCCAAGGTTTTCAAAGTCATTTCATTTCACAAGTTCCCATCTAGAGTAGTCAATTTTATTTGTTAGCACTAGCAACTAATCATGAGGGGTGCTATCTAGCTTTCATTGCTCTAGGCTAAATTTGATACTCTTGTAGTATTCTATCTCTAGACCAAAGTTAACTATAAAAGCAAGTTATAATAATCAAAGTAAAAGCTTGTAATAATAAAACTTGGGATTGGGATCATGAAGCATAAAGTAAATGGGTGAGTGTGCCTTGCTCTAGTAGAGCTTTGCACTTTGCAAGAATATTAGCTTGCAAGAGTATAGCTTGCATTGGAGTTAGCTTGCATTGATAATAGCTTGCCTTGGTTGGAGTAGTGATCAAAGTTCTCTTCCTCTTCAAAGTAGTCCTCCTCCTCCTCGGTGTACTCCTCGGTACTAGCGTCTAAATACGAGTACAATACACACAATTACCACACAAAGCCTAAGTACTAGACTAAGCACACACATAAATTACTCCTACTAAGCTATCACTCAACATGCTTATTAGGTGAGTTGATTTAATTCTATTCTTAAGAAAAATAATTTCCTCTCATTATAAATATTAATTAGAGTTTCTATTTATTTCTTGAGAGAAAATAATTTCCTCTCATTAAATATTCTTAAGATTTAATTTCCTTCATGAATAAGATGTGACCTAGGTTGACTAAAGTCAACCTCCTCACAAGTATCAATTGGGAAATGATTTAAATGAGGTACACCATCTCATGCCTTTTTATTACCCATGATTAATGATTTAATATCATCAACTAATTTAATATGGGTTTAAAATTGACCATAGTCTATACCCCATATTAACTTAGTTGAGGCAAGATTTAAATGAGACCAATACATCTCATAAGATTTAATAAGTAGCCTTGATTACTTTAGATACTACTATGAAAAAGATTGAATATTTTTAAATAAGAACCTATGGATTATTTCTACATGTGTCATCAATTCTCATTGAATCCCTTGGGTAAGTATTTAATTGAGAGGCTACACCTCATATATTTTAATACCACATACTAATGATTAAATGAGGTGTAGCACCTCCTACCATTTAATTTTTAACATGGTAAGGATCTAATATTATCCACAATTTATATGAGACCTAAATGACCAGAGTCTCTAGCTTATTTTGAATTGTTCATGACAAGATTTACATGAGAGAAATATTCCCCTAAGAGTTATTAATAGTTTTGGACAATATCTTTGACTAGAAATAGCCATAAAGTCTTTTAATTAAACTAGGCCATGATCATTCAAGGTAAGCATGGCATATTTTTACAGAAACAATTAGTGTAAGTGAAATGTGAATTATAGGAGTTGGAATCAACTCAAAAGCATTTTTGGTTGATTTTTAAGAATTATTCTAAGGCAGAAAAGTCCCTGCCTTGTTATTTTTATCATTTAAATTCTATAATAAATCTAAGGTTGAGGCCAGTGTAGTCTTATAGATAATTTAACAAGGTTTCCAATTATATAAACTTTGTTCAATTTGGTTTGGTAGATTTTATTCTATTTAATTTTCAAAACAGTATCTGAGAAGAATTTGATTTAATTCGAAATATTCACATTCAAATGAGTGGGCTCGCGCGGGAAAAGAAATGGGCCAGTGAGAGGGGGAAAGAGTTGGGCCGGCCCAGCTAGCATGCCACGCACGCAGCGGGCCGCCTGACGGTGGCCCCCGCTTGTCAGCGGGTTTTAAAACCCGAAGGGGTACCTTTGATCGTGGGCCGTTGGATTAGGACGGCGATCGACGGACGAGGTGCGTCGTCGTCGTCGACGAGAGACAGCGGCGGCACGGCGGAGGTAGGGGGTCGACGGCGATCCTGGACTCCGGCGAGCGGCGGCGTTGACGCGAGGCGATGTTGGCGTGGACGGTGAGTCGAGTGGTGGTCGTGGGAGCTCCGGGGGTGCTCGGAATCGTCGGCGTCGTCGAGCTGCTGCGGCGGCGGGCTCTGGCCAAATTCCGACGAACCGGTGGCTAATCGAGAAGGGAAAGAGGTATTGGCGAGCTAGAAGGAGGTGGGGAGGCTACTGGTGTGCTTGGAAGAGGCTGGGAGGTCCTCCTTTTATAGGCTTGCGAGGTGACCGTGGGGGCGGCTCAGGTCGACGGCGAGGTCGTCGTTCCGAGGCGACGAAGGGGCCAGGGATGGTCGCTGGGTGTTGGCGACGTTCAGGCAGTGCTGACGAGCGTCATGGCGAAGCAGGGGGAGGAAGGGTCGCGTCGTCAACGTCATCGCACCATGGCAGTATGGTGGCGGATGATCGTCGTCCGTGACGAGGGCTACAGGGCGAGCGCGTCCCCGTGGTGTTGTCCAGTCGCTAGCTGACGTTGAGGTGAGCGTGTATGAGCCAGGGGAGAGGGAGGGGAGTGCTGTGTTGACGGGGCACAGCGGCGTCCTGTCGCGCTCTGGGGCGTCACCATGCGCATCCTGGCGCGCGTGGGCGTTCCCTGGGCGTGTCTGGGCGCGCCAGTCCTGGGCGATGTCGACGCCAACTTGGCCAACGGCGTGCACGGTCATGGTCAGAGGGGTGAGGGCAAGCTCCAGGACAAGGTGGCGTGGCCTGGATGGGAGAGGAGGTAGTGATGGCATGGTGTGCACTTGGCATGCCACGGCATGCATGATCATGGTCGTGGTGACCAAGCAACAGTGAAGGCAGAGGCATGGGTTGATGCTGAGGGGTGAGAGGAGGCTTCAGGGCAGCAGGGAGGGGCCAGGGTTGGACTTGGTCCAACCAAAATTGCAGCATGGGCACAAAAAGATACCCTGCCAGTAAGGTGTTTGATGAAATGCCCGCAAGAAATTTATTTTCAAATTTTGGAAAATCCTTTGGTGAATCTCATTCATATAATATTTGAAGTATATTGGTGGTGGTGGTGCTCATTTTGGTGTTGATTTGCAAAGATTCAAAAAGTTGGCCATCTTCTCTTTGTTTCAATGTCATCACTTGTCAATCCTATTCTGGTCAACCTGGTCAAAGTCAGCTCTGGTGGTCAACAGCAAAAAGGTTCACCTTCATATGGTCTTGGATGACATGGTCAGAGTTGACCAAGTTTGGTTGAAGAAAAGTCAAATGCAGGGGTGTAAAGTAGGGAAGATGTTATAAATGGGTGATATGACCATTATCACATGCATGTGAGTTTTGAATTTTCCTTTGATTTGATTCTGGTTTCTTTGATGCAAATGTGTTTGTTTATCATATATAAGTATTCTACAAGCAAGAGATCAAGCCATGATGGCCTTGGTTGAAGATTTGCAAATTGGGCTAAGTGTATGTAAGTGAATTTTGGGGATTTTCTCACTATGTGATTTCTCTTCAATTGAATT
Organism: Lolium multiflorum; assembly: GCA_030979885.1. Taxonomy (NCBI): domain Eukaryota; kingdom Viridiplantae; phylum Streptophyta; class Magnoliopsida; order Poales; family Poaceae; genus Lolium; species Lolium multiflorum. The sequence continues at coordinate 70,645,120 of CM061749.1, read as the reverse complement.
GACTTTGGTTGACTCTAATGTGATTCTTATTGGTTTAGAAACATTTTCAAACCATTGAATCCATTTCAAAGGTCTTGGTCAAAGATTTGCAAAATGGCCATAACACATAAGAGTTGAGGTGTCACTTTTTATTATTTTTGTAAAGTGTTGATCTTGCTTCTCTTGGACATGGGTTAGGGTCAATTTAGGGTTATATGAAGTTTAGAAATGGTTGCACACCATTTGGTCAAGGTTTTAGGTGCATAGGTCAAGAATTGGGGAAATGGCTATGTGCCACATATGCCTCTATGCATATGTTACATTTGGTTTTTAATTTGATTTGGCTTGACCCAATTGATGTTGTTGAGGGTTGAAATGGCATATGGAAGTGATCCAATCATCCACAACCAGCCCTAAGGTCAAACTTCTAAAATTCACAAATTTGCATGTTACTCTCATATGCCTCTATGGCATTTTTAGTTTCTTTTTATTTTCTTTGGAAACCACTTGGATTTGGTTTGACAAGGGCTAGGTAAGGTGTATGAAGGTTTTCCAAACCTCTAAGCAAAGTAGAAAAGCTTAGGGTGAAGTCTTATAAAAAAATAGCCATAGGCACATATGCCTCTTTCTTATTTAATTTCCTTTTATTTTAATTTAGCTAGGGTGGTGAAAAGAGGGGTGAGGTTTAGAGTTTAGTGGGGTTCACAATGGTTTACCACCATTTAGCATAAATATTAAAGGTAGGGTTCAAGATTTACCTATTAGGACTATATGCCCACATATATCTTTTATTTGATTTTGGGTTTCTCAAAATAGATCCAAATGATTTTTGGAGAAGATTAGGGTTTAAGGTTTTTCTTATTTGACTTCTTTCTCTTTTATTTTATTGGGTTGGTGACCTTCACTTGATCACTTTAGGGTTTTAGGGTTTAGCACATAAGCATAAAAACACTCATCATGGCAAAACACAAGATTTAAACCAGCTCTATATGTATCAATCTTATTTTAATAAAAGTTTTTGTTGGTTCCAAAATTTGGAACTAGGGAAATTCATTTTGTTTGTTTTGAAATTTTTGGGTTGTTACAAACCCTTCCCCCTTAAACAAATCTCGTCCCGAGATTTTAAGAAAGTTAGGTGCCTAAGAGAGATTGAGCATTTTTATTAACAGGAGGACATACTTGGCATGGTCTGGGGTGCTTCCTGAGCTTCAGTGGCAGTCATGTGGTAGAGACGGCCGTTGTTGTTGTTCTGATTCCTTCTTCCGGCAAAGCGGCGCTGTTGCTGAGCAGGTGTTGCGGTATTGGCGGCAATCGGCAAGCTTCTTGGGGCACTCATTGGAGAAGTGACCCACAACTCCACATTCGTAGCAGTTGACTGTGGACTTGTCTTTGGGGTTGACGGGACAGCGTTACCTCGGGGCAGTATTGGTGTTGTTGTTGTTTCCTTTGTTGTTACTGTTGTTGTTGTGGTGGTTGTTGTTGTTGTTGTTGCCTCCGGGCTTCGGGGGTCCTCCATTGTTGTTGGGGTAGTTGGGGCGATAATTCTGAGCAGGGGGCTTGCTGTGTCTTGGGGTGAATCCTCCAGAGGAGTTGTTGCGGTACTTCTGGGTATGATGGGGTCCACTTTGGTTCATCATCCGGCGCTTCTCGTTGGCTTGATGTAGCTTTCCTTCCATTTGTATGGCTGAGTCCACAAGGGCTTCTAAGGCGAACGGAATGTTCACTAACACAGTCTGCGTGTAGTCCGTTCAGAAATCTCTCCTTCCTCTTCTCATTGGTGTCTGTCTCATCCGGGGCGTACCTTGACAGTGTAAGAAACTTGTCGCGGTATTCCACCACGGACATCCTTCCTTGTTTGAGTTCACGGAACTCGTCTCTCATTTTCTTGATTAGTCCTTGGGGCACATGGTATTTACTAAACTTCAGCTTGAAGTCTTCCCAGTTCATCATTTGTCCGGCATTCATTGCGCGGGCACTTGTCCACCAGGCTCTCGCAGGTCCTGACAGATAGTGGGTGGCAACAGTACTTTCTCTCTTCTACTCCCGCAACTTCTAGGTTGTTTTCCATTGTCTGGAGCCAGTCATCTGCGTCAAGTGGCTCTTCAGTCTTGCTAAACATCGGAGGGTTGGTGTTCTGAAAGTTCTTGAGCTTTGATCCTGGGTGATCATGGTTTCCATGGCCTTGATTGTTCTGAGCTATTTGTTGCAGCAGCTGTTGGCTTGGCTTGCTCTCGGCTTCGCGGTCTTCCATCATCATCTGCAGCATTTGCATCATTGCGTCCTGGTTGCGGTTTGGTGGGGCCATCTGATCATTTGGAGTAGATGATAAGATGAGAGGGAAATTTCTATGGTTTGTTTGAGTTAAATTCAAAAAGTTCAAAACTTGAGTAGTGTTGAGGGGGTAGAAACCAACAACACTTTTTCATTCATACCAAGCATCACACATTACAAAGCTAACACACCGTTGGTTTTAAGAACCATTCATTCGCTCTACGATACAAGGGATCCTGATACAACTCACACCTACTTAAGTGCTGGGGTGATACTACTCTTCAGGGTGGATTCTTCTTCTTCACGGGTGAGGTGCTTGGCGAGAGGCGAGGGCGTTATCCAAATCTCTGCGGGTTTTGTACTGCCTGAAGTCCTGAGGGGCTTTATAGGGGTTCATCCCTGGTTGTGGTGGGGGCATGGTCATCGGTCTTCCCATGGAGTCATGTCTTGGGTAGTAGAGGAAACGAGTGTTCTTGATCTTGTCCTCATTTTGTCCACACAGACGGGAAATTGCTTCTTGCATAGCTTTGTCTAGTCCTTCCTTCCAGGTGTTTCCCGTTACAGAAAACCATATGGTTTCCCATACCGGGGCTCCAAGCTTTCTTCCTAGGTCAGCGGAAACTTCCCACCGGGGTGATCCTCCCAACTGATTATTGAAGGATGTTCCGAAGAACTCGGGGTACGGGTGTCCTAGATATTCCACTAGTTGCTTCAATTCCTTTTCGAACCTCAGTTCTCCTCCGTGACCAAGCTGATAGCATTTCCATTGGTATTCCATCTGTGAGAAATTTAAGATGAGTAAGTTAGAGAAGTGATCAAGTGTGCAAACTTTTATGTAGGATTATAAGGAAAAGTGGAGTATGGATCTCTTATTTTGGAAAAGATCTCAAGGATAAGAGTGAGAATAAGTTTTCATAAATATCTACTTCATTTGTTTTTGAAACTAAATTTTTCAGGACGTCCATTCTAACTAGGGTCTCCTAAGGTCAACAATGGCTCTGATACCAACTTGTCAACACCCGGATTTTTAAGTCCAGATGCCTATTATGCCATTCATCGCAATCCCAGGAATATTGTTTTTGCGAGACATAATAGATTGATATCACAACACATCATTCATTACATCACATAATTGTCTTACATAGAAGGATCACATGATCCAGTCTTAATACATCATAGTGGATCTAGAGATCCTATCACAGAACACATAGCGAAGCGAGTAACGGTCCATCTATTCCACAGGCAACTGTTGACGTCAGAGTGATCCTAGTTGTCGTAGACGTCCTGCTATCCATCTTCCTCGTACTGCTGTTCTCCTTCATAGTCTGGCCATTTGAATAGCCAGGGACAAAGCCATGAGTACTTTAAAGTACTCGCAAACTAATACTAATGTAAGCACTATCAACTATAGTAAGGGGGTGCTAAGCTCTAAGTTTATTTGCATAAAGCCAATTTTATTTCATAAGCATTTAGTAAAAGCCTCTTCATTTGCTAACTAACTCAAGTGGGAACATTAGTGTCATTCCCACAACTCTGTTGTGATTCAAGTCAAAGTCACCATTTCAAGTTCAAATCACAAGTCACCCTTCACCTGTCACATTTTTGAAAATGGTCTGATGACGGAACAGTATGGCCTTTCCAATCGTCCGTAACCGTGGACACGGCTATTCGAATAGTTCTACACTCTGCAGAGGTCGTACACTTGTGCCACAACATTTGCAATAATCCGTCAGGGTTAACTGGCCCTGATCATACTCCGTATGCGGACTACCAACCATAACCTTTCACTTATATACTCTAGTACAGGCACCTCTCCCCATGAGCTTGGCCTCCCGGTGAAAACCAACCTGTTAACCCGGGAACTGCACAGGGCTTGGGCCGGACAATTCACCTCATTCACGTCATATCACATCATTTCTTTTGTAGAGGCAGCCCTCGGCATAACCCCGATGACGCTTGTTTAGAGGGAACCCATACTAAAGCACATAAATTTCTAGTTAAGCCCTTACCCATGTCGGGTATTGTGGGGGTACTTGCAAAATTGGAATGGTATCGCATCCGAACCCAACCATCAGTTTAAAGTTCACCATGTCATTCACAAGTCACATTCACCTTCAAAATCTTTCAATAGAATGACTCATCATTCCAAGGTTTTCAAAGTCATTTCATTTCACAAGTTCCCATCTAGAGTAGTCAATTTTATTTGTTAGCACTAGCAACTAATCATGAGGGGTGCTATCTAGCTTTCATTGCTCTAGGCTAAATTTGATACTCTTGTAGTATTCTATCTCTAGACCAAAGTTAACTATAAAAGCAAGTTATAATAATCAAAGTAAAAGCTTGTAATAATAAAACTTGGGATTGGGATCATGAAGCATAAAGTAAATGGGTGAGTGTGCCTTGCTCTAGTAGAGCTTTGCACTTTGCAAGAATATTAGCTTGCAAGAGTATAGCTTGCATTGGAGTTAGCTTGCATTGATAATAGCTTGCCTTGGTTGGAGTAGTGATCAAAGTTCTCTTCCTCTTCAAAGTAGTCCTCCTCCTCCTCGGTGTACTCCTCGGTACTAGCGTCTAAATACGAGTACAATACACACAATTACCACACAAAGCCTAAGTACTAGACTAAGCACACACATAAATTACTCCTACTAAGCTATCACTCAACATGCTTATTAGGTGAGTTGATTTAATTCTATTCTTAAGAAAAATAATTTCCTCTCATTATAAATATTAATTAGAGTTTCTATAGCTTTCTTGAGAGAAAATAATTTCCTCTCATTAAATATTCTTAAGATTTAATTTCCTTCATGAATAAGATGTGACCTAGGTTGACTAAAGTCAACCTCCTCACAAGTATCAATTGGGAAATGATTTAAATGAGGTACACCATCTCATGCCTTTTTATTACCCATGATTAATGATTTAATATCATCAACTAATTTAATATGGGTTTAAAATTGACCATAGTCTATACCCCATATTAACTTAGTTGAGGCAAGATTTAAATGAGACCAATACATCTCATAAGATTTAATAAGTAGCCTTGATTACTTTAGATACTACTATGAAAAAGATTGAATATTTTTAAATAAGAACCTATGGATTATTTCTACATGTGTCATCAATTCTCATTGAATCCCTTGGGTAAGTATTTAATTGAGAGGCTACACCTCATATAGTTTAATACCACATACTAATGATTAAATGAGGTGTAGCACCTCCTACCATTTAATTTTTAACATGGTAAGGATCTAATATTATCCACAATTTATATGAGACCTAAATGACCAGAGTCTCTAGCTTATTTTGAATTGTTCATGACAAGATTTACATGAGAGAAATATTCCCCTAAGAGTTATTAATAGTTTTGGACAATATCTTTGACTAGAAATAGCCATAAAGTCTTTTAATTAAACTAGGCCATGATCATTCAAGGTAAGCATGGCATATTTTTACAGAAACAATTAGTGTAAGTGAAATGTGAATTATAGGAGTTGGAATCAACTCAAAAGCATTTTTGGTTGATTTTTAAGAATTATTCTAAGGCAGAAAAGTCCCTGCCTTGTTATTTTTATCATTTAAATTCTATAATAAATCTAAGGTTGAGGCCAGTGTAGTCTTATAGATAATTTAACAAGGTTTCCAATTATATAAACTTTGTTCAATTTGGTTTGGTAGATTTTATTCTATTTAATTTTCAAAACAGTATCTGAGAAGAATTTGATTTAATTCGAAATATTCACATTCAAATGAGTGGGCTCGCGCGGGAAAAGAAATGGGCCAGTGAGAGGGGGAAAGAGTTGGGCCGGCCCAGCTAGCATGCCACGCACGCAGCGGGCCGCCTGACGGTGGCCCCCGCTTGTCAGCGGGTTTTAAAACCCGAAGGGGTACCTTTGATCGTGGGCCGTTGGATTAGGACGGCGATCGACGGACGAGGTGCGTCGTCGTCGTCGACGAGAGACAGGGGCAGGCACGGCGGAGGTAGGGGGTCGACGGCGATCCTGGACTCCGGCGAGCGGCGGCGTTGACGCGAGGCGATGTTGGCGTGGACGGTGAGTCGAGTGGTGGTCGTGGGAGCTCCGGGGGTGCTCGGAATCGTCGGCGTCGTCGAGCTGCTGCGGCGGCGGGCTCTGGCCAAATTCCGACGAACCGGTGGCTAATCGAGAAGGGAAAGAGGTATTGGCGAGCTAGAAGGAGGTGGGGAGGCTACTGGTGTGCTTGGAAGAGGCTGGGAGGTCCTCCTTTTATAGGCTTGCGAGGTGACCGTGGGGGCGGCTCAGGTCGACGGCGAGGTCGTCGTTCCGAGGCGACGAAGGGGCCAGGGATGGTCGCTGGGTGTTGGCGACGTTCAGGCAGTGCTGACGAGCGTCATGGCGAAGCAGGGGGAGGAAGGGTCGCGTCGTCAACGTCATCGCACCATGGCAGTATGGTGGCGGATGATCGTCGTCCGTGACGAGGGCTACAGGGCGAGCGCGTCCCCGTGGTGTTGTCCAGTCGCTAGCTGACGTTGAGGTGAGCGTGTATGAGCCAGGGGAGAGGGAGGGGAGTGCTGTGTTGACGGGGCACAGCGGCGTCCTGTCGCGCTCTGGGGCGTCACCATGCGCATCCTGGCGCGCGTGGGCGTTCCCTGGGCGTGTCTGGGCGCGCCAGTCCTGGGCGATGTCGACGCCAACTTGGCCAACGGCGTGCACGGTCATGGTCAGAGGGGTGAGGGCAAGCTCCAGGACAAGGTGGCGTGGCCTGGATGGGAGAGGAGGTAGTGATGGCATGGTGTGCACTTGGCATGCCACGGCATGCATGATCATGGTCGTGGTGACCAAGCAACAGTGAAGGCAGAGGCATGGGTTGATGCTGAGGGGTGAGAGGAGGCTTCAGGGCAGCAGGGAGGGGCTAGGGTTGGACTTGGTCCAACCAAAATTGCAGCATGGGCACAAAAAGATACCCTGCCAGTAAGGTGTTTGATGAAATGCCCGCAAGAAATTTATTTTCAAATTTTGGAAAATCCTTTGGTGAATCTCATTCATATAATATTTGAAGTATATTGGTGGTGGTGGTGCTCATTTTGGTGTTGATTTGCAAAGATTCAAAAAGTTGGCCATCTTCTCTTTGTTTCAATGTCATCACTTGTCAATCCTATTCTGGTCAACCTGGTCAAAGTCAGCTCTGGTGGTCAACAGCAAAAAGGTTCACCTTCATATGGTCTTGGATGACATGGTCAGAGTTGACCAAGTTTGGTTGAAGAAAAGTCAAATGCAGGGGTGTAAAGTAGGGAAGATGTTATAAATGGGTGATATGACCATTATCACATGCATGTGAGTTTTGAATTTTCCTTTGATTTGATTCTGGTTTCTTTGATGCAAATGTGTTTGTTTATCATATATAAGTATTCTACAAGCAAGAGATCAAGCCATGGTGGCCTTGGTTGAAGATTTGCAAATTGGGCTAAGTGTATGTGAGTGAATTTTGGGGATTTTCTCACTATGTGATTTCTCTTCAATTGAATTGACTTTGGTTGACTCTAATGTGATTCTTATTGGTTTAGAAACATTTTCAAACCATTGAATCCATTTCAAAGGTCTTGGTCAAAGATTTGCAAAATGGCCATAACACATAAGAGTTGAGGTGTCACTTTTTATTATTTTTGTAAAGTGTTGATCTTGCTTCTCTTGGACATGGGTTAGGGTCAATTTAGGGTTATATGAAGTTTAGAAATGGTTGCACACCATTTGTTCAAGGTTTTAGGTGCATAGGTCAAGAATTGGGGAAATGGCTATGTGCCACATATGCCTCTATGCATATGTTACATTTGGTTTTTAATTTGATTTGGCTTGACCCAATTGATGTTGTTGAGGGTTGAAATGGCATATGGAAGTGATCCAATCATCCACAACCAGCCCTAAGGTCAAACTTCTAAAATTCACAAATTTGCATGTTACTCTCATATGCCTCTATGGCATTTTTAGTTTCTTTTTATTTTCTTTGGAAACCACTTGGATTTGGTTTGACAAGGGCTAGGTAAGGTGTATGAAGGTTTTCCAAACCTCTAAGCAAAGTAGAAAAGCTTAGGGTGAAGTCTTATAAAAATAGCCATAGGCACATATGCCTCTTTCTTATTTAATTTCCTTTTATTTTAATTTAGCTAGGGTGGTGAAAAGAGGGGTGAGGTTTAGAGTTTAGTGGGGTTCACAATGGTTTACCACCATTTAGCATAAATATTAAAGGTAGGGTTCAAGATTTACCTATTAGGACTATATGCCCACATATATCTTTTATTTGATTTTGGGTTTCTCAAAATAGATCCAAATGATTTTTGGAGAAGATTAGGGTTTAAGGTTTTTCTTATTTGACTTCTTTCTCTTTTATTTTATTGGGTTGGTGACCTTCACTTGATCACTTTAGGGTTTTAGGGTTTAGCACATAAGCATAAAAACACTCATCATGGCAAAACACAAGATTTAAACCAGCTCTATATGTATCAATCTTATTTTAATAAAAGTTTTTGTTGGTTCCAAAATTTGGAACTAGGGAAATTCATTTTGTTTGTTTTGAAATTTTTGGGTTGTTACAATCACCCTCTCACCAATATCCGGTGCAATGAGATCTTCATTATAGGATTGCCTAAATTGGGTAGATGATCTTGAAGACCTTCTTGGCCCAGGTGCTTCTCTCTCAAAGATTTCTCCATATGTGTGGTTGTCCATCCTTCTCTGAAATTTTTAGCAAACCTCATAAAAAGTGATTTTAAGACAAACAAATGAAGGAGAACACTTATAGAGACTTGTAAGAGGACTAAACATGCATCAAAACAACTTATCCCATCATAATACAAGCATGCAAGCTCACTTAACATGTCATCTACAGCAACAAAATACTCAAGATATACTCCACCAAACAAAATTCTACTTGGATAATCGAAGGAGTCACATACCGGAGAGCAAATGCTTCAAATTTCAGCAGGAAATATGGGCTGAGCAAGAGATCGAAAATTCGCATGGAAGAACAGCAAGAACACGGGTTTGAGCAATGGGGATGTGTTTTTTTGGGAGAGAGAAGAGAATGGCAGAGGAGGGAGCAAGTGGACGGCCAGGGGGCCCACACATGGCCTTGGCGCGGCCAGGGTGCCAGCCGCGCCACCACATGGTGTCACTAGTGGAAAACGGGCCTTTTGCACCGGTTGGTAAGGGCTATATGCACCGGATGCCCAACCGGTGCAAACAATCCGGTGCAAAAGGCCCCCCCTTTTGCACCGGTTCAGTTACGAACCGGTGCTAAAGGGTGCACCACGTGGCGGCTCCCGGGCGTCCGAGCGGAGGACCTTTAGCACCGGTTGTATACGAACCGGTGCTAAAGGGTCGCGGCAGAAAAACGCTGCCGCGGCAGAAAAACACTTTTTTCGAATTATTTTCTACTCCTTTTTTCTTTTTTCGGAATTTCTAATATTTTAGTTATTTCACAAGTTTAGTCTCTAACTACCCTTATCTCTAGTCTAATTACTTACTCGTGCTCAAACTTCCCGCTCGGTCACCCATCCTCCCACTACTCTAGCACTAGCACGCTTAACTTCCAAGTTCCTTTCCATCCCGCATCCAAGTGCTTCGCGCGCATGTATGTGATAGTAGTATCATATCAATCCTATTAACATGTCGATCGATGTCATATTTCTTTATTGTTCGAATTTCAAATAATTATTTTAATAAACCAAAGTAATGTTGTAATAATAATCTTGAATAAATAAATAAACATTAAATTTATAATTTGTATTATTTTTAATTATTTTCAATTTTTTAATTTTTAATTTTTTTTGCCAAACCTAAAACCTAAAAATTTGAAAATCTTATAATTTGCTAAAAGTAATAGCAATCTTTATTTAGATGCAATTATTAATTTTAATTTTAAAAAATAAAAAAATATAAAATCCTAAATTTCTGGAAAAAAACTAAAATCTTCCTGCTTTCATATTTTCATTTGGAATTTTCAAAATCTAAAAATTAGCTAACCGGGTAAACCCTGGTGAATTCGGATGTAATTTTTTCCCACGATGATTTTGATATATTATACGTTTTTTTTCGACGTCGTATGCAAAAGTTAATGCGATTTTACCATTTTTCAAACATTTTTTGCAATAAATGTGAAAATTCAAATTTGTTAATTTTCCCTAATAGTAGGTTGCATAACATACATGAATCTCAAAAGATTTTATTTTTTGAATAATCTATCATTTTCTTTTCTATTTTACAGTGTTAAAAAAGGCGATCCACGGGGGGGTGGAGGTGCGTGGGGAGCAGAAAAACCTTTTGCACCGGTTGGTGTTACGAATCGGTGCAAAAGGGTAGACCTTTTGCACCGGTTCGTAACACGAACCGGTGCAAAAGAGTTCGTGGCTGACGCCAACCCTTTGCACCGGGGTTTACAACGGTGCAAAAGGTCCCGCACGACGATAAGAATGGCAGGAACCGGTGCAATGATCCGGGGGGCCAAACCTGCACTTTGGAGGACAGGATAAAAGCCCTTGTTTCTACTAGTGTGTGGTCGGCTGATGTGTCCCCTTGGGCTGCCCAGGTGCCTCCCTACCCCTTTTCATGCGTACAAATTTTGTAGATACTTTCTGGAATTTTTCGTGAAACTTTATTTTAGGGCAATTTTCAGAATTTGAATAATAATTCTAACACATGAAAACAATTATGGAATGATGAAAAACAAATTGAAAACCAAATCTACAGCAACTCTAAGGCATTCTAATGTGAAATCAATCAATGGTACATAGGTGAAAACATAGTTTCATTAATTCAAAATTACTTTGTTAACAAGGTTGATCAAGTCTTGTTATCAAAATAATTTTATATGAATAAAAACTTTGCATTTCACTATATGATTATGTTACCTTAATCTTGACAGGCATAGTTCCAATCATGACAATATCATTCTCTTTCTCTGGCCTGGGAAAAGGCAAATGAAATTTCCCAATTTGGATGGTATCAATATTAATAATTGAATTTAGACCATATTTCCTATCAATCTTCTTGGGAAAATAAACCGTGTGCTCTTTGTCATCAACATTGAAAGTTACTTTCCTTGGTTGCAATCAATAACAGCCCCTGTAGTGTTAAGAGAAGGTCTCCCAAAAATAATAGACATATTATCATCTTCAGGCATTTGCAGCACAACAAAGTCAGTTAATATCATACAATTATGACCAACTTGAACAGGAACATCCTCACATATACCAACAGGATTAGTAGTAGATTTATCAGCCATTTGCAAGGATATATCAGTTGGTATTAATTTTTCTAGATCAAGTCTTCTATAGAGAAAAAAGGCATAACACTAACTCCTGCTCCCAAATCACACAAAGCAGTTCTAACATAATTATTTTTTATGGAGCATGGAATAGTGGGTATACCTAGATCACCAAGCTTCTTTGAAACCTTACCATTAAAAGAGTAATTAGCCAGCATAGTGGAGATTTCCTCATTTGGAATCTTCCTTTTATTAGATAAAATATCTTTCATATACTTTGAATAAGGAGGCAATTTAATAGCATCAGTCAAAGGAATTTGCAAAAACAAAGGTTTCATCCATTCACATAACTTGTTATAGTGCTCTTCTTCCTTCGATTTATGTTTCTTATCAGGAAAAGGCATTGGTTTTTGCACCCAAGGTTCTCTCTCACTACCATGTTTAGTAGCAATAAAATCTTCCTTAGTGTATTTTGTATTCTTAGTATGCTTTTCAGGTTCTTCTTCAATTTCTTCTTTATCGGAAGCATCATTTTTATCATTACCACTTTCAGTTTCAGCATCAGATATATATAATATTAGGATCTTTAGCAGGTTCAGAGGATTCTACAATAGTTTTATGTTTCTTCTTAGACTTAGTCCTAGCATCATTAGCTTGTTGAGAATCTTGTTCAATTCTCTTTGGATGTCCTTCAGGATATAAAGGATCCTGAGTAGAAACACCACTTCTAGTTCTTATTTCATAAGCATGTTTTTCCCTAGAAGCATTAACTAGCAAATCTTTTTGCACTTTAGTGAGCTGATCAATTTGAGTTTGAACCATATGGAAATGTTTAACAAGCATTTTAACATCATTATAGGTTCTTTCCACAATATCATGCAAATTATTGATAGCTCTAGAATTTTCCATTAGATGAATTTCCACTCTCTTATTAAAATTATCTTTCTTAACAATATAATTATCAAATTCATCTAAGCATTGATTAGGAGGTTTAGAGTAGGGAATATCTCTACTATCAAAACATTGGAGAGAGTGTACCTCAATAGTGGAAGAACGAGGAATTGACTTACATAATTCTTCTATAGGTGGAAGATTCTTCACATCTTCAGATTTAATACCCTTCTCCTTAAGAGATTTCTTGGCTTCCCTTATCACTTCATCATTTAATTCAATCATTTCCCTTTTATTTGGTGTTGGTGTCGGCTCCGGTGTAGTCCAATCATCATAATGTTTGCTTATTTTAGCCAATAATTCCTCAGCTTCAGCAGGAGTTTTTTCCTGAAAACACAACCAGCACAACTATCCAGGTATGTCCTAGATTCAATAGTTAGTCCATTATAGAATATATCAAGGAGCTCATTTTTAGCTAGTAGATGTTTAGGTAGTGCTCTAATTAAAGAACAAAATCTTGCCCAAGATTCAGGCAATTTCTCTCTTTCTACCTGCACAAAGTCAAAGATTTTCTGCAAAGCAGCATGTTGGGCACTAGTAGGGAAATATTTCTGAAAGAATGCATTAACCAAACCAATAGGACTATCAATAGATCCAAGAGACAAATTATCATACCAAATTTTAGCTGCTCCTTTCAGAGAGAAAGGGAAAATTTTAGTGACAAAGTAAGTGTGTATCTTAATATCATCGGAGAATAAATTGCTCAAAGTAGAGAGTTCATTCATATGTTTCATAGCACTTTCATTTTCAGTACCACAGAAAGGTTCTTTCTCAACAATAGATATGTAAGATAAATCCAGAGAGAAATCATAATCCTTATCTCTAATATTTATGGGAGATGTGGCAAACTTAGAATCAGGAGACAATTTATATCTAACAGCTCGTCTTGCAAGAAGACTTTGAATAGCACTTGCATCTCTAGTAGCATGACATTCTTCAATGAAGTCATCATCAAGTTTTTTTCGAGAGTACGCAATTGCGTACCGTAGTTTTATAGAAGGCAGAGAAACAGTTTTACAAGACTTGACATCACCGCTGCAGGCAGCCTGTGTCAAGACACCCACACACACACACTCTAAAGGAACCTAGTGCACTACTCTCGCAAAACAATTACACCCACCAAGACCGGCCTTAGTCCAGAGATCCCACTCCGCTAAGATTTGCTCCACCAGCCCTAGAACAGAAAACTGCCGGCTCAAATTACCAAAAGCTCTAGCATTACGTTGCTTCCACAGGCGCCAACCGACCAGAATGACCAGGGTGTCAAAAGCCCTCCTCTCTTTGCGACGAAAACATTTCCTGGCCTCGAGCCACCACGACTGCAGAGTGTCAGTTGTCATAGGAATCTGCACCTCAATGCTCAAACACATAAAGCACCTGTGCCAAACTTGCCTAGAGTAGCTGCACCCCACAAGCACATGACTAACCGCATCCGTGTCCTGAAGACAAGTAAAACAGGCCGACACCTCCTCCTGAAGACCATGCCTCATCCTTCGGTCCGAAGTCCACAGCCTGAATGAAGGGCGAGCCAGGCGAAAATTTTGCATTTCAGCGGCGCTGCACTCTTCCAAACGCAGCTCGCCCCCTCCCATCTCTCAGAACCTTGGCACAGCATCTTGTACGTCGAGCTTGCAGTGTACCTGCCGGTGGCGAAACATGGCCAACTAAACTGATCCTGCGCCGATGCGTCGAACTCCACCGTGCTGACAGCTTCGAGGATAAGCAGACATTGCTCAATCCCCTGTGGATCTAAAACGGCACCCACATCCAATATCCAGGCCTGATCAAGGAGGCCCTCCCTAACCGTCCTTCGCCTTCTTCCGCAAGCCAACTGACTCAAAGACCGTTGGCGCAAAATCCCTGATAGCCACGCCATGAATCCATCTATCTGACCAGAACAGAGTCTTGGCACCGTCGCCCACCTTGATCGAGACGAGGCTATCGAAAACCTGCGTGGCCATGGCATCCTTCAGCATTGGCAGACCCTGCCACAGTCGGTCGGGCTCGGTGCGCCGCATCCACTCCCATCGGACACGCAGTGCCAGACCCTGTAGCTTGAGGCAATGCACACCCAAACCTCCAAAGCACAAAGGCTTGCAAACCTGTTGCCAAGAAACAAGACATTGCCCCCCATGAGCAACCTCTTTGCCATCCCAAAAAAAACGCCCTGATCCACCTATCAATCTCACTCAACAGCCATGCCGGCGCGTCCAGAACCAAAAGCTGATGCACAGGCCGACTAACAAGTGTAATAGTATTTTCAATATAAGTTTCATCATGATCATTGATACGTCTCCAACGTATCGATAATTTCTTATGTTCCATGCTACTTTATTGATGATACCTACATGTTTTATGCACACTTTATGTCATATTCGTGCATTTTCTGGAACTAACCTATTAACAAGATGCCGAAGTGCCAGTTCATGTTTTCTGCTATTTTTGGTTTCAGAAATCCTAGTAACGAAATATTCTCGAATCGGACGAAATCAACGCCCAGGTTCCTATTTTTCCCGGAAGCATCCAGAACACACGAGAACCGCCAGAGAGGGGGCACAGGCCCACCAAACCACAGGCCGGCGCGGCCAGGGGGGCCCGCACCACCCTATGGTGTGGGCACCCCTTCGACCCTCCTGCGCCGCCTCTTCGCCTATTTAAAGCCTCCGTCGCGAAAACCCTGATACGGAGGACGAAACCCACAGAAACCTTCCAGAGCCGCCGCCATCGCGAAGCCAAGATCCGGGGGACAGGAGTCTCTGTTCCGCACCCACGGGGAAGTGCCCCCGGAAGGCTTCTCCATCGACACCGCTGCCATCTCCACCGCCATCTTCATCAACGCTGCTGTCTCATGAGGAGGAGTAGTTCTCCATCGAGGCTCGGGGCTGTGGTAGCTATGTGGTTCATCTCTCTCCTATGTACTTCAATACAATAATCTCATGAGCTGCCTTACATGATTGAGATTCATATGATGATGCTTGTAATCTAGATGTCATTGTGCTAGTCAAGTGAGTTTTACTTATGTGATCTCCGGAGACTCCTTGTCCCACGTGTGTAAAGGTGACAGTGTGTGCACCGTGTGGGTCTCTTAGGCTATATTTCACAGAATACTTATTCACTGTTATGAATGGCATAGTGAAGTGCTTATTTATATCTCTTTATGATTGCAATGTGTTTTGTATCACAATTTATCTATGTGCTACTCTAGCAATGTTATTAAAGTAGTTTTATTCCTCCTACACGGTGTAATGGTGACAGTGTGTGCACTCGTGTTAGTACTTGGTTTATGCTATGATCATGATCTCTTGTAGATTGCGAAGTTAACTATTGCTATGATAGTATTGATGTGTATTATTCCTCCTACATAAGCGTGAAGGTGACAGTGTGCATGCTATGTTAGTACTTGGTTTAGTCGTTTCGATCTTTCATGCACTCTAAGGTTATTTAAATATGAACATTGAATTGTGGAGCTTGTTAACTCCGGCATTGAGGGTTCGTGTAATCCTACGCAATGTGTTCATCATCCAACAAGAGAGTGTAGAGTATGCATTTATCTATTCTGTTATGTGATCAAAGTTGAGAGTGTCCACTAGTGAAAGTCTAATCCCTAGGCCTTGTTCCTAAATACTGCTATCGCTGCTTGTTTACTGTTTTACTGCGTTACTACTGCTTGTTTACTTCCTACAATATTACTACCATCAGCACGCCAGCAAGCTTTTCTGGCGCCGTACTACTACTCATATTCATTCATACCACCTTTATTTCTCTCTTCGCCGAACTAGTGCGCCTATTAGGTGTGTTGGGGACACAAGAGACTTCTTGCTTTGTGGTTGCAGGGTTGCATGAGAGGGATATCTTTGACCTCTTCCTCCCTGAGTTCGATAAACCTTGGGTAATCCACTTAAGGGAAACTTGCTGCTGTTCTACAAACCTCTGCTCTTGGAGGCCCAACACTGTCTACAAGAATAGAAGCACCCGTAGACATCAAGCACTTTCTGGCGCCATTGCCGGGGAGGAAAGGTAAAAGGTACTCACACTCCGGATCTCGGCTACTAAGCTATTCTCCGGCGCCGTTGTAAGTACTCGAAGCTATTTCCTTTAGACTCTGCAATTGCGACATTTGGTTTCTTGTTTACACTAGTTAGGCATAATGGACAACAATGAGCTTCTTATTCTATTTCCTTATTTAAGACATGGATGGTTTGATGCGAAAATTAAAAAACCCATGGAACATATTAATATGAATGCTTTGAACACCATTGTTGCTAATGCTATGGAAAATTCTAAGCTTGGGGAAGCTGGTTTTGATGAGCATGATATTTTTAGTCCCCCAAGCATTGAGGAGAAAATTTACTTTGATGATACTATGCCTCCTATATTTGATGATGAGAATAATAATGATAGCTACTTTGTTGAATTTGCTCCCACTACAACTAATAAAATTGATTATGCCTATGTGGAGAATAATAATTTTATGCATGAGACTCATGATAAGAATGCTTTATGTGATAGTTATATTGTTGAGTTTTCTCATGACGCTACTGAAAGTTATTATGAGAGAGGAAAATATGGTTGTAGAAATTTTCATGTTACTAAAACACCTCTCTATGTGCTGAAATTTTTGAAGCTACACTTGTTTTATCTTCCTATGCTTGTTACTTTGCTCTTCATGAACTTGTTTATTTACAAGATTCCTATGCATAGAAAGCATGTTAGACTTAAATGTGTTTTGAATTTGCCTCTTGATGCTCTCTTTTGCTTCAACTCTTATTTCTTACGAGTGCATCATTAAAACTGCTGAGCCCATCTTAATGGCTATAAAGAAAGAACTTCTTGGGAGATAACCCATGTGTTTTTTACTACAGTACTTTGTTTTATATTTGTGTCTTGGAAGTTGTTTACTACTGTAGCAACCTCTCCTTATCTTAGTTTTGTTGCATTGTTGTGCCAAGTAAAGTTTCTATGTTAAAGTTGATGTTATATTTGGGATCGCTGCGCAGAAACAGCATTACTCTCTGTCACGAATCTGGGCACAAATCTCTGTAGAAAATTCTAAAAAATCTGCAAATTTACGAGCGTGATCCCCAGATATGTACGCAACTTTCATTAGTTTTGAGTTTTTCCGTTTGAGCAAGTCTGGTGCCATTTTAAAATTCGTCTTTACGGACTGTTCTGTTTTTGACAGATTCTGCCTTTTATTTCGCATTGCCGCTTTTGTTAAGTTGAATGAGTTTCTTTGTTCCATTAACTTTCAGAAGTTATGTGCAATGTCCAGAAGTGTTAAGAATGATTGTGTCACCTCTGAACATGTGAATTTTTGATTATGCACTAACCCTCTAATGAGTTTGCTTGAAGTTTGGTGTGGCAGGAGTTTTCAAGGGTCAATAGAAGAGGGTGATATAATGTGATCGAGAAGAGTGAAAGGTCTAAGCTTGGGGATGCCCCGGTGGTTCATCCCTGCATATTTTAAGAAGACTCAAGCATCTAAGCTTGGGGATGCCCAAGGCATCCCCTTCTTCATCGACAACTTATCAGGTTTCTTCTAGTGAAACTATATTTTTATTCCGACACATCTTATGTACTTTACTTGGAGCGTCTGTGTGCTTTTGTTTTCGTTTTGTTATTTTCATTCTCTGAATAAGTTCATCCTTGTGTGGAGAGAGACACCCGCTGGTTCGTATGAACACATGTGTTCTTAGCTCATAATATTCATGGCGAAGTTTCCTCTTCGTTAAATTGTTATATGGTTGGAATTGGAAAATGCTACATGTAGTAATTGGTAAAATATCTTGGATAATGTGATACTTGGCAATTGTTGTGCTCATGTTTAAGCTCTTGCATCATATGCTTTGCACCCATTAATGAAGAAATACATAGAGCTTGCTAAAATTTGATTTGCATATTTGGTCTCTCTAAGGTCTAGATAATATCTAGTATTGAGTTTTGAACAACAAGGAAGACGGTGTAGAGTCTTATAATGTTTACAATATGTCTTTTATGTGAGTTTTGCTGCACCGGTTCATCCTTGAGTTTGCTTCAAATAACCTTGCTAGCCTAAACCTTGTATCGAGAGGGAATACTTCTCATGCATCCAAATCCTTGAGCCAACCACTATGCCATTTGTCTCCACCATACCTACCTACTACATGGTATTTCTCCGCCATTCCAAAGTAAATTGCTTGAGTGCTACCTTTAAACAATTCAAAAGTTATTACCTCTTATTTGTGTCAATGTTTTATAGCTCATGAGGAAGTATGTGGTGTTTATCTTTCAATCTTGTTGGGCAACTTTCACCAATGGACTAGTGGCTTCATCCGCTTATCCAATAATTTTGCAAAGCTGGCAATGGGATTCCCAGTCCCAAATTAATTAACAAAAATAGGCACTCCTTCATGGTATGAGATTGTTGGCAGGCACCCGAGGATTCGGTTAGCCATGGTTTGTGAAAGAAAGGTTGGAAGGAGTGCCACCCAAAAATAAAATAAAATGGGAGCCGCTCTTTGAAGGTTTGTCAAGGGGGTTAGAGTACCCACTACCATTCGTTGACAACAACAAACACCTCTCAAAATTTTACTTTTTATGCTCGCTATATGTTTTCAAAACCAAAGCTCTAGCACAAATATAGCAATCAATGCTTCCCTCTGCGAAGGGTCATTCTTTTACTTTTATTGTTGAGTCAGTTCACCTATTTCTCTCCATCTTAAGAAGCAAACACTTGTGTGAACTGTGCATTGATTCCTACATACTTGCATATTGCACTTGTTATATTACTTTATGTTGACAATATCCATGAGATATATATGTTATAAGTTGAAAGCAACCGCTGAAACTTAATCTTCTTTGTGTTGTTTCAATACCTCTACTTTGAATTATTGCTTTATGAGTTAACTCTTATGCAAGTCTTATTGATGCTTGTCTTGAAGTACTATTCATGAAAAGTATTTGCTTTATGATTCATTTGTTTACTCATGTCATTACCATTGTTTTGATCGCTGCATCTCATATGCTTACAATAGTATGATCAAGGTTATGATGGCATGTCACTTAAGAAATTATCTTTGTTATCGTTTTACCTGCTCGGGACGAGCAGAACTAAGCATGGGGATGCTGATACGTCTCCAACGTATCGATAATTTCTTATGTTCCATGCTACTTTATTGATGATACCTACATGTTTTATGCACACTTTATGTCATATTCGTGCATTTTCTGGAACTAACCTATTAACAAGATGCCGAAGTGCCAGTTCCTGTTTTCTGTTTTTGGTTTCAGAAATCCTAGTAACGAAATATTCTCGGAATCGGACGAAATCAACGCCCATGTTCCTATTTTTCCGGCATCCAACACACGAGAACCGCGGAGTGGGGGCACAGCCCACCAAACCACAGCCGGCGGCCGGGGGGGCGCCACCCTATGGTGCGGCACCCTTCGACCTCTGCGCCGCCTCTTCGCCTATTTAAAGCCTCCGTGAAACCCCGATACGGAGGACGAAACCCACGAAACCTTCCAGCCGCCGCCATCGCGAAGCCAAGATCTGGGACAGGAGTCTGTTCCGGCACCCCCAGGGAAGTGCCCCGAAGGCTTCTCCATATCGACACCGCTGCCATCTCCACCGCCATCTTCATCAACGCTGCTGCTCCCATGAAGAGGGAGTAGTTCTCCATCGAGGCTCGGGGCTGTACCGGTAGCTATGTGGTTCATCTCTCTCCTATGTACTTCAATACAATAATCTCATGAGCTGCCTTACATGATTGAGATTCATATGATGATGCTTGTAATCTAGATGTCATTGTGCTAGTCAAGTGAGTTTTACTTATGTGATCTCCGGAGACTCCTTGTCCCACGTGTGTAAAGGTGACAGTGTGTGCACCGTGTGGGTCTCTTAGGCTATATTTCACAGAATACTTATTCACCGTTATGAATGGCATAGTGAAGTGCTTATTTATATCTCTTTATGATTGCAATGTGTTTTGTATCACAATTTATCTATGTGCTACTCTAGCAATGTTATTAAAGTAGTTTTATTCCTCCTGCACGGTGTAATGGTGACAGTGTGTGCACTCGTGTTAGTACTTGGTTTATGCTATGATCATGATCTCTTGTAGATTGCGAAGTTAACTATTTCTATGATAGTATTGATGTGTATTATTCCTCCTACATAAGCGTGAAGGTGACAGTGTGCATGCTATGTTAGTACTTGGTTTAGTCGTTTCGATCTTTCATGCACTCTAAGGTTATTTAAATATGAACATTGAATTGTGGAGCTTGTTAACTCCGGCATTGAGGGTTCGTGTAATCCTACGCAATGTGTTCATCATCCAACAAGAGAGTGTAGAGTATGCATTTATCTATTCTGTTATGTGATCAAAGTTGAGAGTGTCCACTAGTGAAAGTCTAATCCCTAGGCCTTGTTCCTAAACTGCTATCGCTGCTTTGTTTACTGTTTTACTGCGTTACTACTGCTTGTTTACTTCCTACAATATTACTACCATCAATCGCACGCCAACAAGCTATTTTCGGGCCGATACTGCTCATATATATTCATACCACCTGTATTTCACTATCTCTTCGCCGAACTAGTGCGCCTATTAGGTGTGTTGGGGACACAAGAGACTTCTTGCTTTGTGGTTGCAGGGTTGCATGAGAGGGATATCTTTGACCTCTTCCTCCCGAGTTCGATAAACCTTGGGTAATCCACTTAAGGGAAACTTGCTGCTGTTCTACAAACCTCTGCTCTTGGAGGCCCAACACTGTCTACAAGAATAGAAGCACCCGTAGACATCAACTTTTCTGGCCCGGGGAGGAAAGGTAAAAGGTACTCACACCCGGATCTCGCCTACTAAGCTATTCTCCGCGCCGTTGTAAGTACTCGAAGCTATTTCCTTTAGACTCGTAATTGCGACATTTGGTTTCTTGTTTACACTAGTTAGGCATAATGGACAACAATGAGCTTCTTATTCTATTTCCTTATTTAAGACATGGATGGTTTGATGCGAAAATTAAAAAACCCATGGAACATATTAATATGAATGCTTTGAACACCATTGTTGCTAATGCTATGGAAAATTCTAAGCTTGGGGAAGCTGGTTTTGATGAGCATGATATTTTTAGTCCCCCAAGCATTGAGGAGAAAATTTACTTTGATGATACTATGCCTCCTATATTTGATGATGAGAATAATAATGATAGCTACTTTGTTGAATTTGCTCCCACTACAACTAATAAAATTGATTATGCCTATGTGGAGAATAATAATTTTATGCATGAGACTCATGATAAGAATGCTTTTTGTGATAGTTATATTGTTGAGTTTTCTCATGATGCTGAAAGTTATTATGAGAGAGGAAAATATGGTTGTAGAAATTTTCATGTTACTAAAACACCTCTCTATGTGCTGAAATTTTTGAAGCTACACTTGTTTTATCTTCCTATGCTTGTTACTTTGCTCTTCATGAACTTGTTTATTTACAAGATTCCTATGCATAGAAAGCATGTTAGACTTAAATGTGTTTTAAATTTGCCTCTTGATGCTCTCTTTTGCTTCAACTCTTATTTCTTACGAGTGCATCATTAGCCCATCTTAATGGCTATAAAGAAAGAACTTCTTGGGAGATAACCCATGTGTTTTTTTTACTACAGTACTTTGTTTTATATTTGTGTCTTGGAAGTTGTTTACTACTGTAGCAACCTCTCCTTATCTTAGTTTTGTTGCATTGTTGTGCCAAGTAAAGTTTCTATGTTAAAGTTGATGTTATATTTGGGATCGCTGCGCAGAAACAGCATTACTCTCTGTCACGAATCTGGGCACAAATCTCTGTAGAAAATTCTAAAAATCTGCCAATTTACGAGCGTGATCCCCAGATATGTACGCAACTTTCATTAGTTTTGAGTTTTTCCGTTTGAGCAAGTCTGGTGCCATTTTAAAATTCGTCTTTACGGACTGTTCTGTTTTTGACAGATTCTGCCTTTATTTCTCATTGCCGCTTTTGTTAAGTTGAATGAGTTTCTTTGTTCCATTAACTTTCAGAAGTTATGTGCAATGTCCAGAAGTGTTAAGAATGATTGTGTCACCTCTGAACATGTGAATTTTTGATTATGCACTAACCCTCTAATGAGTTTGCTTGAAGTTTGGTGTGGAGGAAGTTTTCAAGGGTCAATAGAAGAGGGTGATATAATGTGATCGAGAAGAGTGAAAGGTCTAAGCTTGGGGATGCCCCGGTGGTTCATCCCTGCATATTTTAAGAAGACTCAAGCATCTAAGCTTGGGGATGCCCAAGGCATCCCCTTCTTCATCGACAACTTATCAGGTTTCTTCTAGTGAAACTATATTTTTATTCCGACACATCTTATGTACTTTACTTGGAGCGTCTGTGTGCTTTTGTTTTCGTTTTGTTATTTTCATTCTCTGAATAAGTTCATCCTTGTGTGGGAGAGAGACACGCTCCGCTGGTTCGTATGAACACATGTGTTCTTAGCTCATAATATTCATGGCGAAGTTTCCTCTTCGTTAAATTGTTATATGGTTGGAATTGGAAATGCTACATGTAGTAATTGGTAAAATATCTTGGATAATGTGATACTTGGCAATTGTTGTGCTCATGTTTAAGCTCTTGCATCATATGCTTTGCACCCATTAATGAAGAAATACATAGAGCTTGCTAAAATTTGATTTGCATTTTGGTCTCTCTAAGGTCTAGATAATATCTAGTATTGAGTTTTGAACAACAAGGAAGACGGTGTAGAGTCTTATAATGTTTACAATATGTCTTTTATGTGAGTTTTGCTGCACCGGTTCATCCTTGAGTTTGCTTCAAATAACCTTGCTAGCCTAAACCTTGTATCGAGAGGGAATACTTCTCATGCATCCAAATCCTTGAGCCAACCACTATGCCATTTGTCTCCACCATACCTACCTACTACATGGTATTTCTCCGCCATTCCAAAGTAAATTGCTTGAGTGCTACCTTTAAACAATTCAAAAGTTATTACCTCTTATTTGTGTCAATGTTTTATAGCTCATGAGGAAGTATGTGGTGTTTATCTTTCAATCTTGTTGGGCAACTTTCACCAATGGACTAGTGGCTTCATCCGCTTATCCAATAATTCAAAAAGAGCTGGCAATGGGATTCCCAGTCCCAAATTAATTAACAAAAATAGGCACTCCTTCATGGTATGAGATTGTTGGCAGGCACCCGAGGATTCGGTTAGCCATGGTTTGTGAAAGAAAGGTTGGAAGGAGTGCCACCCAAAAATAAAATAAAATGGGAGCCGCTCTTTGAAGGTTTGTCTGGCAAGGGGTTAGAGTACCCACTACCATTCGTTGACAACAACAAACACCTCTCAAAATTTTACTTTTTATGCTCGCTATATGTTTTCAAAACCAAAGCTCTAGCACAAATATAGCAATCAATGCTTCCCTCTGCGAAGGGTCATTCTTTTACTTTTATGTTGAGTCAGTTCACCTATTTCTCTCCATCTTAAGAAGCAAACACTTGTGTGAACTGTGCATTGATTCCTACATACTTGCATATTGCACTTGTTATATTACTTTATGTTGACAATATCCATGAGATATATATGTTATAAGTTGAAAGCAACCGCTGAAACTTAATCTTCTTTTGTGTTGTTTCAATACCTCTACTTTGAATTATTGCTTTATGAGTTAACTCTTATGCAAGTCTTATTGATGCTTGTCTTGAAGTACTATTCATGAAAAGTATTTGCTTTATGATTCATTTGTTTACTCATGTCATTACCATTGTTTTGATCGCTGCATTCATCTCATATGCTTACAATAGTATGATCAAGGTTATGATGGCATGTCACTTAAGAAATTATCTTTGTTATCGTTTTACCTGCTCGGGACGAGCAGAACTAAGCTTGGGGATGCTGATACGTCTCCAACGTATCGATAATTTCTTATGTTCCATGCTACTTTATTGATGATACCTACATGTTTTATGCACACTTTATGTCATATTCGTGCATTTTCGAACTAACCTATTAACAAGATGCCGAAGTGCCGGTTCTCGTCTGTTTTTGGTTTCGAAATCCTAGTAACGAATATTCTCGAATCGGACGAAATCAACGCCCATGTTCCTATTTTTCCCGAAGCATCCAGAACACACGAGAACCGCTGGAGGGGGGCACAGGCCCACCAAACCACAGCCGGCGCGGCCAGGGGGCCGCCACCCTATGGTGCGGGCACCCCTTCGACCCTCCCGCGCCGCCTCTTCGCCTATTTAAAGCCTCCGTCGCGAAACCCGATACGGAGGACGAAACCCACAAACCTTCCAGAGCCGCCGCCATCGCGAAGCCAAGATCCGGGGACAGGAGTCTCTGTTCCGGGGACGGGGAAGTGCCCCGAAGGCTTCTCCATCGACACCGCCCATCTCCACCGCCATCTTCATCAACGCGCTGCTCCCATGAAGAGGGAGTAGTTCTCCATCGAGGCTCTGGGCTGTACCTAGGCTATGTGGTTCATCTCTCCTATGTACTTCAATACAATAATCTCATGAGCTGCCTTACATGATTGAGATTCATATGATGATGCTTGTAATCTAGATGTCATTGTGCTAGTCAAGTGAGTTTTACTTATGTGATCTCCGGAGACTCCTTGTCCCACGTGTGTAAAGGTGACAGTGTGTGCACCGTGTGGGTCTCTTAGGCTATATTTCACAGAATACTTATTCACTGTTATGAATGGCATAGTGAAGTGCTTATTTATATCTCTTTATGATTGCAATGTGTTTTGTATCACAATTTATCTATGTGCTACTCTAGCAATGTTATTAAAGTAGTTTTATTCCTCCTACACGGTGTAATGGTGACAGTGTGTGCACTCGTGTTAGTACTTGGTTTATGCTATGATCATGATCTCTTGTAGATTGCGAAGTTAACTATTTCTATGATAGTATTGATGTGTATTATTCCTCCTACATAAGCGTGAAGGTGACAGTGTGCATGCTATGTTAGTACTTGGTTTAGTCGTTTCGATCTTTCATGCACTCTAAGGTTATTTAAATATGAACATTGAATTGTGGAGCTTGTTAACTCCGGCATTGAGGGTTCGTGTAATCCTACGCAATGTGTTCATCATCCAACAAGAGAGTGTAGAGTATGCATTTATCTATTCTGTTATGTGATCAAAGTTGAGAGTGTCCACTAGTGAAAGTCTAATCCCTAGGCCTTGTTCCTAAATACTGCTATCGCTTGTTTACTGTTTTCACGTACTATCGCTTGTTTACTTCCTACAATATTACTACCATCAATCCACGCCAGCAAGCTATTTTCTCGTACTACTACTCATATTCATTCATACCACCTGTATTTCACTATCTCTTCGCCGAACTAGTGCGCCTATTAGGTGTGTTGGGGACACAAGAGACTTCTTGCTTTGTGGTTGCAGGGTTGCATGAGAGGGATATCTTTGACCTCTTCCTCCCTGAGTTCGATAAACCTTGGGTAATCCACTTAAGGGAAACTTGCTGCTGTTCTACAAACCTCTGCTCTTGGAGGCCCAACACTGTCTACAAGAATAGAAGCACCCGTAGACATCAATCATCACTAGGATCCCCTCTAGGTTCAGGAGAACTAACAAGTGTAATAGTATTTTCAGCATTTTCAATTTGTTTAGCTCTAGCAATTGTAGTATCTAGGAAAGAACCTAACGAACCACTCATATCAAGCACAGTAGAAGCATCATCAAAATCATCAGGAGCATTATCAGATTCAGCAGAAGTAGCAGCAATGTGATGGAGTAAGAAGCTTACTCATAACAGATGGCAAATCAAGAGCAACAGAGGTGTTCAGAGTTGTACCTCTTCTTGTAGTGGATGGCAATATAGGGAACTTTGATTCAGAAGCTTTCCCCATAATAAATAAATTGCAGCAAACAATATCACCTTAAGTGGGCATATAAATAAAGCTATGCTCCCCGGCAACGGCGTCCGAAAATAGTCTTGATGACCCACAACTATAGGGGATCGCAACAGTCTTTGGGGGAAGTAAAACCCAAATTTACTGATTCGACATAAGGGAAGCCAAAGAATATTTATAAGCTTTAACAGACGAGTTGTCAATTCACCTGCACCTGGAAATAGACTTGATCGCAACAGTTTATCAGTACTAACAGTTTTATAGCAGTGGTAGTAGTGAAGTAACAGCAGTAATGAAATAAAAACAGCAGTAGCGATGATTGCAGTAGACAGCAGGATTAAAATATTGTAGGCACAAGGATGGATGAACGGGCTCTGCACGGATAAGATAGTTCATATAATAAGCAAGACATGGGCATTGCAAATAATAATGGTAAAAGCATCTTAGTATAAAATAACCATAGGCGTGTGTTCCTATTTAGTCGTGCGTGCTCGCAATGAGAAACTTGCACGACATCTTTTGTCCTACCAGCCCGTTGCAGCGGGGACTCAAGGAAAACTACTGGTAATTATGGTACTCCTTTTAATAGAATACCGGAGCAAAGCATTAACACTCCATAAACACACGTGATCCTCACATCAAAGCCATCCCCTCCGGTTATCCCAATTATTGTCACTTTGGGACCTCGGGTTCTGGGCAACGATATGTGTATACAACTTGCAGATATCATCAAAAACAATAATTATCCTCATGAATCAATAACATGTTCAGATCTGAGATCATGGCACTCGGGCCCAAAGTGACAAGCATTAAGCATCTTCTGGATCCATGAGTCTTCGGGTGAAATATGGATTTTACGATATTTTCCGGGAATTTTCCTGAAAGTTGGATTTCTGCACAAAAACGAGACACCAGAGCAATTCTGCTGAAAACAGCGTCAAATCATGTTAGTTGCATTCAAAACACGCAAGATAGAGGGAAAACAACAACAAAAGTGTTCGGGAAAGTAGATACGTTTTGGACGTATCAATCACGAAGATACACAAGGAACCAAGACGAACCCCGAGCCACACCGCCGCCGCCACCACCAGCCAACACGTAGCCACACCCACCGCCCCATCGATCCCAAGGAAACGCCTTCAAGAAGGTAACGATGCTAGCAGCGCCGCCGCCGCCCCAACAAAGTTGAGGTTTTTACCCGGGAGACAGAAGGGGTGGGGGAGGGGAGGAGAGAAAGGACGATACCTCAAGAAGGACGCACGGTGCCTGCAGGCGTTGTCACCGTCGGAACAGCAAGGCTGACTAGGGATTTCTCCCTCTCTCACAACCCGAGAACCAGCATCTAACGCGGCTAGAGATCCGGCGAACGAGGGCTGCCATGGACAGTAGCCGGAGATGCAGGGTGAGCTGAGGACGAAGTGGGGAGGACGGCCTTCAGATCTGGTGCCGACGTTTGCTGAAACCACCGCCACGCCACGACCAACGCCCACCAGCACCTCACCGTCCACACGGCCAAGAATGTTGGACCGCATCCGCGCCCACCGCTCGCCGCCAAGCCAGTAGCGCCTCATGCAGAGGCCGCCGCCTTAGCGTTCATGGACCTCCACCCAGGAGAACCAGCCAGCAGAAGCTGCGTCGTCGCTGCCGTCGCCCGCGAAGAAGAAGACATCGCCACCGAGCTCCCCCACGCGAGGAGCCGCCGATTCCTCGTTGTAGATCTCCGCCGCCAGAGGGAAAGGGCCCCGCGCCACCTCCTCGCGAGCAACATCCAGGGGGCCGCCGCCGCCGGCACCGTCCAGGCTTTGCCCAGCGATGGGGAGGGGGAGCGGGGAGGATGGAGGATGGAGCTGGGGTTAGGGTTTGGAGTCGCCCGCCCATCGTCGAGTTCGGTACGACCGTGGGCGTGGGAAGACTTGCCTGAGCAGCCGACGCTAACAAACAAGTAGTTAGAGCATCTCCAGTCGCGTCCCCCAAATCGTCCCCCAAACCGCGCCAGATCGAGCGTTTGGGGGACGTGTTTTGTTCGTGCCGCGTTTGGGGTCGCTCCCCACCGCGTCTCCAAACGCCGCCCCAAATGAATATTTGTGCACGAAAATAAAGGTTTTCATTCAATTTTGATTATATATTAAAGTTTGAATGAAAACGGCTGAACGCTTTTTTGTCCGCGCTCCAAATCTCTTTGGGGCTTGACTCTTTGACGCGACTGGAGATGCTCTTAGTGTGTTTGCAACTTGATCGATAATGGAGAGTGGCTGCTTAGGACATTTCTTAGAAAGTAAGTAGACGTACGGCTGCTCTAGGACTATGCGAATCATTTTGGCCTTTTGTTTTTAGTTAGCACATGAACCATATTTGTGAAACCGGTTGGTGAGAAATGGCAATGCAATCATCCGTGGTTTGGAGTTTGGACATATGCATGCACCTGAATGATAATCTAATCAGTGCTTAAGCTTATTGCTATCTACCTACATGGCTTTTGAAAAGTACTCCCTCCGGACCGATTAAATCGACGCGGACCTGTGAAGAGCATGTACTACGTGATAGGTGGCACCCACGTCGATTAAAGTAGGTCAGAGGTAGTAGAAGATATTTTGCTGTAGTTAACTCTGAACCTGCAAACTCGGGAGAAATGAGTTTTACGCAAACGTTCGAGCAAAGGATATTTAGGGAGAGGTAGTGGCAGTAGTGGTATGATCAAAAAATGATCCATATCTTGATCCCACTGCCAAAAGGATAGATTGGAGGGTACGCCTCTGCTAGGTAATTACTCAATGATCAATTCAGTACCACTAATGATCAACATCACCCCCACCCAGTAATTACTAAGAGCATGTCTAGTAGAGCCCCTAAACCCTCAAACCTCTATAGCAGTTTTACAGGTTGGAAATAGCCATTTTTGTGCACTTTTACAGGTTGAAAAACAGGGGTAAAGAGTAGAACCCCTAAACCCCTAAAGAATGCAGTTTGAGGGTTCTAGTCTTTGGCTCAACCCCAACCCCTAAAACTGTCATATGCCATATCACAGTTTTCATCACATATCATCATTTCACATATCACAAATATCATCACATTTCACATAAAACAATAATCATTCTAGTTATTATTACAACACCAAATAGTACATTTGAGCACATAAAACAATAATCATTCAAATTGTTACAACAATGTTGGACCATACAACAATAATTGTTCGAATCAAATAGAACAAAGGTAAATCATGCGCCACGGCGCTGCCCATCCAACTGCCACTGGTGCTCGACTAGATCATCACGGAGACGACCATGAGTGGCTGCATCTTCAATCTCACGATGTGCTTGAAGAAAAGCTTCTACACGAGAAGGGTTTCTTTCCGGTTGCACACGTGTGCCAACATTGTCATAGAAACAAGGCAAGTTTAACCCCCTCTCATCTTCTAGGATCATGTTGTGTAGAATCACACAACACTTCATGATGTCCACCAAGGTTTTCTTGTCCCAAAACCGAGCCGGACCCCGAACTATGGCAAACCTTGCTTGCAAGACACCAAAAGCTCTCTCTATATCCTTGCGGGCTGCCTCTTGTGCCCTTGTGAAATGAGCCTCTTTTCTGGACAAGGGCACCCCATTTTTCTCCTTGATGGACTTCACAAGAGTTGCCCATTCGGGATAAATGCCATCGGTGAGATAGTATCCCATTGAGTAGTCATTGCCATTGACTGTGTAGTTGCAAGTTGGAGCATCTCCAGAAATTAATCTTTTAAACAAAGGAGATCTATTGAGCACATTTATATCATTGAGTGTTCCCGGCAACCCAAAGAATGCATGCCAAATCCATGTGTCCTCCGATGCCACGGCCTCAAGCACAATGGTAGCATCACGGCTTTTACCGCAATACATTCCATGCCATGCCTTTGGGCAATTTTTCCATGTCCAATGCATGCAATCAAGGCTACCTAGCATCCCCGGCCATCCCCTTTTTTCATTGGTTTCCATCAATCTTTTTGTATCTTCCTCGTTTGGTGCTCGAAGGTATGTCTCACCATACAACCGGATAACTAACTTAGCAAATCTACGGACGGATTCCGTGGTTGTATCTTGCCCAATGCGAAGATACTCGTCCGTGTAGTCCGCAGGTACACCATAGGCCAGTACCCGCATTGCCGCCGATATCTTTTGGTATGCACTAAACCCCATGATACCGGCGGCGGATCTACGACGCTTGAAATATGTGGAGGCCGCCTCACAGTCGATGACAATCTTCACAAATAGACTACGGCGCATTCGGTACCTTCTGCGGAAGAGGCGAGGAGGGTATGTAGGTACCTCGGCGAAGTAGTCTTCCATCAAATGCTCGTGTCCGAGAGCGCGGTTCCGGTAGATGGTGGTTCGCCCCATCGTCGACCCTCTCCTCTGATCCATCAGCTTCGCGCGGTCTTCAAACGATTGCACCTCGACGAGGAGGCTCATCATCTCGACATCATCGTCTTGCAACAACTCATCAATGTCGGAATCGTCGGATGTCGACCAATCCGACGAATCCGACATCGAGTCCATGACAACGTCGTTGTTCATCTCCATCTGCAAAAAAATCAACCGTCAATTAGTGCTACAAAATGAAACAAAAGAAAAAAGAACATACCTTGACCGGCGGCGGCGGCTGAGCCGATGCGGAGAGGCCGGCGACGGCGGCGAGGAGGCCGGGACGCGGCGGCGGGAGGGCAGAGGGCCGGCGGGAGGAGGGCGGGGCGGGAGGGGGGCGGGAGGCGGGCGGCGGAGGCGGGAGAGGCGGACGCGGCGGCGCGGGAGGCGAGGGGGCCGAGCGAGTGAGGAGGGCCGGGCGGGATGGGCGGAGGCGGGCGCAGGCGGGGCGAGAGGCGCGGCGGAGGCGGGACGCGGCGGAGGCGGGCGGAGGAGGCGGACGCGGCGGAGGCGGGGAGAGAGGCGGGGCGGTGAGCGGGGCGGGAGGCGGCGGCGGGATCGGGGAGGAAGAGGAGGAAGAGGGGAACGAGCTGAATGTTCCCTCCCGCGCGTGTACGAGACGGTCGGGGACGGGTTGGATTGCCCAACCCTCGTTTCTACAGGCCAAGAAGGGATTCCCAGGTCCGACCTGGGAATTTTTTTACAGTTTTACAGTTTTAGGGGCTCTAGTCTTTGCGATTTTTTCGTCAAAAACTGTAAAAAAGCGGTTATTTTTACAGATTTAGGGGTTTAAGGGCTCTACTAGACATGCTCTAAAGAAAGTTGCATGCCATGTACTCATGTCAACCCATGTCCCACGCTCCGACTGCTTTCTGGTTTCAACCGCTAGAGTCGATCTGATCGTCGTCATGTTTAATTACCTCAACTTGGATGCATGATTTGGATGAACACTAGTGGTTCCTTTCTTTCTGTTAGTTATATTCTGGTGGAAAAATGGCCTTCGGTCGCAGTGCGAATGCATTAGTCGCGTTGCGCAACCGCACTGTTTCGCGACTAAAGGTCCTTTGTCGCGGTTCACGAACGCGACTAAAGGCCCGTCCACGTGGGCGGCAGGCGAGCGCCAGGGCGGAGGACCTTTAGTCGCGGTTCTTCTGGCCAACCGCGACTAAAGGCCGCCGCAGGTTTAGGGTTTTAGCCCCCCCTAACCTGGTTCCCCTAACCTGGTTACTTTTTAAGTTGTATTGTTTTATTTCTTTTGTGTTTTATTTTAATTTTGAAGGAGTTTCACATATTCTACGGTATACATGCATGTGAATGTACAATTTCAAACAAATTTGACATTAGAACCAAAAAGAATTCAAGAGGAATATACAATAATATATATTCAATATCGGACGACCACATATACAATTTTGAACAAGTTTCCATACATAATTTATAAGTGCATATAAAGTTCTACGTCCTCTACATAGTGTTCTCCTCTAGGATCGATGACTTGGTTCGCCAACCATCCAGCTAGTTCCTCTTGAATTGGTCGGAAGCGAGCTTCTGGACTAAGCGTCGCCCGGAGGTTAATCCTCTTGAGGTTGTTCTCAGACGGCTCCCGCTCAGTGGTGTATCTCCGGATCCTCTCACAAACATAGTATCCACATAGATTGGTCCCCGGTGGCTGAATATCCCAGTCGCAGTCTTTGCCCTTTTAAATTGCAGCTCTTTTTTAAATTCACCGACCTTTTGATCTACGAACCGTCTCCAAACCCTACGAGGCAAAGAAAATTAAATGAACAAGAGAGTTATTAATAATTACTTTTGATATTAGGAAATGATGAACTAAATAGGCCGATCGATATAGAGCGCAAATGAATGAAAATAATTACTTTTGCATCATTTTTCTCATGTCGCCCCAAAGCGCCGGATCCATATTCAGAGAGTCGTGGACGAGAACTGTGGAGTTATGAATTTGAATTACTAGCAGAATCCAGTGGAACCTGCAGACACGATACATGCACAGTCATGCATAACTCATCGATTAGCCACATACCATGCATGGAGTAAACAAAAGAGAATGTGCTCAAGACAAACACTCACCCAAAATGGTAAGGAAATAGAATATCACTTTTGAGTTCCTGTTTTATAAGAAACCGCCACAGGTCTGCCTCCACGTCCCTGGGGTGGTGTTCTAACGTATATGAATTAACGATGTGTGGGTCAATGAACCCAACATCATGGATGAGCCTTATTCGCATTTCCCGCTTCTTCAATCTGCATAATAGCGTACACAACAAGATAGTTAGGACATATATATATATATATATATATATATATATATATATATATATATATATATAGTGCAGGCAATGAACGAGATGGGGTAGAAATTAATAAATCACTTACAGAACATAGCAACCATGATATTTGTCGAGCTCGCGAGATTGAACAGCTGGAACAATTCATTCCGTTGAATTGTTATAGAGTAATGTTTGAAGTGATGCTCAGGTCTAACATCCGCATAAATATAGTCTCTGGCGTTTTTAAGTTTTATGTAACCCTTGTACCAATTTAGCAGACCTTTCATTTGTCGAGGTAGATCATTTTCCTGCGCAGCTCGACGAGAGACCCATTCGCCACATATGTAAATACTGCGTCCTTCATTGGCGCCTCATCAAGGCCTAACACTGCACGAAGAGTGATACCTAAGTTGGCCGCTTGTTCTGTGGCACTCGCTACAGTCAATCCATGTGCTGCCGCAGCTGCTATGATTTGGGGGTCATCCGGATCGGCGGCTTGCACTATGAGCGGGGCGATCGATTGTTTACTTTGTTCCCCGAGCTGGGCAACTTCTTTCCCTATTTCAAATTTTTTCTTCTCCTGCTTCTCCGCCTCCTCCTGCTTCCTCCTGAACGTGAGTGCTTGCCTACGAAGTTCACGTTCATAGTCGTCAGGGAGATTCTTCGCGGCTTGGGACGGTGTGTTCAAAAATGTCTTAGCCCACTTCTTTTGCTCATCAGAAAATACTGGCTTGGGCTCGCCCTCTATTTTCTTCTTGCAGCTCGCCCTCCATTTCTCTAAATCAGCCCGCCCCGACTTCCTCGGCACTACATTCCCAAGACCTCTTGGGGAGAGGCTTAAGTGATGGCTCCGGTATCTTTGTGGTTGCAGGTACGTAAGGGTCCGGGTTAATAACCCAGGACTGCTTCTGCTTCTTCGCCGGAGGTGGATTGGGGGCGGCGTCTGATCACCCGCCGGACGAGGACCGGGGGCGGGCTCAACCGCCGAGGTGAATTGGGGGCGGCGTCGGCACCGCCGGAGGTGTAGGTGAGCCACCACCACCACCACCACGCCGCCACCACCACCGGAGGGGGGTGGACTTGTTTGCCTTGGCGCCTCGCCTGGAAACTTGATAAACTTCTTCTGCCACAGAATGAACTGGCGCTTGACATCTCCAAGTCTTGTCGCCCCTTCAGGTGTAGCAATGTCAATGTCCTCAAACCCTGGACTATCTCCTCCACCGTGACACGAGCATAGCCATCTGGAATGGGGTTGTTGTGGTGGAGTGCTCCAGGTGGTAAAGCACTGCCGGTGGCTACCTTCATGGACATGTTCCCGATAGGATAATACAGATGACATGCTTTCATCTCCTTTATATCGTCCACGGGGTAGCGAGGAGGCTCCGGTGTGACTTCACCACCAGATGCTCCGGTAATTTCGATCGTCGGTGCACCAGCCGGTGAGGCTCCGTGGAAGCCACGCTGCTTCTTCTCTGCTGGCTTCCGAGATCCATTGGATGATCTTCATGCTGCGCCCGAGCTGCATCTCTTTCACTACTAGTACACTCACGGTTTTCTTCATCACATCCATTTCCATGCTTCGCCACAACATCAAAACCTAACACCCACTTGTGAAGCTTGTGAAGAAAATGGCACCAAATGGCTAAGTGTTGGCTCATGGTGGATATGGGGCGGCTTTGGCGGCTGGCCAACCGCGACTAAAGGCTTCGGCATTTTAGTCGCGTTGGTCTACAACCGCGGCTAAAGCCCCCACGTGCAACGGCTGGCCACCGAGCGCCCTGCCCAGGCCTTTGGTCGCGGTTCGCCTCCCGAACCGCGACTCTACCATTAGTCGCGGTTCCTTTACCTTCGCGACTTATGGGGCTCACCGGAAGCCTGTTTTTCTAGTAGTGAAGATACCAGTTAAATGCATTTGGTCGTGTTGCGTTGGTTCACTGTTTCACAAGCAGGAGGCTGGTGTTGTCATGAGCGCACGAACAGTTCGCTCAGCATTTTGAATCACTGTCCTTCGGATTTTCTCGTGAGTTTATGAGAATCTACAACCGGAGCATATACCATGTCAGTATCGTGGATCTAATAGGTATCTAACCCTGAGGAGGAAAAAAAGCAGACGCAGGTCCGGAAAACCAACTTTGAAATTTGGGAGCATATGGTCCCGGTACCTCAGAAAACATTGTAAAATGTCAAACGAATCTGAACAAAAATTGGGCGTGTACATATCGATATATGTACGCCAAATTTTGCGGAAAATTGACATTTTTTTTGTCCTGTATAAAAAAGCATAAAGAAATATGTTGTGAAAAGATTTTTTAAGCACCAAATTTTTTTTTTACACATGACACACAGAATATCGGTTTTCCGCGAAACAACTTTGTGAGCATATATTATATCGAGATGTACATCTCAATTTTTATTCAATTTCTTTTAGCATTTTAAACTATAAATAAAAGTCATTTCAAAAACCGGGAGCATATGCTCCGGGTGCAAAAACGCCTCGTTCACGCAGATCCGGCTATTCATTACGTTCTTTTAAATAAAGGGAGCATATGCACCCTAAATTAAAAATGCAATTTTCTTTTTAGAACCTTATTGGCCCTTCACAAAGTTGTTTCAGAAAAATCGATTTTTTGTGCAGCTTATGTCAAAAGATAAAATTTGGTTCTAAAATAAGGCATTTCTCGAGATATTTTTGTCTTTTTACACAGGACATAAAAAATGCCAGTTTTTAGCGAACTATTACGTGGACACTTAGAACATGAAAATATAAGAGCGGGATTATTTTCCTAAATTTTTTAACATTCTGAAATTTGTTTTTCTTTTTTGGATAAAGGGAGACATGCTCACAAAGTTTTTTTTGAGAAACACAGTACAAACACAGACGCTCACATACACGCCCATACACTCACCCCTATAAACGCACACACGTACACCCTATCCCTATAAGCACCTCCGAAAGACTGAGTCGACGAATCGAATCTTGAAATTGATGAAGTCACCACAGACGCCTCGCTGTCGACGGAAACGTCGCCTCCCACTGAAAGAATATTCCGCCTTTATGAGGCACACATATGTCAAACCTGGGGTTTAAACTCTGGGGGATGGGGGTACAACCACCCTCCTAACCAACCAACTTCAGGTTGGTTCTCTCACATGCTCACAAAGTTGTTTTCGCAAAAACTATTTTTGTGCAGTCTATATAAAAAGACAAAATCCGGTGCTTAAATAAGTCATTTCTTGGGACATTTTATCTTTTTAGATGGGGCACATAAATTGTCAGTTTTTACCTGAAATTTTAGCACCATCGACAATGGGTTCTAGCGGAAATTTTACCACCATTGCGATTTAATTTATTTTTTTTTTGGATAAAAGCAGCATATGCACCCTAGATCAAAAATGCATTTCTGCTTTTCAGAACGCTATATACATTCGACCCTTCACGGACAAGCCTCCTCAAATTATTCCAAACATCGGACTGCTACGCGGGCACTAAGTCTCGCTCATTGTTGGAACTATTCTCAACTCAGCCTAAGTTTTCTACTATGGGCAGGCCCATTATAGAATGTATGATACCATGGCACATGTATTTGTCTGGGCATTAATTTTTGCAATTTCTATACACCGCATGTTGCGGTACCCTCTCGTGGCTTCCGCGTCCTATGTGGGCCAGCCCACCATCGCCAATGGATATGAAAAAGAACTCAGCGAAGAAGAAGAAGAAGAAGAAGAATCGCCGAAGACGGGGACGGGGTGGCTCATCGCGGCGCCCTAGCGGAGGTGAGGCTAGGACCTCACCGGACACGAGGATGACCCGGCTGGCCGCAACATCACCGACGGAGTTGAGGAAGAAATCTTAGGGTTACAGGGGGTCTAGTCGGTCAAACTTAGTGTTAGGGTAAGGGTGGAGGTCTCGCCGATCGTTCTTTGGGGCTAGGGGTGAGGGTGGGGTTTCACCGGTGTCGGAGAAGGGAGGGTATTGAGGGATGGTCGGACGAGGGCAGTGGATCAGTGGAGGGGGAGACTCGGGCAAGGTGGGCGGCGAGGTGTCGCTAGTCACTAGATGCATGTGGTGGAAGTTGGCGGTTAGGCCGGTGGCAGGTGGGCGGATTGGCGAACACGTCAGGAACTCCAATGTGTGATGCGGAAGAAGAAGGTGGAAAGGGTGACATGCACGTGGGTCGGCACAACAGTGTTCCTCCTTTAGGCGGCGTATAGGAGGACCCATTAGTTTCGTTGATCACTATTACCCTCGCTCAGTGCGGGAGCATACCGGACGGGGTAGGCCAACCCATTAGTGCTTAGATTAAAACTTTAGGTTTTTCATTAGTTTCCCGGATTTTTGCTACTTTTCTCAGGTTCTTTTTGGTTTTCCGATATCTTCGTTTTTGCTAGTTTCGAAATTTGTTAATATTTGAAATTTGCAGTCTTTAAAAATGTTAAAATTTGTCGTTCAAATTTGAAGATTGTTCAAAGTTGAATATACTCCAAATTCAAACATTTTTAAAATTCGAAAAATAATCAATTTGTTCAGTTCCAAATTGTTCAGATTTGGAAAAACGAGAAAGGGAGAAACTCAGTCACGTGAAAGGGACGTAGCGATCGGCTAACTGAGCCTGGCCCAGTGGTTGGTCCTTCTGGCGGGACAGATTCCATCCCGCGTTTAGGCCTCGTTCGGTTCATGGGGCCCAAACCCCACGTGGAATAAACCACGAGTGGATTCGGGTGATCACCCTGATCCCGATAATTCCTCTTCCTAAAAACTTTCTATAATCCATCAGATTTGTTCCTGTTCGGTTACTACCTGTGAGGTCCGCCCTGGCAGCCGTCCCTCCGTCCTCGCCGCCGTCCCTCCATCCTCGTTGCCGTCCACTCCTTCCTCGCCGCCGTGCACTCCCGTGCTCTCCGTCGTCCTCACTGCCGTCCACTCCCGTCCTCGCCGCCGTCCACCCCTTCCTCCCCCATCCCTGCAGGACCCACAGTCCACCCCGTCCTCCCATTACCCGCCGGAGCCGCCGTCCCTCTTTACCCGCCGGAGTCGCCGTCGCTCCTTACTCGCCAGAGCCGCCGTCCTTCGTTAGCCGCCGGTGCTGCATCTGAATCGAGCTAGACGAGCGGAGCTGTGAAATGGTCATTTTTTCCCCATCGTACCGATTCGGGAAAGGAAACTGTTGGGCGTCCCCCGGGGATCTGATTTCCAGCCGCCACCGTCGGATCGGCCATCTTGGACGGCCAGATCTGCTTTTACTGAATGTAGCAAAAAAACACTTCCCGGCAGCAAAAAATAACCCGCTTTTGCTACATTGTAGCAAAAAACGGTTCGCCTGAAAAATAAAAGAAATAGGCTGAGCTCGTCGGACAGACCACCGGAGACTCGCCGGAGACATCGCCGGAGAGCGTGTAGCAAAAAACTGTGCTATTGTAGCAAAAGTGGATATCGTCGGAGACATGGATGGGGAACTCGCCGGAGAACTCACCGGAGACCTCGCCGGAGACCCCCGTAGCAAACACATTGTGTAATTGTAGCAAAAGCGCAAAATTGTTGTAGCAAAAAAAGTATGTCTATGTTGGAAATCTTCCTAACGAAGCCCTCGTCGGAGATATCGATGAAGATCTCGTCGGAAATGTCATAGCAAAACATTTGTACCTTTTTAGCAACATTGATGAACAGTTGTAGCAAAAAAAAAAGGTCTACCATCGTCGACCCCGACTGGTAGCAACGCCAAACAACATCGGTAGCAGACTTGGCCACCGTCGATAGCAAAATTGACCAGCATATGCAGCATCGCCGCTAGTGGTGGTGCCTGGACGGGATCTCCGACGGGATGAATAAACCCCCCATCTCCGGCGGGGCTCGGTCCCTCCAGGCTGGGCAGGGTATCCAACAAGGCGAGTGGCGCCGGCGAGGCCGTCCCCAGACCACGCCTCCAAGCGACCGTATCGCTGCAGTGAGAGAACGGAATTGCCGCTCCGACTCCGAGCCACCAAGCGTCGAACCAGAGCATGTCCACAGAGGATTTGTGGGGACGGCGACGGGCGTGGCTAGAGCTTGGGCGCGGCTGAGGACGGCGAGCGCCGTCGCGGCGTCCTTCTTCCCGCGCGGGCCGCCCGTCGGCGGGGGAGGCGGCGGCCGCGGCGCCGTCGAGCTGGGCGAGGCAGAGGAGGGGGCAGGCGGCGTTCTCGCGCGCGGCGGGGGAGGCGGGCGCTGGTGTGGAAGAGATAAGGAGGTGACGTGGCTGATTTTTGACCAAGTGATCGGGGCAAATCGTACGACGCGTGACCCGGAGGCTGCGAGACGCACAGCCCCCGGGGGAATCTAATCATTTTCCTTCGAGAAATCCACACAGGGACGGTTCCACTGGGTGAGACTACATGTTTTAAAACCCGATGATTTGGACTGGGGCGGTTTCGGCCGGGGTCAGGTTTCGGCCGGGTTTAACCGAACACATTTCCTGGGATCGATCCCCGGCCAGCTGATCCCGGCTGACCCCCGGGGTTTGGGTCTGAATCCCGGCCGGGGCAGGACCAACCGAACAAAGCCTTAGAGGTTAATCCGCTGCCTAAGTGGATTGAAGCT
This sequence comes from Lolium multiflorum, assembly GCA_030979885.1. Classification (NCBI taxonomy): domain Eukaryota; kingdom Viridiplantae; phylum Streptophyta; class Magnoliopsida; order Poales; family Poaceae; genus Lolium; species Lolium multiflorum. The sequence goes on along the minus strand of CM061749.1, from coordinate 70,605,551 downwards.
TATTGAAGTGGATTGGGGTGTATTTTAACTTGTAGGGGATCTAAACCACTTCAATACCTGGGATCATAAGAAACCAAACAAGCCCTTAGGCGGGAAATAAGAGGGCCCGTTAGTTTCCTGGTGTCATGTAGCAAGTTTTTTTTTTTTGAACAGGGAAAGGCCGTGAAGGGCCTAGAAGCTGCTTTAATTTACTGCGGTGAGGGTACAGATTACAACAGGGATCACAACAAACAAGGAAATTACAGAGCAATCCCTAGTTTTTGCAGAAAACACCCTAAACATAAACTGAGAAAAGCAATCGGGTGCTCCAACACCGCCGGAGTTTAGAGGACCGCCGTCGTGGCCATCGTCGCTGGTTCCGGGGACAGAACCACTTGGAACCGGGAAGAAGAGATGCGCCACCACCAGTCCTTCGAGAGGCCTCCTCTTGGAGGTTGAGTAGACGCCGGCAGACATCGCCAGCGTCACAGCGAGCCACCTGCTGGCCAATAGAGTCGGCAGCCGAACTTGGGCCACCGAGAGATTTCTTCTTGAAATAGCAGCATCAACGATTCCCCGCTGCCGTCCAACTCGTCCCCAAGCTCCAGCTTGACCTCGACCCCCATCAGCACCACGCTGAGATTGGGAGAAGAACAACCACGAGCTGCAAAGAAGAGCCAGACCACACCACGGACCTTATTTGAGGAGATGCCGGTGATGCCAACCTTCCCCGCCTCCGGCTCCGACCGATGGAGCTCGATAGGATGAGGAAGAACCACTGGAACGCACAAGATCTGGTCCACAAAATCAACTGCTCTACTCCTAAACACAAGCATAAACCCAAACTCCACCAGGAAAAACTCAACACTAAACAACCTAAATCTACTGTACAGAGCAACCTGGCCGCCTCTCCCAAGCTTGCTCGCGACAGCAGAGCCGCCGGAGGGGAGGAGGGCAGAGGAGCCGGGCAGGAAGACTCCCATACGACTCTCAAGGGGGCAAGAGGAGCTGGGTGAGACAGAGCAACTTGGACCGTGTAGCAAGTTTGGTATAGACGTTCGCTCGTAAGTTCAATCGCTCGTACTAGTAAGCAATCAATAAAGCTTCTGTCGGTTCTGTCAAAAAAAAGTACAGTATTCCTTTCCCGTTCGATTTTTTTATTTCCAATTTTTTCATAATTCTCTTAATATTATTTTCTCCCATTTTTTGTCACTTCTTCTACTATCTATAATCTTTTTAATGCTATTCTTATTTTATATTTAGTTATTTCCAATCAATTTTCAAATAGTGAATTATTTCATTATTTATATTTTTAATAGTATTTTCTTATTTTAAAAAATGATATGAACTATTTTTATTTTCTTTTTTATTTGATAAAAATCATATGAACTCCTTTTCTAAAATATGAATATTTTATTAAACATCATGTACAATTATTGTGAATCACATGAAAATTTTATTTGAACATCACGAATGATTATTTGGACTTGTGTGATTTTTTTCTCATATGAACGTTTTATTTGAACCGTGTGAACAAATTTTTCTAACTATAAGAAAAATTTTAAAACACGGGAGCAATTATTTTTGAATTTCATGTACACTGTGAAACCTCATGAACCATTATTCTGAACTTTCCGAAGATTTTCCTAACTTCCTAAAAAACTCTCATTCACATTTATTGTACTATTCTTTTATTATTTAGAACATGTGAAATACATTTTTATTTTCCATGCACAATTTCCTTAAATTGCATGAACATCTTTTATACACGAATATTTATAGATGTTAGGGAACATGTTTTATAATATGATCATTATACACAGAACCTTTTTATGACATGTCATAAAAATTTATTAGCTGTTTCCTTGTCGTCTAGGAAATTTTTTGCTGAGCACGTTTTTTATATGAACATTTTTTATACACATTTAATATTTTAATTTTAAAAAACATTAGTTATTTTGGCATTGAACTTTCTTCTCAATTTATATGAACATTTTATTTTTACATAGATCAACCTTTTTTCATAAGACCATTTCTTCAAATGTAGAATCATTTATGTAGTTTCTAAGTTGATTTCCCCACTATCTTTGAAGCTACTATTTTTTTGACATAAGACTAAAATACCCAATTATTTTTTGTTTTCAAGTGCCCAAAGTTAATTAGCGGAGTTCAAAAAAGAGAGAGTTCTCGTACACTCAAGAGCGCGCAGCCGCGTCGAGTCCTGGATACAGTTTGTGGGCCAACCCAATGTGAGGCCCTCCTCTCCTCTCTGCCACTAGACAGGCCAACGGAGCCCATCCCCTATCGTGTCGTTAGCCGTTGGCCCCGCCTCTTTCTTGCATCTTGACCGGTCGACCCCGTCCCAGCCCCTCCCATTCATGTTCCTGCATGACATATGCCCAGTGTCGTCACTGTCTCACCCAGGCCCATTCCGGCAGGCCAACGTGGCCCGACCCGCCTCTATGGGCTCCTCGTTGGTGCAACCCACCCCGCGCTCGTCCATGGCATATATGGCCATGGCCCATTCGGCAAACCACCTCTATGTGCGATGTCGTCGCACGACTCCGTTCCTAGCGATTCCAGCTCAGCCCGGTCGAGAAGAGAATCCAACATCGTTCGGGGCACTCCGCTTTGTGAGAGGATGGGCTACCAGCCCAATCCTGCCAAATGGAGCCCATTTGGGTGGTTAAAGGACAGTGCAGCCTAGTGGGAGCTATAGGTTTATGGTCCTCATTGTGGATGCATGTATTCGGAGGAGGAGACATCGTTGCGGCAGGGTGGAACCTCGAGGCAGTGGCGGCAAGGTCCTAACGGTGATGCTAGGCTCCTCGCGGGAGGCAATTGCTTGATTCGTGCGGGTCGCAAGCTCCTAGCGGCGGGTGGGATGCGATTTGAGAATCCAAAACATCGATTCGGTTGACGGCAGTCTCCTGGGTACCACTAGAAAAAAACCGACCTTCACGAAGGGAAATTGGACTAACAAATTAACAACGCGTGGCAACCCAATCCGCGCACGTACATCACGGAACGCCCCGCGCTCGTACTCGTCCGCGCACGCGTGTACTCCGTTCCGTACTCGTCCCCGCGCCGCATGCACCACATGCAGCCCCGCGTACTCGTTCGTGGCTCAGGTAAGTACTCATCCCCGCGTACAACGTCCACGTAGCTAGCTACCTCACGAGAATCGATCAACATCACTTCAAACATAGCTAGCTAGCTGAATTGATCCGCCACACGAGCACGTATATATAAGTACAGTCGCACGTACTAGCAGGTACAGTCAACCACACGAGTAGGTACAATCACGTATAAGAACAGTTGATACGCGTTTGCACAGGAATGGATAAATCACGTACACGAGTAAGTACAGACGCGCACACGAACGAGAGTACAGGTACAGAGACAGACATTCACGACACGAGACAGACTCGCAACGATGCTATCAGCATACAGAAGACAACATGCCCACGAAAGACTAGTACAAAAGCAATAAAATAAGATAAAAGTATTAAAGAGAAAACTGCATCAAATACACTAAAACAAGTTAACAGTTGAAAAGATTAGATGCACACCACAGACAATCACACTAGTATTGAGTACGAAAAGAAGTATCTCAAACCTATCAACATGGGATCTAGTTTTGAAGATCTCGACGAGGATCTCAACAAGAAAACGGTTCGTAATTTGGACTTACGGTTCGCAAGATATTTTATTTTGAAAAAACGAATCTACAAAATAAAGGAAAAACGGACCATCCACTTCTCTCTCCTCTCTCTATCCCACTGCTTCCTCGCACTAGCATAGGCACTTCCCACTTTCTCCTGAACGCGCCACGTGTCGCATGCGGAGAGACTTTTGGACCTTCGCGAAGACCGGCCTTTTTTTAGAGTTTTCGCAGTCTCCTTCCAGCGGCGACGGGCTTGAATCAGATGGCAGCGTGGGCCGGGTAAAATCGAGGAGGCGCTTCTATGGCTTAGTTGCTATTCTTTCTCTTCGAGATATACCGGAGAGAGGATGGAGGAAATATGGGTACTGATTCGGTCACTTTTCGGTGGCACAAGATGTAAATATCAGCCGCTCCGCTAATCAAGTGGCTCCGCTGAATATCCACATTTTTTTACTAGAGGCCGCTCCGTTCGCTCAGTCTGCATTTTTATACTAGAGGCCGCTCCGCTCGCTTGGTCTATATTTATATATTACGGCCGCTCCGCTCGCTTGATTCTGATCCGTGAAGCTGGCGCGTTTGGGATAGCTCCCCTCGCTCCGGTAGCAGAGTTGGAGTGTTGCCAAACAAGCCCTATAACTTACAGATGGGGTGGGGCCCGTTTTGTAGAGAGAAAGAAGAAAGGAGACATGATCTGATATGTACCTAAAAGTTTTATTGAAAAAACATAATACACCTAACCGATACTACTTGCCACATATAGTAAGGTCATCCCATCAAAAAAAGACTGGAACAATAGCCGCCGCCTCCAGAGAGAAAAAGCTCTAGCAGCCTCCACTTCAGCCTCTTCCATAGATCGGTTCACCATCCTCCGGCCGGCTTTGCCGGCGTCGGGAGGAGTGGGGAACCCGATTTATACGTGGAGTTTTCAATAAAAGTAGTCTTTTCAGTAGTCTATGTTAGGGTTTTGGTCGCTGTTTTCTTGTTGGTTTCCCCGCAATGGAGATGGCATCGTCTGCAATAAGTGATCTTCAGTCTTTCGTTCGACGACGAGATCTCCTTCCCGACTTCAATGGTGGTGTTGAAAGATTACAATTATCTAGGTATGGGTGTTCAGATCTTGCTTGCCAGATCGATCTTGGATCTTTTCTCATGGTTGTATGAGATTATCCTCAGCTTTTGTCCCGGCTACGTCTCGACAATTGTGATTCGTACTCTCGGCTTCCATCAACATCGACAAGGCAGATCGGTTGTTATTCCATGACATATTGGTGTTGGTAATCTTCCTGATGTTTATTCACTACTTTAATGGTTGCGCGCGTGCATGCAGCCTTGGCATTGCGGCTCAAATTAAAATTATGGGAGAACCTTCGTTGGTACTTACAGGTTTATGGTTTGTTATCTATATTTGGCTGCCTCCAGGAAACTACAAGATTATGGCTTGGAAGTAGAAAGAGTTTGAAGATCTCGAAGATTTGCTAGTATCTTTTAGACTTTGTTTTGTAATCGCTGGAGACACCTCATGTATCTCTACCATGTACTATTTCTTATTATGAATATATGTGGTATTGATTGTCAAAAAAAAAGCATCAAACGACATAAATAGAGCTATCAAAGTTCTTTTGCACATATTAGAGGATCAACTGTCAGTTTCTGCTAAAATTTTGGTGGTGGTTTTTTAACCCTAGCCCCAGGTGTGTTGATATTTTGCAATTTTCTCAGTATGAAATCAAATAGATAAGCGGCGGGACCTTTTTTTTTTGTGTGCTCGAGTGGAACCAGCGAGCCGGTCTCGGGATGCTCAGTCTCCATCCGATTCACAGCCCAAACACCATAAACAACAACGGCCCACCGAGCCGATTTCGGATTGAACTTTTTTTTGCGGGTTATTTCGGATTGAACTCCGTATCCGGCTTGCACACCTCACGAACAGTTCAATAAATACAACGCGATTGTTACGAAATCCAGAGTCAAAAAAGCGACGGAAAGAAAACAAAGACAACCGAGACGCACAGGAGAGCTCCTGGTCGCTGCTTGGTTTTCGCCAGATTCATCGGCGTTTTCGACTCGCCTCGACTCCATCGGGATCGCTCGCCGTCGCCATGATGAATCCGGAGCTGATGAGGATGGCGCAGGAGCAGATAAGCCGCATGCCCCCCGACGCCTTCGCCAGGATGCAGCAGCAGGTGATGTCCAACCCCAACCTGGTGAGGCAAGCAACCGAGAGCATGAGAAACATGAGACCCGACTCCCGAGGACTTCAAACGAGCCGCGCAGCAGCTCAACCACACAACGCCAGAGGAAATTCTTTGTATGACTGATAAAATCGCCAACGCCAAGCCCGAGGAGCTCGCCGCCATGAAGGCCCAAGCCGACGCACAGATGTCGTACGCGATAGCCGGTGCCAAGATGTTGAAGCAGCAGGGGAACGAGCTCCATGGCTGTGGCCAGTACACAGATGCTGCTGCCAAGTACAAGCGTGCCAAGGATAACCTGAAGAACGTACCGTCAGTAGCTGGGCAGACGCTGCAGCTGCAGTGTGCCCTGAATCTAATGTCTTGCTACCTGAAATCAGCCCAGTTTGAGGAATGCGTAAGTGAGGGTTCCGAGATTCTAGCCTATGACTCGAGCAATGTTAAAGCCTACTACCGAAGGGGACAGGCTTACAAGGAACTGGGAAACCTCGGGGCTGCGGTTGCTGACCTGAGTAAAGCCCACGAAATCTCCCCCGAGGATGAAACTATTGCTGAGGTTCTCCGAGACACTCAAAGGAAACTTGCAACTAACCTGCCAAAGGGAGTTGTTATCGAAGAAATCGTAGAAGAAGAAGAAGATAGCTTCCAGCCTTCGCTTCCGCAAAACGTTGTTGAGGAGAAACCTGATGAAGTAGTAAGCAGCCGAAGGATGGACCAGCCGTCACTCGGTTCTCCACCTTCTACAGCTGACATGCAGGACGTCATGAGAAATGCCATGGAAGACCCTGAAATTGGGAAGATGCTTACATCCTTGATGAAGAACATGAGTCCTGATATGATGGCAAACATGAGTAGGCAGTTCGGTTTGAATCTGACGACGGAGGATGCTGCCAACGCCCAAAAAACTTTGTCAGAATTATCTCCGAAACATTTGCAGAGAATGATGAAGTGGATGGACAGAGCACAACGAGGAGTACAAGCCGCAAAGAAGGCAAAGGACTGGCTCATAGCCAGGAAAGGCATGATCATCGCTATTGTCCTGCTGATACTAGCCTTCATTCTCCAACAGCTTGTTGGATTCTTCAGTAGGTGATGGCCTAATTAAACATCCATGATGGGCAATCACGCCGTGCATCCGATAGATTGGATACAGATAATTGTTCAGTAGACTCTTTTTCTGAGAGCGAACCGATAGCATGCAAATAATGATGTCATTGGGAAAGGCCCATATAGTTCGATGTGTGCATTTCTCGTTCTTTAATCGTATGTGTTTATAGATTGTAATAGAATAGAAGGAAATTTTCTAGTATTATCATTATTTGGACTATAGACTGAAATGTAATGTTATGGATGTCTTATGTTAAAAATAATCTGTCAACACCAATTTTTCACAAACGTAATATACGATATCACAGTCAAAAAAAAGATAGGAATTGCTAAAAAGTGCATGTTTATGTCTACTTTGGACAATAGCATTCCTTCAACGCAATTCATTTAGTTATCTTTATCCATTCTTTCCCATTTACAGTTGGTGCTGAATGGTTTGCATGGAGTACTTGCCGAACATTAGGTTTCGCAGAATATAAGTGAGCGAAGAAATAGTATTGACTGGTCATCTTTTTGTTTCTTCTCTGCTGGTCCGTGGTTCATTGATCTGCAACTTTTTTTTCCGAAAAATGGCGCTTTATTACTTTAAAGTTTGACGTAATACATCCAGTATCTGCATAACTAGGATGCACACAGCCATCCACACAAGAGTATAAAAACACAAAAGTTCATGTCATAACAAGCGACTAAATAAAAAGGGCATCATGTTGAAGAAGCTGCAATCCTCCGACTATGCAACCACTCATGTTGGGTAATAAACTTCTTGACCGAATTCTTCAAGCATGTAGACACCTCCGTAAATAGGTTGCGGTTCTCCAAGCGCTGAAGCGACGACCATGAACGAAGCAAGGCTGTAGACCGTTAGGTTACCTGCATAAGAGAAGATGTTTATCGTTAAAAACCTTGTCATTTCTACATAGCCATAGCGACCAAATAACGGCAATCACTCCCACCCTGATAAGACTCTTATACCTAACCACAACCTCATTTAGCCAGTTGCTAAAAATGTTAGCGATGCTTCGGGGTGGGTATAAGCTAGATCCTATCTGAATGATTGACCATATAGCTCTCGCGAATTGATACTGAAAAAAGAGATATTTTATCGTCTTGACTTCATGACAGAAGACACATCTCTTACAACCATGTCGGTTTCGCTTTGCAAGGTTATCTTTAGTGAGGATAACACCACGCCTTAAGTACCAAGCGAACACCTTCGTTTTTAGTGGTATCCTCAACTTCCAAATGCTTGTATTATTTAGTACCGATTGGACAGGTTCTGTCAACGCTTCATACATGGATTTTACCGAGAATAAACCATTCTTGGTAAGTTCCCAGCGGAAAATATATTTTCCCTGAACCAGTTGGATTGGAGCTAATCTTTGTAGCAATTCATTCCAAGAAGTTAAGCGGGGACCGACTACATCACGCCTGAATGTCATAGTTGGTGGAGAGGTTACCATCACACTCTGAATAGTAACATCCTTATGACGTACGATCATGTATAAAGGAGGATATTGTGCTCGGAGTGTGATTGCACACAGCCACTTATCCTCCTAGAACCGTATCTCCGACCCATTTCTAATGAAAACGACCTATGTGGGAAGAAGTGCTTCTTAGTTGCCATAATGCCGGCCTAAAAGTGAAAATCCCCAGGTTAGGCCGGTGGCAGGTGGGCGGATTGGCGAACACGTCAGGAACTTCCATGTGTGATGCGGAAGAAGAAGGTGGAAAGGGTGACATGCACGTGGGTCGGCACAACAGTGTTCCTCCTTTAGGCAGCGTATAGGAGGACCCATTAGTTTCGTTGATCACTATTACCCTCGCTCAGTGCGGGAGCATACCGGACGGGGTAGGCCAACCCATTAGTGCTTAGATTAAAACTTTAGGTTTTTCATTAGTTTCCCGGATTTTTGCTACTTTTCTCAGGTTCTTTTTGGTTTTTTTGGTTTCCGGATATCTTCGTTTTTGCTAGTTTCGAAATTTGTTAATATTTGAAATTTGCAGTCTTTAAAAATGTTAAAATTTGTTGTTCAAATTTGAAGATTGTTCAAAGTTGAATATACTCCAAATTCAAACATTTTTAAAATTCGAAAAATAATCAATTTGTTCAGTTCCAAATTGTTCAGATTTGGAAAACCGAGAAAGGGAGAAACTCAGTCACGTGAAAGGGACGTAGCGATCGGCTAACTGAGCCTAGCCCAGTGGTTGGTCCTTCTGGCGGGACAGATTCCATCCCGCGTTAGGCCTCGTTCGGTTCATGGGGCCCAAACCCCACGCGGAATAAACCACGAGTGGATTCGGGTGATCACCCTGATCCCGATAATTCCTCTTCCTAAAAACTTTCTATAATCCATCAGATTTGTTCCTGTTCGGTTACTACCTGTGAGGTCCGCCCTGGCAGCCGTCCCTCCGTCCTCGCCGCCGTCCCTCCATCCTCGTCGCCGTCCACTCCTTCCGCGCCGCCGTGCACTCCTGTGCTCTCCGTCGTCCTCACTGCCGTCCACTCCCGTCCTCGCCACCGTCCACCCCTTCCTCCCCCATCCCTGCAGGACCCACAGTCCACCCCGTCCTCCCATTACCCGCCGGAGCCGCCGTCCCTCTTTACCCGCCGGAGTCGCCGTCGCTCCTTACTCGCCAGAGCCGCCGTCCTTCGTTAGCCGCCGGTGCTGCATCTGAATCGAGCTAGACGAGCGGAGCTGTGAAATAGTCATTTTTTTCCCCATCGTACCGATTCGGGAAATCCACACAGGGAACGGTTCCACGGGGTGAGACTACATGTTTTAAAACCCGACGATTTGGACGGGATTGGGGCGGTTTCGGCCGGGGTCAGTTTTCGGCCGGGTTTAACCGAACACATTTCCTGGGATCGATCCCCGGCCAGCTGATCCCGGCTGACCCCCGGGGTTTGGGTCCGAATCCCGGCCGGGGCGGGACCAACCGAACAAAGCCTTAGAGGTTAATCCGCTGCCTAAGTGGATTGAATCTTATTGAAGTGGATTGGGGTGTATTTTAACTTGTAGGGGATCTAAACCACTTCAATACCTGGGATCATAAGAAACCAAACAAGCCCTTAGGCGGGAAATAAGAGGGCCCGTTAGTTTCCTGGTGTCATGTAGCAAGTTTTTTTTTTTTGAACAGGGAAAGGCCGTGAAGGGCCTAGAAGCTGCTTTAATTTACTGCGGTGAGGGTACAGATTACAACATGGATCACAACAAACAAGGAAATTACAGAGCAATCCCTAGTTTTTGCAGAAAACACCCTAAACATAAACTGAGAAAAGCAATCGGGTGCTCCAACACCGCCGGGATTTAGAGGACCGCCGTCGTGGCCATCGTCGCTGGTTCCGGGGACAGAACCACTTGGAACCGGGAAGAAGAGATGCGCCACCACCAGTCCTTCGAGAGGCCTCCTCTTGGAGGTTGAGTAGACGCCGGCAGACATCGCCAGCGTCACAGCGAGCCACCTGCTGGCCAATAGAGTCGGCAGCCGAACTTGGGCCACCGAGAGATTTCTTCTTGAAATAGCAGCATCAACGATTCCCCGCTGCCGTCCAACTCGTCCCCAAGCTCCAGCTTGACCTCGACCCCCATCAGCACCACGCTGAGATTGGGAGAAGAACAACCACGAGCTGCAAAGAAGAGCCAGACCACACCACGGACCTTATTTGAGGAGATGCCGGTGATGCCAACCTTCCCCGCCTCCGGCTCCGACCGATGGAGCTCGACAGGATGAGGAAGAACCACTGGAACGCACAAGATCTGGTCCACAAAATCAACTGCTCTACTCCTAAACACAAGCATAAACCCAAACTCCACCAGGGAAAACTCAACACTAAACAACCTAAATCTACTGTACAGAGCAACCTGGCCGCCTCTCCCAAGCTTGCTCGCGACAGCAGAGCCGCCGGAGGGGAGGAGGGCAGAGGAGCCGGGCAGGAAGACTCCCATACGACTCTCAAGGGGGCAAGAGGAGCTGGGTGAGACAGAGCAACTTGGACCGTGTAGCAAGTTTGGTATAGACGTTCGCTCGTAAGTTCAATCGCTCGTACTAGTACAGTATTCCTTTTTTTTTAAGCAATCAATAAAGCTTCTGTCGGTTCTGTCAAAAAAAAGTACAGTATTCCTTTCCCGTTCGATTTTTTTATTTCCAATTTTTTCATAATTCTCTTAATATTATTTTCTCCCATTTTTTGTCACTTCTTCTACTATCTATAATATTTTTTATGCTATTCTTATTTTATATTTAGTTATTTCCAATCAATTTTCAAATAGTGAATTATTTCATTATTTATATTTTTAATAGTATTTTCTTATTTTAAAAAATGATATGAACTATTTTTATTTTCTTTTTTATTTGATAAAAATCATATGAACTCCTTTTCTAAAATATGAATATTTTATTAAACATCATGTACAATTATTGTGAATCACATGAAAATTTTATTTGAACATCACGAATGATTATTTGGACTTGTGTGATTTTTTTCTCATATGAACGTTTTATTTGAACCGTGTGAACAAATTTTTCTAACTATAAGAAAAATCTTAAAACACGGGAGCAATTATTTTTGAATTTCATGTACACTGTGAAACCTCATGAACCATTATTCTGAACTTTCCGAAGATTTTCCTAACTTCCTAAAAAACTCTCATTCACATTTATTGTACTATTCTTTTATTATTTAGAACATGTGAAATACATTTTTATTTTCCATGCACAATTTCCTTAAATTGCATGAACATCTTTTATACACGAATATTTATAGATGTTAGGGAACATGTTTTATAATATGATCATTATACACAGAACCTTTTTATGACATGTCATAAAAATTTATTAGCTGTTTCATTGTCGTCTAGGAATTTTTTTGCTGAGCACGTTTTTTATATGAACATTTTTTATACACATTTAATATTTTAATTTTAAAAAACATTAGTTATTTTGGCATTGAACTTTCTTCTCAATTTATATGAACATTTTATTTTTACATAGATCAACCTTTTTTCATAAGACCATTTCTTCAAATGTAGAATCATTTATGTAGTTTCTAAGTTGATTTCCCCACTATCTTTGAAGCTACTATTTTTTTGACATAAGACTAAAATACCCAATTATTTTTTGTTTTCAAGTGCCCAAAGTTAATTAGCGGAGTTCAAAAAAGAGAGAGTTGTCGTACACTCAAGAGCGCGCAGCCACGTCGAGTCCTGGATACAGTTTGTGGGCCAACCCAATGTGAGGCCCTCCTCTCCTCTCTGCCACTAGACAGGCCAACGGAGCCCGTCCCCTATCGTGTCGCTAGCCGTTGGCCCCGCCTCTTTCTTGCATCTTGACCGGCCGACCCCGTCCCAGCCCCTACCATTCATGTTCCCGCATGACATATGCCCAGCGTCGTCACTGTCTCACCCAGGCCCATTCCGGTAGGCCAACGTGGCCCGACCCGCCTCTATGGGCTCCTCGTTGGTGCAACCCACCCCGCGCTCGTCCATGGCATATATGGCCATGGCCCATTCGGCAAACCACCTCTATGTGCGATGCCGTAGCTCCGTTCCTAGCGATTCCAGCTCAGCCCGGTCGAGACGAGAATCCAACATCGTTTGGGGCGCTCCGCTTTGTGAGAGGGTGGGATACCAGCCCAATCCTGCCTAATGGAGCCCATTTGGGTGGTTAAAGGACAGTGCAGCCTAGTGGGTGCTATAGGTTTATGGTCCTCATTGTGGATGCATGTATTCGGAGGAGGAGACATCGTTGCGGCAGGGTGGAACCTCGAGGCAGTGGCGGCAAGGTCCTAACGGTGATGCTAAGCTCCTCGCGGGAGGCAATTGCTTGATTCGTGCGGGTCGCAAGCTCCTAGCGGCGGGTGGGATGCGATTTGAGAATCCAAAACATCGATTCGGTTGACGGCAGTCTCCTTCCGGCAGCGACGGGCTTGAATCAGATGGCAGCTTGGGCTGGGTCAAATCAAGGAGGCGCTTCTATGGCTTAGTTGCTATTCTTTTTGTTCGGCATATACCGGGGAGAGGATGGAGGAAATACGGGTACTGATTCGGTCGCTTTTCGGTGGCACAAGATGTAAATATCAGCTGCTCTGCTATTCTCTATTCTGCAGAACATAGGAACACTCGGTCCGCATTTTTATACTAGAGACCGCTCCGCTCGCTCGGTCTGCATTTTTATATTACACAGGCCGCTCCGCTCGCTTGATTCCGATCCGTGAAGCTGGCGCGTTCGGTATAGCTCCCCTCGCTCCGGTAGCTGAGTTGGAAGGCAGAGTGTTGCCAAACAGGCCCTATAACTTACAGATGGGTGGGTCCCGTTTAGTAGAGAGAAAGAAGAAAGGAGACATGATCTGATATGTACCTAATTTTTTTTATTGAAAAAACATAATACACCTAACCAATACTACTTGCCACATATAGTGACGTCATCCCATCAGAGAAAAGCATCAAGCGACCTAAATAGAGCTATTAAAGTTCTTTTGCACATATTAGAGGATCAACTGTCAGTTTCTGCTAAACTTTTGGTGGTGGTTTTTTAACCCTAGGCCCAGGTGTGATGATATTTTGCAATTTTCTCAGTATGAAATCAAATAGATAAGCGGCGGGACCTTTTTTTTGGGGTGCTCGAGTGGTACCAGCGAGCCGGTCTCGGGATGCTCACTTGCTCAGTCTCCATCCGATTCAGAGCGGCCCACCGAGCCGATTTCGGATTGAACTCCGTATCCGGCTTGCACACCTCCCCGACAGTTCAATAAATACAACGCGATTGTTACGAAATCGACGGAAAGAAAAGAAAGACAAGCGAGACGCACAGGAGAGCTCCTGGTCGCTGCTTGGTTTTCGCCTAGATTCATCGGCGTTTTCGACTCGCCTCGACTCCATCGGGATCGCTCGCCGTCGCCATGATGAATCCAGAGCTGATGAGGATGGCGCAGGAGCAGATAAGCCGCATGCCCCCCGACGCCTTCGCCAGGATACAGCAGCAGGTGATGTCCAATCCAGACCTGGTGAAGCAAGCAACCGAGAGCATGAGAAACATGAGACCCGAGGACTTCAAACGAGCCGCGCAGCAGCTCAACCACACAACGCCAGAGGAAATTCTTTGTATGACTGATAAAATCGCCAACGCCAAGCCCGAGGAGCTCGCCGCCATGAAGGCCCAAGCCGACGCACAGATGTCGTACGCGATAGCCGGTGCCAAGATGTTGAAGCAGCAGGGGAACGAGCTCCATGGCTGTGGCCAGTACACAGATGCTGCTGCCAAGTACAAGCGTGCCAAGGATAACCTGAAGAACGTACCGTCAGTAGCTGGGCAAACGCTCCAGCTGCAGTGTGCCCTGAATCTAATGTCTTGCTACCTGAAATCAGCCCAGTTTGAGGAATGCGTAAGTGAGGGTTCCGAGATTCTAGCCTATGACTCGAGCAATGTGAAAGCCTACTACCGAAGGGGACAGGCTTACAAGGAACTGGGAAACCTCGGGGCTGCGGTTGCTGACCTGAGTAAAGCCCACGAAATCTCCCCCGAGGATGAAACTATTGCCGAGGTTCTCCGAGACACTCAAGGAAAACTTGCAACTAACCTGCCAAAGGGAGTTGTTATCGAAGAAATCGTAGAAGAAGAAGATAGCTTCCAGCCTTCGTTTCCGGAAAACGTTGTTGAGGAGAAACCTGATGAAATAGACCAAAGGATGGACCAGCCGTCACTTCATTCTCTACCTTCCGCAACTGATATGCAGGACGTCATGAGAAACTTTATGGAAGACCCTGGAACGCAACAGGTGCTTACATCCATGATCAAAAACATGAGTCCGGATATGATGGAAGAGATGAGTAGGCAGTTCGGTTTGAATCTGACGACGGAGGATGCTGCCAACGCCCAAAAAACCATGTCAGAATTATCTCCGGAACATTTGCAGAGAATGATGAAGTGGATGGACAGAGGACAACGAGGAGTACAAGCCGCAAAGAAGGCAAAGGACTGGCTCATAGCCAGGAAAGGCATGATCATCGCTATTGTCCTGCTAATACTAGCCTTCATTCTCCAACAGCTTGTTGGATTCTTCAGTAGGTGATGGCCTAAACATCCATGATGGCCAATCACGCCGTGCATCCGATAGATTGGATACAGATAATTGTTCAGTAGACTTTTTTCTGAGAGCGAACGATAGCATGCAAATAATGATGTCATTGGGAAAGGCCCATATAGTTCGATGTGTGCATTTCTTGTTCTTTCATCAGTTTATAGATTGTAGTAGAATAGAAGGAAAAATTTCTAGTATTATCATTTGGACTATAGACTGAAATGTAATGTTATGGATGTCTTATGTTAAAAATAATCTGTCAACACCAATTTTTGACAAACGTAATACTAGTAGTTTCGTGCCAGTCCGGCATAACTTTATTGATACCAGCGGTACTTTTGAAGGAACTCCAATGCATCTCGACAACTGCCCCTGGCGCACCTTAAGGATGTAGTAGGCAGCTTAGAGCATCCCCCCTCGTTGGCGCTCCCCACGCCCAAATCCGGCGAAATTTTCGTCCGGATTGGAGGAAGATTTGGCGTGGGGAGCGCCGAAGTTCCAGCCGTCCCCGGCAGGAAACCCCCAACCTCGACCATTTGACATATTTCAAACAAATTTAACAAGTTCGGCGACCAAGAGTACGAAAATTGCTGAAACAAATTCGGCAATAATCAGTACAATGTTTAACAAGTGCTGAAACAAATGAAGCACACAATTTCACAATTTTTCAAACAAATTAGACAGACTAGTTGGCGTCGGCGTTGGCGTTGCCTCGGAGCCTCCATATGTGCTCAACTAGATCATCTTGCAGCAGCTGAAGGGTCTCGAATCTCCTGACGCATAGCAATGAAGGCGCCCATGATGGAGGCACTGGTGATTAGGCTGTGCAAGAGGACCCTCTCTCATATGGTGCTTCTTGCTCAGCCAGGAACCGGATGCTTTCGCTCATTTTCAATAATCATATTGTGTAGGCACACACAGCAGTTCATCACCTCCCACATCTGATCTTTGGACCAAGTCATAGCGGGAACCGGACGACAGCAAATCTCTCTGGAGGACACCAAATGCACGCTCGACGTCTTTTCGGCAAGCTTCTTGTTTCTTGACAAACTCGCAAAGTTTGGGGGTGCTAGGATTCGAGATAGTCTTCACAAATGTTGCCCACTTTGGATAGATACCGGCTGCAAGGTAGTATCCTTTGTTGTAGTGCCGACCATTGATCACATAGTCCACCGGGGAGCATGACCCTCAACAAGCTTGGAAAAGACCGGGGAGCAGTTTAGTACGTTGATGTCATTGTTGGATCCAGGCATACCAAAGAAAGAGTGCCAAATCCAGAGATCATGGGTAGCCACTGCTTCAAGTATCACAGTGCAGCCTTTTTTGTAATCCTTGTACATTCTCTGCCACGCAAACGGACAGTTCTTCCATTGCCAATGCATGCAGTCAATGCTTCCAAGCATCCCTGGAAAACCTCTAGCTTCATTTGTTGCAAGGATCCTCTCAGTGTCTTCGACAGTGGGTGATCTCAAGTAATAGTCCCGAACACTGCTATGACGGCCCTGCAGAACCGGTAGAAACAATCAAGGGCGGTGGACTCCGCCACCCAAGATATCATCATCACCGGGAGCTCCATACGCCAACATCCTCATAGCCACGTGCACTTCAGTGACGAAAATCCAACCAAACCAGTGCAATCCGCCTTGCATCTGAAGTAGGGATCAAAGTGGCGGATGGCATACACAATTTGCAAAAATAGCTTCTCTCCTGAAACGACGCCGGAAAACACTCTCACCGTGCAATGGATTGTCGGCGAAGTAGTCGGCGTACAACATGCAGTAGCCCTCCATTCGCTGTCTCGGCTTGCACTTCCGGCGACCTCTTGCCGACCCACCACGTCGACCAGTTGCCAGTCCGGCGTACATGCTAGCCAAGCAACCAAGGATCATCATGTGCTCGTCGTCTTGGGCGGCTGCTGCCATCTCTTCTTGCATAAGCTCGACGAACATCTGCTCCTCCTTCTCCGAGTCCATGGCCGGCGAGGCAAATGGACGAACACCTGACGGCGTGGTCGAGGCAACCCGAGCCGCGAGCGACGAGGAGCAAGCAGGCCGGCGAAGCAGCCAGAGAGGCCGTCGTCCAAAGACGGCGGAATATAGGCAGGTGGGGAAGGAGGGGCGGCGGAATCGGCAACAAGCCGGCGGGGTGGTGCCGGCGGCGAGAGAGATACGAGGGTGGGGAGATTTTGAGCGACGTGGCGGTGGGGTTCGTGCGTCGAGTCACCGACAGATCGGGCCCTTCCCAGCTCACTCGTCCGGAGTCCCGAGCGCCCCGGGGGCCGGTGGCGTGGGCTCGCCGGATGGATGAAGGGCCAAATCCGGACGAAAACGAGGAACCGGAGACGCGACTGAGCCGATTTACGCCGTCCGGATGTAAAAAATGCTTGCCGGGGGCCTGTTCGGGGGACGAGTGGAGATGCTCTTAGAGGTGGCGATCTTGTTGTCTCCCTCTCCAGTACAAGACGCGATACTCCCCGGACGGCCGGGCAGTGCAGGTACAACGCGACAATGTTGATGCGTCCTGCAGCGGTGAGGCATGGGAGTGGAGCGCACTGACGTGTAGTCGGGTTACAGATGCTGAATCGGCCGTTAGAGAGGCAGAACAGGAGGAGCCCATCACAGGAGGCGAGCAGCTTGAAGCCTGTGTAGTCGTCAAGCCCGAGGAGGGGCGGCTGTTGTTGTAGATTGGCAAGCCATCCTTGGTAATGTCTGCGCCGTACAGTGTGAGGAGGGGTAACGATGGCTGTCGCTGGTGGTGGGCGAGGAGGAAATCAGGAGCGGAGGTGAGGCTGCGCCAGGAACGGCAGACCGCACGGCAGCGAAGGATGTCCTTGGCCGGAAGGCGGACAAAGATCTCGTACACCAGAATATCCTTCGAGAGGGCGGCGGTGGCAGCGGTACGACGGCTGCGCGCCCGCGTCGTCGGTCCTGACGCAGTTGGTTCCGCAGTGGTCTCCTTACGCCCGACGACCGCTGTAGGGTTTTGGACTAGGAGAGATGCGACGAGCACCCGGTGCCGCCTAGGCGGCGGCCATATTTTCCGCGCAAAGCCTTTCGTCCGGGCCATCGTAATGGCTTTGCCAATCACCAGCAACGGCGACGCCCTAGATCACCTTCGCTGCCGTTTTACCAGATTGCAGTCAGATCACCGGATTCTTCTCTGCGTCGCTGCAAAATCGTCGGGTGGGTTCCAGGCCGATATTTATGCAGGAGAAAAAATCGAAACCGGGTTACTGAATCCAGAGCCTCCCGACGAAAAAATGGCAGAAAATTTCGGGTGCTAGCTAAAATCACGGACTAGAGATCTCACCGCTAGCTAGCTAGCTAGCTAGCTTGTTTTGACACCGTCAAGAAAAAATTACTTACTAGCTTGTTTTGGCAGGTGAAATAATGATTGTTGCCACGACTCTCGTTTATGGGCGATTGAATCGATGATATGATCGCCTTCCCAAGAAAATAACCAATCTCAGAACAAATTTTATCACCACCAATTCAGCCCTCCGATTCTCTGACTCCAAAGAAACGAACTGACCAGTCCAACACTAGGGAAGCAGATGCCCTCGTCGTGGTGAGGACGTCTTCCTAGGTCAACTCCTAGACGACGTCCTGGCTATTCCTACGGTCTTACCTCAACAGCCAGCGCCAAACCGCATGGTATCAATCCATACTTCCCTTGTACCTCAGCTATACGTGACCGTGTGTCAGGCCAGGCCAAGAAAAGCCCGACATTGAAAATCAGGCTCAAGCCCGGCTAGGCCCTGCCAAAAGCCCAGAAAGCCCGTTAGGAAGTTGGGCCGGGCCGCTTCGTTAAATGCAGTTTTTGGGCTATCTAGGCCTGGCCTGGTTATCGGGCCAACATTTTTTAGACTAGGCCCAGTTTTGTCGGAACGGGCTTCGGGCCTCAGGTGAGGCTACCCATGACCAGGTGTGACCTCAGCCTGCTCTCGGCACCTTGATGTCTACGTGTGCTTTATTCTAGTGTTGGCCAATAAGAGGTTTGTCAGCAGAAGTTTCTAAGTGAATCACCCAAGGTTTATCGAACTCGGGGAGGTAGAGGTCAAAGTTAGTCCTCTCAAGCAACCCCGCAATTAAGATACAAGAAGTCTCTTGTGTCCCCAACACACCTAATACACTTGTCGATGTATAGGCGCACTAGTTCGGCGAAGATAGTAAAACACGGTGGTATAGATGGTAGTAAACAGAATTGCGATATGAAGTAAATATTGCAGCAAGCGAACATGTAGCAGAACTTGTTGGAAACGGTGTTTCAATGCTTAGAAACAAGGCCTAGGGATCATACTTTCACTAGTGGACACTCTCAACAATGCAATCATAATTGAATATAAATATAAGCACTTCACTACGCTATTCTGAATTACTCTCTGGCTGGATAACGAACACTAATTCACCATGTAGGGATGCAAAGCAAACCTTAAAGATGTATTCCCAAGTACTAATAAACACCCCACGCTGTCACTTTGAGCATTCATAGGAGGTACTAACACACTACAATTTCATAGAGACATCCAACTCAAATCATAACCCGGTGAATATTCGTGAAATATAGCCTAAGAGACCCACACGGTGCACACACTGTCACCTTTACACACGTGGGACAAGCTCCGGAGATCACATAAGTAAAATTCACTTGAATAACATAACTACTTCTAGATTACAAAGCTCGTCATATGGATTTCAATCATGCAAGGCAATTCATGAGATCATTGTATTGGAGTACAGAGAGAGAGATTAACCACATAGCTACCGGTAGAGCCCTTAGCCTCGAGGGAGAACTACTCCTCCTCATCATGGGAGACAACAGCGTGGATGGAGATGGCGGTGGTGTCGATGGAGATGCCTTCCTGGGGCAATTCACCGTCCCGGCGTGCCGGAACAGAGACTCGTCCCCCAAATCTTGGCTGCGATGGCGGCGGCTCGGAACTTTTCTCGTATCGTGGCTTATGTTCTTAAGGTTTTCGACGCGAGACTTTATATAGGCGGAAGGGCAGCCTCGGAGGGGGCCTGGTGCAGCCACACCATAGGGGGGCGCCCCCCCCTTGGCCGCGCCGCCTTGTGGGGTGGGGCCCTGATACGTCTTAAACGTATCTATAATTTCTTATGTTCCATGCTACTTTTATTACAATACTTGAATGTTTTATACATACTTTACATTATTATACATTTTCCGGCACTAACCTATTAACAAGATGCCGAAGTGCCAGTTGTTTTTTTCTTGTTTTTGGTTTCAGAAATCCTAGTAAGGAAATATTCTCGAATTGACGAAATCAACGCCCGGGCCTATTTTTACACGAAGCTTCCAGACCGAAGGGGGACGAAGTGGGGCCACGAGGCGCGAGACAACAGGGCGGCGCTGCCTGCCTCCGGCCGCCCGGTGTGTGGCCCCCGTGGCGCCCTTGACCTACCCTTCCTTAAAGCCTCCGTCGCGAAACCCCTGCACGAGAGCCACGATACGGGAAAACATTACGAGAGGCCGCCGCCGAATCCCATCTCGAGGGATTCGGGAGATCGCCTCCGGCACCTGCCGGAGAGGGGAATCATCACCGGAGGGGCTCTACATCATCATGCCCGCCTCCGGATTGATGCGTGAGTAGTTCATCCTTGGACTATGGGTCCATAGCGCAGCTAGATGGTTGTCTTCTCCGCTTGTGCTTTCATTGTTATAGATCTTGTGAGCTGCCTAACATGATCAAGATCATCTATTTGTAATACTACATCTTATGTTTGGTGAGATCCGATGAATATAGAATATTATGTTAAGTTGATTATCAATCTATCATATATGTGTTGTTTATGTTCTTGCATGCTCTCCGTTGCTAGTAGAGGCTCGGGCCAAGTTGATACTTGTAACTCCAAGAGGGAGTAATTATGCTCGATAGTGGGTTCATGCCTCCATTAAATGCGGACAGTGACGAAAGTTCTAAGGTTGTGGATGCTGTTGCTACTAGGGATAAAACATTGATGCTTTGTCTAAGGATATTTGTGTTGATTACATTACGCACCATACTTAATGCAATTATCTTTTTTCAACTTAATACTGGAAGGGGTTCGGATGATAACCGAAGGTGGATTATTTAGGCATAGATGCATCTTTGGATAGCGGTCTATGTACTTTGTCGTAATGCCCTGATTAAATCACATAGTAATCATCGTTGATATGTATTGAATCTTTATTTGTCAATTGCTCACCTATAATTTGTTCACCCAGCATGTTAGTTATCTTATTGGAGAGACACCACTAGTGAACTGGACCCCGGTCCATTCTTTTACATCTGAATACATTCTACTGCTTTTCTGTTCTTTGCAAACAAACACTATCTTCCATTCGATACGTTTAATCCTTTGTTTTCAGCAAGTCGGTGAGATTGACAACCTCACTGTTACGTTGGGGCAAAGTACTTTGATTGTATTGTGCAGGTTCCACGTTGGCGCCGGTTTCACTGGTGTTGCGCCGCACTACATTCCTCCACCAACAACCTTCACGCGCTTCTTGGCTCCTACTGGTTCGATAACCTTGGTTTCTTGCGAGGAAAACTTGCTGTGCGCATCACACCTTCCTCTTGGGGTTTCCAACGACGTGTTGACTACACGCCGGAAGACTTTCCAGCGCGTGGGATCAAGACACGCTGCAAAGGGGAGTCTCCACTTCAATCTCTTTACTTTGTTTTTGTCTTGCTTTACTTTATTTACTACTTTGTTTGCTGCACTTAAACAAAACACAAAAAAATTAGTTGCTAGCTTTACTTTATTTACTTGTCTTGTTCTCTATATCAAAAACACAAAAAAATTAGTTACTTGTCTTTACTTTATTTGCTTAGTTTACTTTATTACTGTTATAATGGGTACTCCTGAAAATACTAAGTTGTGTGATTTCACTAGCACAAATAATAATGATTTTATATGTACTCCTATTTCTCCACCTGCTACTACAGCAGAATTCTATGAAATTAAACCTGCTTTACTGAATCTTGTTATGAGAGAGCAATTTTCTGGTGTTAGTTCGATGATGCTGCTGCCCATCTTAATAATTTTGTTAAACTTTGTGAAATGCAAAAGTATAAGGATATACATGGTGATATTATAAAACTGAAATTGTTTCCTTTCTCATTAAGAGGAAGAGCTAAAGATTGGTTGCTTTCTTTGCCTAAGAATAGTATTGATTCATGGACTAAATGCAAAGATGCTTTTATTAGTAAATATTATCCTCCTGCTAAGATTATATCTTTGAGAAGTAGCATAATGAATTTTAAACAATTTGATAATGAACATGTTGCTCAAGCATGGGAGAGAATGAAATCTTTGGTAAAGAATTGCCCAACCCATGGACGACTACTTGGATGATCATCCAAACCTTTTATGCAGGATTGAATTTTTCCTTAAGGAACCTATTGGATTCAGCTGCTGGAGGTACTTTATGTCCATCACTCTGGGCGCCGCAACTAAATTACTTGATGATATGATGATCAATTACTCTGAATGGCACACTGAAAGAACTCCTCAAGGTAAGAAGGTAAATTCTATTGAAGAAACCTCTTCTTTGGGTGATAAGATTGATGCTATTATGTCTATGCTTGTGATACGTCCAAAACGTATCTACTTTCCCAAACACTTTCGCTATTGTTTTGCCTCTAATTTGTGTATTTTGGATACAACTAACACGGACTAACGCTGTTTCAGCAGAATTGCTCTGGTGTCTCGTTTTTGTGCAGAAATCCAACGGAAAATCCTCGGAATTTATGCAGAAGGCCCTATTTTCCCAGAATACCCGGAGCCAGAAGGACAAGTAAGGTGGAGGCCCGAGGGCCCCACACCATAAGGCGGCGCGGCCTAGGGGGCGCGGCCCTGGTGTGGCCCCCTCGTCGGCCTCCGACGCCTCCTTCGGACTACTTATCGGCCTCGACCTAAAAACGCACGAGGGAAGTCGAAGTCGCCAGAAACCCTCCAGAGAGCCGCCACATCGCGAAACTCCGTCTCGGGAGCCAAGTCTCCGTTCTGCACTCGGACGGGGAATTGAGGAGATCTTCACGCCATCACCGCCAACGCCTCTCCATCGACCAGCCATGTTTCCCCATCCATGTGTGAGTAATTCCCCCGCTGTAGGCTGAAGGGGATGGTAGGGATTGGATGAGATTGGTCATGTAATAGTCATAAGATTGTTAGGGCATAGTGCCTAGTATCCGTAGATGTCACTTTTATGATATTGTTGCAACTTGTTATGCTTAATGCTTGTCACTAGGGCCCGAGTGCCATGATCTCAGATCTGAACATGTTATTGATTCATGAAGATATTCGTTGTTTATGATCTTACTCAAGTTGTATACACATGTCGCTGTCCGGGAACCAATGGCCCGAAGTGACAAATCGGGACAACCGGAGGGGATGGTAGTGATGTGAGGATCACATGTGTTCACGGAGTGTTAATGCTTTGCTCCGTACTCTATTAAAAGGAGTACCTTAATATCCAGTAGTTTCCCTAGAGGCCTGCCACCGGCTGGTAGGACAAAAGATGTTGTGCAAGTTTCTCATTGCGAGCACGTACGACTAAATATGGAACACATGCCTATTGATTGATTAGTACTTGGATACCGTTTTATTATTATCTGCAAATGCCCCTGCTTTGATTGTTATATGAGTTTCTCTCATCCATGCAACGCCGTTAATCCGTCCCTATGCCTACGTATTTTAATCCTGCTGTTTACTATAATCACTACGCGTCTTTATTTCACCGTTATTTTACTATTCCTACTGCTATAAAACTGTTACTATCGATAAACTCTTAGCAAGTCTTTTTCCAGTGTGCAGTGAATTGAAAACTCGCTGTTAAGGCTTACAAGTATTCTTTGTCTCCCCTTGTCGAATCAATAAATTGGGTAATACTTCCCTCGAAGACTGTTGATCCCCTATACTTGTGGGTCATCAAGACTATTTTCCGGCCCGTTGCCGGGGAGCATAGCTTTATTTGGAAGTTCACTTGGATTGATATTGTTCGCTGCAAAGTCTCCATTATGGGTAAACCTCGCGATACTAAGATCGCCATATTACCATCCACTACAAGAAAAGGTACAACTCTTAGTACCTCTGCTGCTCTTGATTCACCATCTGTGATAAGTAAACTTGTTTCACCACCACAAGCTTCAAATCCTGGTACTTCGCTGAATCTGAAACTTCCTCTCATAATTGTGATGATGCATGCTTCTGTGCTTGATAATGATGGTTCGTTAGGATCTTTTCTAGATGCTACAATTGCTAAGTCTAGACAAATTGAAAATTGAAACTCCTAATGAAAATGTTGCTACACCTAATTCACCTGAGTCTGTTGAATATTCTAGTGATGATCTTGATGAAGATTATGTAGAGCTTGATGATGATTTTATTGAAAAATGCAATGCTACTACATGCAAGAAAAATTAAAAAGTTGCTTGCGGAACATGCTGTTAGATATAAATTATCTCCTGATCCTAAATTTGCCACCCTAAATTTGCCACATCTCCTATAAACATTAGGGATAAAGATTATGATTTTTCTCTTGATCTATCTCATATAGCTATTGTTGAGAAAACACCCTTTTGTGGTACTGAAAAAGAAAGTGCTGTTGAACACATGATAGTTATCTACTCTTAGTGGCTTGTTTCTGATGATGTTAAGATGCGTACTTATTTTGTCGCTAAAAATTTTCCTTTCTCATTAAAGGATGATGCTAAAACTTGGTATAATAATTTGCCTCCTGGTTCTATTAAAAGTCCAAAAGAATTGCTTGATGTTTTCTTCCGGAAATACCTGCTAGTGCTCAACATGTTGCTTTGCAGAGAATTTACAATTTTGACCAGAAGATGGAGAGAAATTGCCTGAGGCTTGGCGAGATTTTGCTCTCTTATTAGAGCTCAGCGACCATGATTTGGAAAAGCATGATTTACTTGATATATTTTATAGTGGACTAACCATTGAGTCTAGGGCATACCTGGATAGTTGTGCTGGTTGTGTTTTAGGAAAAGAACTCAGGACGACGTTGAAGAATTATTGGCTGGAATCATGATGATTGGTCTACACCTGAACCAACCCCGACAATATTGAAGAAGAGGGTATGATTAAATTAAATGATGAAGATATGAGGGAAGCCAAGAAGTCTCTTAAAGAAAGGGTATTAAAGTGAAGATGTGAAGAATTTACCTCCTATAGAAGATTTAGATAACTCCCCCTCATCCATGATTGAGGTACACCTCTTCAACGCTTTACTAGGGAAGATATTCCGTATTCAAAACCTCCTGTTCAATGCGTAGATGAGTTTGATAATTATATTGTTAAGCAAGAAAACTTTAATATGAGAGTAGATCATTTAATGGAAAATTTTCGAGCTATTAGTGAATTGCATGATATTGTGGAGAGAACCTCCAATGATGTTAAGATACTTGTTAAACATTTTCAAATGGTTCAAACTCAAATTGATCAACTTACTAAAGTGCAAAATGACTTGTTGGGAAATAATTCTAAAGAAAACATGCTTATGAAGTAACAACTAGAGGTGGTGTTTCTACCCAGGATCCTCTATATCCTGAAGGGCATCCCAAAAGAGTTGAACAAGATTCTCAACTAATTAAAACTAGTGCTCCATCTAAGAAAAAGAAAAAGAAACATAAGAATGTTGTAGAATCCTATTGAACTATACTAATAGTATTTCTATTTCTGATGCTGAAACTGAAAGTGGTAATGAACATGATAAAGATAATGATAAGGATGATATTCCTGATAAAGAAGAAATTGAAAAAGAACCTGAAAAGCATGCTAAAAATAAAAAGTACACTAAAGAAGATTTTATTGCTGAGAAACATGGTAATGAAAGAGAACCTTGGTTCAAAAGCAAATGCCTTTTTCCTGCTAAGAAACTAAAATCAAAGGAGGAGGAACATTATAATAAATTTTGTGATTGGATGAAACCTTTATTTTTGCAAATCCCTTTGCTGATGCTATTAAATTGCCTCCTTATTCAAAGTATATGAAAGATATTGTTACTAACAAAAGGAAAATCCCCAATGAGGAAATTTCCACTATGCTTGCTAATTACTCTTTCAATGGCAAAGTTCCAAAGAAGTTGGGCGACCCAGGTATACCTACTATTCCTTGTTCTATTAAGAATAATTATGTTAGAACTGCTCTATGTGATTTGGGAGCGGGAGTTAGTGTAATGCCTTTTTCTCTTTATAAGAGACTTGATTTAGATAAGTTGATACCAACTGATATATCTTTGCAAATGGCTGATAAATCTACTGCTATTCCTGTTGGTGTATGTGAAAATGTTCCTGTTCAAGTTACTCAACATTGCTTGATATTAACTGATTTTGTTGTGTTGGAAATGCTCAAGATGATAATATGTCCATTATTCTTGGAAGACCCTTTCTTAATACTGCAGGGGCTGTTATTGATTGCAATAAAGGCATGGTTACTTTCAATGTTGATGATAAGGAACATACTGTCTATTTTCCCAAGAGGATTGATAAAGTATATGGAGTTAATACAATTTTTAATGTGAAAACTATCAAAGTGGGATCCATTGATTGTCCTATATATGAGCCTTGAAGAAGAATATCAAACTCTTGTGATTGGATCCATATCAATTCAATATAAGGTAACATGATTGATTTGAGGTTTATTTCTTCTTATGTCATATAAAATTTATTTGGTAGCAAGACTTGATCAACCTTGTTAACAAGTATATTTTAATGCATAAGAGAGCTAAACAACATTTCTTTCTTTCTTTCTCCATCCATTTGTTTTACTTGCTGTAGCACCTTTTGTTTTGCAATATGCCTTAGTTGTTAGGATTTTGGAAATCATTTTCCTGCGCAGTAATAATTAATTTAATACCCAGAATGCATTTTTCAAAGTTTTCAAAAGTTCTAAAATTACACCGTTGG
The DNA here is from genome assembly GCA_030979885.1 of Lolium multiflorum. Taxonomy (NCBI): domain Eukaryota; kingdom Viridiplantae; phylum Streptophyta; class Magnoliopsida; order Poales; family Poaceae; genus Lolium; species Lolium multiflorum. Next base: position 70,578,603 of record CM061749.1, on the reverse strand, counting down.
TCCTATTTTTCACGAGACACGTAGATGCACACGTCCGTTGGGAACCCCAAGTGGAAGGTATGATGCGTATAGAAGCAAGTTTCCCTCAGATGAAACCAAGGTTTAATCGAACCATTAGGAGCCAAGAAGCACGTTGAAGGTTGATGGTGGCGAAATGTGATGCGGCAACAACAGAGATTCCGGCGCCAACGTGGAACTCACAACACAATCCAAGTACTTTATTAAGAAACAGTGAGGTTGTCAATCTCACTTGTAACAAAGGATTAACCGTATTGTGTGGAAGATGATTGTTTGTAAGAAAAACAAAGAAACAAGTATTGACGTTGTATACAATGTAAAGAATAGGATCCATTCAGAGGTGTCTTCCATAAGATAAAAGCATGTTGGGTGAATAAATTAGCAATTGACAAATAGAGAAGGGCATAACAATGCATGTACATGATATGATAAATATAGTGAGATTTAATCCGGCATTACGACAAAGTACATAGACCGCCATCCAGCCGCATCTATGCCTAAAAGTCCAATTTTCTGGTTATCATCCGAACCCCCTCAAGATTAAGTTGCAAGCAACATACAATTTCATTAAGTATGGTGCGTAATGTAATCGACAACTACATCCTAGACATAGAATCAATGTTTTATCCCTAGTGGCAAGAGACATCACAACCTTAGAACCTACTGTCACCATCCCAGGTGTCAATGAAGGCATGAACCCACTATCGAGCATAAATACTCCCTCTTGGAGTTAAGAGCAAAAACTTGGCCAGAGCCTCTACTAATAACGGAGAGCATGCAAGATCATAAACAACACATAAACAATAGATTGATAATCACCATAACATAGTATTCTCTATCCATCGGATCAGGCAAACAACACACAACATATATTATTATAGATCATATCAGATCATGTTAGGTCACAAGACTCACAACAACCTTCAATGAAGCACCATCAGCAAGGAGAAGAGCCAGGGCTAGCTACTCTCATGGATCCCACATAAACCGAGTTGAACTACATCATCTCATCCTCTCAATAGCACCGGAGGCGATGTCCTGAGGACAAGATTCAATTAGCGGGCTGCTGGAGAGGTCCTAATACAGTAGGGATTCGATGCGCTGAAGGTGGTTCCTAGGAGTATCTTGTAGGGCGAAACGAGATGGCTTAAAGCGGCGAAGACCCCGGGGGCGGGCCGGGGGCGGGCGGGGCGCTTAGGCCGGTGCGCGTGGCCTGGTCACCTGTCACCACCTCGTGGCCCCCTTCGACTCTCCTTCGCTCTTCTGGAAAAATAGGACCCTGGGCGGTGATTTCGTCCAATTCGAGAATATTTCGTTACTAGGATTTACGAAACCAAAACAGAAAACAGAATGGCTCTTCTGCATCTTGTTAATAGGTTAGTTCCTGAAAATGCAAAATACGACATATAATGTGCATAAAACATGTAGGTATCATCAATAAAGTAGCATGGAACATAAGAAATTATCGATACGTTGGGAACGTATCAGCATCCCCATTAGTTTCCTGGTTCCAGCAGTCGATAATAAGATAATTTACGAAGTGACATGCCATCATAATCTTGATCATACTATTTGCAAACATATGTAATGAATGCAGCGATCAAAACAATGGTAATGACATGAGTAAACAAGTGAATCATAAAGACTTTTCATGAATAGTACTTCAAGACAAGCATCAATAAGTCTTGCATAAGAGTTAACTCATAAAGCAATAAATCAAAGTAAAGGTGTTGAAGCAACACAGAGGAAGATTAAGTTTCAGCGGTTGCTTTCAACTTATAACATGTATATCTCATGGATATTGTCAACATAAAGTAGTATAACAAGTGCAATATGCAAGTATGTAGGAATCGATACACACAAGTGTTTGCTTCTTGAGGTGGAAGGAGATAGGTAAACTGACTCAACAATAAAAGTAAAAGAATGGTCCTTCAAAGAGGAAAGCATCGATTGCCGTATTTTGTGCTAGAGCTTATTTTGAAAACATGAAACAATTTTGTCAACGGTAGTAATAAAGCATATGAGTTATGTAAATTATATCTTACAAGTTGTAAGCCTCATGCATAGTATACTAATAGTGCCCGCACCTTGTCCTACTTTAGCTTGGACTACCGGATCTTTGCATGCCATGTTTCAACCAAGTGTCACAAGGTCTAAGGCCGTCTGTATAAAGGTCTAAGGAGAATGCTCGTATTTGATTTCGCTTTTGATTATTCTCAACTTAGACATCCATAATGGACAACATGGACAACGTATAATGGACTCCTTAAATGCATAAGCATGTAGCAACACTATTATTCTCATATGAGATTGAGGATATATGTTCAACCGAAACTTCCACCATGATTCAGTTTTAGTTAGCGGCCCAATGTTCTTCTCTAACACCCTTGCATGCTCCAACCACTAAGGTGATAGATCCTTGAGACAAGACGGACATGAATAGTAACTCACATGATATTAATAAAGAGTAATTGATGGCATTCCCCAAGCATGTGGTTATCGCACAACAAGCAACTTAAATAAGAGATAAAGTATAAGTACATATTCGATACTACGATAGTTTTAAGGCTATTTTGTCCCATGAGCTATATATTGCAAAGGTGAATGATGGAATGGTAAAGGTAGCACTCAAGTTTACTTTGGAATGGAGGAGAAATACCATGTAGTAGGTAGGTATGGTGGACACAAATGGCACAGTAGTTGGCTCAAGGATTTTGGATGCATGAGAAGTATTCCCTCTCGATACAAGGTTTAGGCTAGCAAGGTTATTTGAAGCAAACTCAAGGATGAACCGTGCAGCAAAACTCACATAAAAGACATATTGTAAACATTATAAGACTCCACACCGCCTTCCTTGTTGTTCAAAACTCAATACTAGATATTATCTAGACCTTAGAGAGACCAAATATGCAAAATCAAATTTTAGCAAGCTCTATGTATTTCTTCATTAATGGTGCAAAGCATATGATGCAAGAGCTAAACATGAGCACAACAATTGCCAAGTATCACAATATCCAAGACATTTTAGAATTACTACATGTAGCATTTTCCAATTCCAACCATATAACAATTTAACGTAAGAAGAAACTTCGCCATGAACATTATGAGTAAAGCCCCAAGGACATATTTGTCCATACGCAATAGAGCGTGTCCTTCTCCCACAAAGTGAATGCCAGGATCCATTTTATTCAAACAAAACAAAAACAAAACAAACCGACGTCCAAGTAAAGAACACAAGATGACCGAATAAAAATATAGTTTCAGGAGGAACCTGATGATGTTGTCGATGAAGAAGGGGATGCCCAGACGCTTGGAGTCTTCTTAAAATATGCAGGGGTGAACCACGGGGCATCCCCAAGCTTAGAGCTTACACTCCCTGGGATCATAGTATATCATACTCCTTGACCCTTGAAACTTCCTTCACACCAAAACTTCAAGCAAACTCATTAGAGGGTTAGTGCACAATTACTAATTCACACATTCAGAGGTGCCACAATCATTCTTTACACTTCTGGACATTGCATAAAGCTACTGGACATTAATGGATCAAAGAAATCTATCCAACATAGCAAAAGAGGCAATGCGCAATAAAAGGCAGAATCTGTCAAAAACAGAACAGTCCGTAAAGACGAATTTTAAGATGGAACCAGACTTGCTCAAATGGAAAAACTCAAAACTAATGAAAGTTGCGATTTCTCTCGTAAATTGGCAGATTTTTTCGAATTTTCTACAGAGGCCTGTGCCCAGATTCGTGACAGACAGCAATGCTGTTTCGCGCAGCGATCCCAAATATAACATCAACTTTGACATAGAAACTTTACTTAGTACAAAAACATGATAAGGAGAGGTTGCTACAGTAGTAAACAACTTCCAAGACTCAACAAAACAAAAAATTGTTGTAGTAAAAACATGGGTTTTCTCCCATAAGCGCTTTTCTTTTAACGCCTTTCAGCTAGGCGCAGAAAGTGCAAATCAAGTAACATCGAGAGTAGAAGAATCAACATCATAACTTGTTCTAATAATAGAATCAAAAGGCAACTTCATTCTCTTTCTAGGAAGTGTTCCATACCTTTCTTGAGAGGAAATTGATATTTAATATTACCTTCCCTCATATCAATAACAAACACCAACGGTCTGAAGAAAAGGTCTTCCCAACACACAGGGACAAGATGCATTGCATTCATATCCAAGACAACAAAATCAACGGGACAAGGTTATTAACTGTAATGTGCACATTATCAATCCTCCCTAAAGGTTTCTTTTAACATTATCGGCAAGATTAACATCCAAATAACAATTCTTCAATGGTGGCAAGTCAAGTATATCATAAATCTTTTTAGGCATAACAAATAGATTTAAACTAAGATCACATAAAGCATTACATTCAAAGTCATCGAATTTCATTTTAATGATGATGTTCTCCCAACCATCTTCTAACTTTCTAGGAATAGAAGTTTCAAGTTTGAGTTTCTAGCTTCTATGAGAACATTTGTAATATGTTTTGTAAAGGTTAAATTTATAGCACAGCATTAGGACTTTTAGTAAGTTTTTGTAAGAACTTTATAGTAACCGTAGTAGATGTGACAACTAATCAAAGTCTAAATCATTATGAGTTACAGCAATGGGATCATTGTTCCCAAGGTTGAAAGTACCAGCAGCTATCACAAGCAGTTTCCAAAGCTGTTTTATATTCTAAGGTGCCTTTGTTCGCTTGCACTAGAGTAGAAACATTGCCAACACCAATTATTTTTACTCATTGATAGTAGGAGGTGCAGCAACATGTGAAGAATTAACATTACTATTGGTGGTACAGTCCAAACTTTAGCTACATCATTCTCTTTTAGCTAGTTTTTCATTTTCTTCTATCCCACCTAGCACCTAATTCAGCCATTAATCTTATATTCTCATTAATTCTAACTTGATGGTATTTGCTGTAGTAGCAACATTATCAATATCATTATTAGGCATAACTTTCAATTTTAAAAGATTAACATCGGAGGCAAGTCTATCAACTCTAGAAGCAAGAATATCAATTTTATCAAGTCTTCAATGATTTGTTAAAGCTGTTTGTGTAATTAATAAATTCTACATAGCTTCAAGATCAGAGGGTACACTATTATTGTTGTAAGAATTCCCATAAGAATTATCATAATCATTACCACTAGCAGTATATGGCCTATAGTTATTGGTTGCCGCAGTTGTTCCATAAGCATTGTTGTGAGCAACCAATGAAGCTAAAGGAACATTATTAGGATTAACATTAGATCTACCATTCACAAGCATAGACATAATCACATCATCTTATCGGGCCAAGGAAGAGGTTTTACTCCATGTAATTTAATTTACCTTAGAGCTCAGCCATTCGTGAGTAATTTATCATCATATCATCAAGAAGTTTTGTAGTCGCCTAATGTGATGGACATAAAGGTACCTCCAAAGCAGATTCGAATCCAATAAATTCCACAAGAAAATTTAGTCCCGTATAGAAGGTTTGATGATCATCCATAGTCAGTCCATGGTTGGGCAATTCTTTACCAAAGTTTTCATTCTCTCCCATGCTTGAGCAACATGTTCAGTATCTAATTGCTTAAAATTCATTATGCTACTTCTCAAAGATATAATTTTAGCGGGAAGATAATATCTACCAATAAAAGAATCCTTACATTTAGTCCATGAATCAATACTATTCTTAGGCAAAGATAGCAACCAATCTTTAGCTCTTCCTCTTAATGAGAAAGGAAACACTTTCAATTTAATAATATCACCTTCTACATCTTTATACTTTTTGCATTTCACAAAGTTCAACAAAATATTAAGATGAGAAGCAACATCATCAGTACTAACAAATTGACTTCTACAACTGTGTTCAAAGAAAGGTGTTTAATTTCAAAGAATTTCTATTGGTAGCAGGTGGAGCAATAGGTGTATAGGAAATCATTATTATTTGTATTTGTGAAGTCACACAACTTAGTATTTATATTCATTTTAGCAACAAGAATAAAACAACCAGATAAAGTAAAATGCAAGTAACTAATTTTTTTGTGTTTTTGATATGAGAGCAAGACAGTAAATAAAGTAAAACTAGCAACTAATTTTTTTGTGTTTTGTTTAATATGCAGCAAACAAAGTAGTAAATAAATAAAGCAAGAAAAACAAAGTAAAGAGATTGAGAAGTGGAGACTCCCTGCAAGGTCTTGATCACCTAATCACACAAATTTAGCTTGATACGTAGATGCACACGCCCGTTGGAACCCCAAGGAAGGTATGATGAGTAGAAGCAAGTTTCTCAGTATGAAACCACCAAGGTTTAACGTGAATCCAAGAGGGAACCAAGAAGCACGTTGAAGGTTGATGGTGTATGCGAAATGTGATGCGGCGAACAACGAGATTCCGCCAACGTGGAACCTGCACAACAGATATCCAAGCATTTCTGGCCCCAACGAAACACTGAGGCTGTCAATCTCACCGTCAATGTAACAAAGGATTAACCGTATTGTGTGGAAGATGATTGTTTGCAAGAAAACAAGTATTGGTATTGCGTAGATTGTATGCTATGTAAAGAATAGGACCGGTCTCCACAACACCAGAGGTGTCTCTCCCATAAGATAAAGCATGTTGGGTGAACAAATTAAGGTCGGGCAATTGAACAATAGAGAAGGGCATAACAATGCATGTACATGATATGATAAATATAGTGATTTAATTATTACGATAAAGTACATAGTGACATGGGCCTTCGTGTACCCATTATTAGTATACCTGCCAGGCCCAATATGGAGAAGACCACATGAAGAAGGAATACCCAAAGGCAACTCGAAGAAGTAGTCGATTAGGACTCTTAAACCTTAGGCTGGTTGCATATGTACAGCTGCATCTGAAGAAAGGCCAACATATGTATTAACATAGCCCCGCCTATGGCGGCACCCCCGTAAAACACAAGCATATCATATAGTAGATTGCCAGCAGCACGAGGATCTCCACCGAGGGACCCGGTCGGGTATGTCGCAGTGCCTAATCTCGCTCCCCTGAATCTCCATCGTCGCTCTCTCCCAAAACCCAAGTCTACAATACGTAGGCATTGACGAGGTGATTCCTCGTCAATTGGCGCCGTCTGTGGAGATTGCGACGACTGGATTTTGTTATCCGGGCGAGATCCATCATCAACAACGATCAAACAGTGATGCTGCATGGAAGCGGCACACAGCTAGATGGAAATAACCTGGCATGCATCAGAGTCGCGCAATCGCTTTGGCGAGGCGCTTACGCGGAGCCGAACATAGGCAGAAATCAGCCAAGGAGCGAATCTCAGATCTGAAGAGTGGATTAGAACAAGAAAGAAAACTCTGGATTGGAGTAGTCGACGAATACGATTTCTCGTGAAGCACTATAGTCGGTAACATGCAAATTTTTATTTTCTTTTTGCTAACACAGCTGTTCAATCAATGGGTATCCAGGAATTTCCAGTAAAAGCACTGCGACCATCGCATGAAATCAAGGTCATGCACGACAGACTAATATCAATCGGCGACATGTCTGCTCACGCGCCCAAGTTACGAGGCCGGAAAGAAAATCATCAGGATCTAACATGCACTATGCACAGCACTTGCGTCCCACCCCATGTGACCAAGAGTTGGCGGACGAAGGAAAATCTCGATGCTGAATGAAAGTTGCACTCTGGTTGTGGCCGCAACCACCGCACCCGAAACTCAAAAGTTTTTTGGCGCTCGCATTATAATCAGATTGAACAAAGTCAATTACTCATTTAACGCATCATACCCGCTACACGGGGTTTACTCGTCGCGGATCTGCCACATCGGTAGCGCCCTCTTATCGATCATCGCCAGCACCGCGACATATCGCATCAGATCTTCGCCATTACGACTTGTTTCCACGCCTGCTCCATCGCAAATCCCATAAAGTCATGTTCTTCCAAGAGTCAATTATTATTTATTCTCGCCACACCGGGGGCTGTGACATTGCAATATTAGATCAAATTCACCCAAAAAAGCTGTGCCATTACTTTGTTACTACAAATATACTTGGTTACTTGGTGAATTTCTTCGCCTCTCTCGAGACATTCTCCTTCGCTCAATAGATTTATTTTCGGCTTAGTGAAATTACTTTCTTCGGATCATCTTCTTTGGTTTATTGGATTTTTTCATCGGATTCATCTTATAAAGATTCATCATATGATAGCTAATGCTGTCGCATACATCTTATAAGGCATTCGGTCGTTGGATTTATCACTTAGGTGATTACATCGATTTATTTTCTTCAGCGGATTCATCTTTTTCTATGGTTATTAATGGAATTATTTTCTTTATTGAAAATAATCTTTCTCTATGATATAAGAGGATTCATCTTCTATGGTTAATATTGGAATTACTGGATTTTTCGGTCAATGGATTCATCCTCTATGATAGTAATGGATTCATCTTTTATGGTTATTATGGATTCTTCGAGTCAATGGATTCATCCTCTATGATATCGTTGATTCATCTTCAATATATGATACTATAATCTTTAATATGGATTCATCTCTCTCAAGTACTTCATCTCGGATTTCATCTTCAATATTTCATCCTTAATGGATTTTTTCGCCACCATAATACTCGGGGTTCGAGAACAACTGCTTCTCATAAATTAACACAGTCATTTAAGTAGCAATTATGACATCGTACCTCAAATAATGGGCCGTTCAACATTATTCAACAATAATTTGGCGGTATCATTTTCGCCATTAGTAATTTCACAAGCATATTTCTTTCACCATACTTTGAGGACTTCATCGCGCATCAACTCTGTGCCATAATAAAGCTAAGTGTTCCTTTATTTTACACAAAGTTGATTATTACATACACCGACACTGGGGTCGCGCATCGCTTTCACTCACATCTCTGTGTTAAAAAAAAAGAACTACACCTACTTAAATTTTCTCAAAGGAACTTCATTTAAATCTTCTTCTGGGGGACAGGTCCCACAACAACAAGAGAGAACCCATTAAAATTATCTTCACGTAGAGAACCCGACGACCTTGCCCCTAAGGAGGGACCAAAAATTATCTTCAAGGAGGTGTCGTAAAATTATCTTCAAGGGATAAAAGCCGAGAATTGTCTTCAAAAGGACCCGAAGAATTGTCCTCAGTGAGGACCAAGAATTATCCTCAAAGAGGACCCTCGAAGAAATTTTCCTGAAGGGGGAACTACGAAATTATCATCAAGGTGGAACCAAAAAAAAAGGATGAATATTCAGGTCCACTTGACTCATCATATCGTTCCGAGCGAGAGTATCGGTGATGTACCCGATAAATAGAAGAACGCAATATTCGGCTGACTCATCAAGCCCGAGAGAAAATAGAAGAACTCCGCGAAAATGGGGTCGTTGCATCAGCTTCGAACAGCACCCACAACAGCATTCGCAGCGCTGGTGTCGCTAACACCCTGAATGCCGCAAAAACTCTGCGAAGGTAAGACCCCGGGATCCGTCCTGTGGCGTGGCATCGCTAAAGACTGCTGCCATTTTTTTCCACATCAACAGATGTGAGGAAATCAGTGGACGCACTATGGACCCGATAATTTTGCTGGAAGATTAGAAAGACCTATGGCACCCGTCGAGTTAACACCAGGTATCCCTGGATCATGTCCAGGGACGTGATCTTGAAGTAGGTTTTTATGGATTGCCACCTAGAGCAGTTAACTAGTACCTCATCCGTCAGATCTAGCCCCAACTACCATTATCCCCGTACAATATAGATATGGATAGCAATGGCTTGGAGTCGAGAAAAGAGGGGCTGCTCTTCAGAATATAGCTGCTCATTTGTAGTACAACTTGAGCTCTATGCCTAGGTGCAAGCACCTACCCATAGGTTTGGCTACTCTATCGGAGTATTTAGCAATGAATAAGATAAGAAAGAGGAAAATTGTGGTGTCGATTAAAGCAAGTTGAGCAAAAGTACCTAAACGTAGCCTCGGGGTTACTCCCATCGAGCCGGTCGCGCACCCGATAGAAACATAACAAAGACAACATCTACGGCAATTTAGGTTTGTAGACTCAACCGATTCTACGACTGAGTGGAGCCTACTCCCATTGGGAGCACATGGATTTCATCAAGTCTTCTGAGAAATAAGGCTCTTCATCAGTAGTGGCGAACTTTGAGTTCATGCCCAAGCACACTGTCCATAGACCTCGGTTACTCCCACCGGAGCGCTGCCGCACCATATTCAAGAATCGTCGACATCATCTACGCTACACATGATCTGCGACTCGACCTCGCCTTGTATTTCTTCGACCTCGGAGATGGTTATGCTTGGAGTTTCGCAAGTCCCTCACTTCCCATAAACTCGGGGCTAATGACATGGGCATACCCTTCGAGTATCCATTAGTATACCTGGCTTAGCCCAATATGGAGAAGACCAAATATGAAGAAGGCCCAACAAGGCAACCCAAGAAGTAGTCGACTAGGACTCTTGAAAACCCTAGGCTGGTTGCACATATAAAGCTAGCCAGGGCAACCGGAAAGAAAGGGGCCAACATATAGACAATATAGCTCCGCCTATGGCGGCACCCCGTAAACATACATACGTCAAGTATAGTAGATTGCTAGTAGCACGGATCCTCCACTGAGTGGGACCCGGAGTCAGACGCCAGGTGCCTAATCCACCCCGACCTCCATCGCCGCTCTCTCCCAAAACCCAAGTCTACAATACGGAGGCATTGCCGTGGGGATGCCTATGTCACATAGACCGCCATCCAACCGCATCTACATGCCTCTAAAGTCCACCTTCAGTGTTATCATCCGAACCCCATTCGCTAGTTGCAAAGCAACAAACAATTGCATTAAGTATGATACAGAATGTAATCGACAACTACATCCTTAGACATAGAATCAATGTTTTATCCCTATGCCACAAGACATCACAACCTGAACTTTCTGTCACTGTCCCGTGTGTCAATGAAGGCATGAACCCAATTATCGAGCATAAATACCTCTGGAGTTAAGAGCAAAATCTTGGCCAGAGCCTACAAGTACTAGAGAGCATGCAAGATCATAAACAACACATGTATAATAATAGATTTCACAATCACCATAACATAGTATTTTCTATCCATCATCCCGACTAACACAACATATAGTATTACAGATAGATGATCTTGATCATGTTAGTGAATGAATAAGATCCAAATAATGAAGCTAACAACAAGGAGAAGATCTTATCATCTAGCTATCATATGGACCCATAGTCCAGGGGGTGAATCCACTTCCACTCATCACTCGAGAAGTAATTATCACAGGTAGAGTCCTCCCGAGATAATCCCCCTCCTCCGGCAGTGGTGCCGAGGTTCATCTCCTGACACCCCGAGATGTGGACTACGGGCGTGCGTCCGAAGTTTTCCGTATCGTGCCTCTCGGTACAGTGAGGCTTTAAGTAGGCGAAAGGCAGGTCAAGAGGCGGCGCCAGGGCCCAGGGGCGTGGCCGCCATGGCTGTGGCTTGGGCCGCGCCGCCACACTCCGGCCACCTCGTGGCCCCACTTCGACCTCCTTTCACTGAAGCTCCAAAATAGGACCCCGGCGGTGATTTCGTCCCACCTCCGAGAATAGTCAAGACAGAGCCTTAACCAAAACAGCAGAACATCAAGAATCGGTTTCTTCGGCATCTGTTAATAGGTTAGTTCCAGAAAATGCTGAATACGACATATAGTGTGCATAAAACATGTAGGTATCATCAACAAAGTAGCATGGAACATAAGAAATTATCGATACGTTGGAGACGTATCACGTATCCAAAAGATATGCGATAAATTTGACAAGATTATTGATTGATTAAAGTTGGAGATTTTTCCGGATTCAAGCAAAATCTCGGGGGCTACTGACCCCACTACTTCATCTCTCCTCCCAACATCTTCTCTTCCGAAACTCAAGCATCAGTTCTCACTGCTTTCCACAAGAACTCGCGATTTCTCGATCTCCTTGCTCAGCCCAGATTGCTTCTGATATTTGGCACATTTGCTCCTTGGTATGTGACTCCTTTGATTGTCCAATTAGAATTTTGTTTGGTTGAGTATATCTTGAATATTTTTGCTGCTGTAGATAACATGTTTAGTGAGCTTGCATGCTTGTTCTAAGTGGTAGAAATTAGTTTTGATGCATGTATAGTACTCTCCTATAGTAGTTTACCTCAATTATATACCTTGAAATCAAATTTTATAATGGTTGTTGAAAATTTTCAGAAATGGAAGGAAGTAGGCACCCAATTAAATCAACAAGAATTGGAGGTACAAAAGTCATGAGAGTTCACCGTGAAGAGGGAGATAACCCTCTTATTACCCATGCACCGATTTTATGAATGGGTGGACCTCTGGTGAAGATGTTCCAAGGCTAAACACCATTTCCAATGCAGGTTGAAGGTTTTATCAAGCAGAACTCACTAATATGCTAAACTAACGGTGTCGTTTGTGCAGGATTTCGAATTTTACCGGTCTCAAACTAACCCTATGGTCCGATACAAGATTTAACAAACTACGACTTTGCCTTAGTGATTTTTTGTGCAGGCAATTAGGAGTGCCGCGTGGGATCCTCGCGAGAAAGTCGGGGTGCAGAACAAGGAGCTCTCAAATCTTTATACAACGATTTGTAATGGGAGGAGCTTATCCAATGATGGTGGTAAGATTAGTAGCATTCAACAACCAGCTATCCGCTACTTTGCTTATTTCGTTACAAAGTGCGTTCTTGCTAGAAAGAAAAGTTGTTTGTTCAAGATATGGTTTTCTTAGCTGCCGCTTTGCAACAGGATAGGACCTATAATTTGGGTGCTTTAATAGCTTGTAGACTTGATACTAACCGTGAGAAAGGAGGAATTTGTGGAGGTCTTATCGCCTCGCTTATTAGCTATGCATGGTGTGGGACTCACTATTTAGATATTCCGCTTTCTATAGAGAAGCTTGAGGTGGTCCAGGATTAAACATGAGTTTATTTCATATGCATCTTTTGAACAAACTGTATTATAGGATAACTTTGTATAAGAAAAATTGAGCATAACTAAGAAAATTGAAAAGCTAGTACGATTGCCTGCACTGGTTTAACCTGATGCCAGAAAGGTGATCGAGTCATTTAAAAATGACAACGCATACACAGAAAGGGGAAAGCCATCGTGCAAGGAAAGGTATGGAGGAGGGGAGCACCTCGACTTTTCATCCGATGCAGCGAGCTCCTGTTATCAACATTATGGTCATGTGGAACTCTCCACGACATTCTTCTCGCGTGCAGGGGCCTTATTATCACTCTATGTATGATCCACCGGCGTGGAACTTCCGATTTTCGATGGGAACAGAACTTCCATTTAGCTCAAAGCTTCTGCTTGGGGGAGGAGACAAGATTTATTCTTTGTGGATATTATGGTTGTTGGATATTTGTACATACTTACTTAGTTTATACTTTCTTAATGAAAGGAGAGATATTTGGGAAGTGTTGTCTCAAAAAAACAGATCTCCAGCACATTTAAAAACAGACGCACATTAGCCAGAACGTTGTTATCTTTATTTTTCCACTTTTGAGAGAAATTTGTTGTTGTTGTTGTTATCTAACTCATTGGCTGAACACTTTTAACTATAATAATGGAAGATTTTTGCTAATCTCGAGGCTCTCTTGCCCTGTTGTTGTCAGATTTGGTGAGATTTCGTCATCCCGCTCGCAGCTTTCAGCAATCTGCATTCTCGGCTTCTTCTAAACATGTACATTCAAAAATATTTCTTGTTGTTTCTTCTCAATTTGTTTATTTGTTTCGTTTAGTTTATTTATTTTTGTTCATCCTAAATTTATTATGAGAAACCTGAGTTCTCGCTTTAGTTTTCTTGTTTCTTTTTGTTCTTGTTTCCAATTAAAAACACTCAAAATATTTGTTAAGTTCTTCTCGTTTGTAGCTCATCATGGTTCTCACGGGTTTTCGTTGGAGCGTACTCATTATTATCCCATAATATCAAGTAGGTGTATAATATCATCTATTTACAATTGGACTGTGGGTATAGGGCCGTATGAACTTATTTACTATTTGTACAACACATCTCATGTGAGCATTGGAAGAATAATTGTTCATGAGGTATATAGGAAAAAGCAAGAAGGTTTTTCTAAGATAGATTATAATATAGCCAATATGAGGTTCATGGATGGGTCTCATCTGTCATGTTTTTATTATATATATATATAGATTGTGGTCATCTCCCTCCATAATTCACCCCCATATCGATTATACAGCATGCCACTACATGTATGTATGCTGAGCCTCCTGTAATTATGCCTCGATGATTTATATTGTTTTTCATTTGTATCATCTTTGTCTCAAGTATTTGACTCTGTCGTCAAGACATGACAGCTTGAGTCAAATGATTTCGCTCACTCTGTCTTTGCTGTCACTCAAAATTCTGACGTGATCTGCCGCCTGCTCCAAACACTCTGAAACTCAAGCCAAACCCCAAAGTGTCCAATTACTAAACAAATTTTGAGTGCATGGCATTTCAAACCATTCCAAGTAAATTCTCATGCGCCTACCTTTAAAACTTTCAAAAAATGTTTCCTCAATTCAAAAAAAGTTAATACTCATAGCTCATGAGGAACTATGTGCTGTTTTATCTTCAACCTTGTCATTTACTTTTGATGGACTCTCATATGGATTAGTGGTACATCCGCTTATCCATTAATTTTGCAGGGTGGCTGAGCTGGCAATGGATTCTCAAACCCCACCACTGTAACTTAAACAGACACCTCCTACAATGATTGTCTGACGCCATAACCGGGCAATGATAACGGCTAGCCATGGTTTGTATAAAGGCTGGGGGGTGAGGTCATCATCATAATGTAGAACCAAATGCAAGGCACTACCCTTTCATGGTATGTGATTTGGTATGTACAACATGATTGAGTTAGGCCATGGTTTTGTGAAAGAGTGGTTGGATGTGATGCCGCACTCTTGTGTAATAGCTGGGAGTCAGGAGATCGAAGGATGGAGGTAGTTGTACCCATTACCATTCGTGACAACAACACCTCTCAAAATAATTTTACTCCGGCTTTAAAAAATGAAAAGCTCTAGCCCATGTTAATGAATCCCTGCTTCCCTCCGCGAAGGGTCAATCTTACTTTTATGTTGTGTCTCCATTCTTCCTTTGAGCACTATCTTGAGAGCACAACTGCCATTCTTAGTATAATATGATTGTCTCAAAATATGATTGATGGTGGTATAACTTTGATGCTTTTACCTTTGACAATCACCACTTCTAGTCTTTCTATGAACTCCAGAGGTGCCTCGACATTTATCTTTTGCCAATCAAATACGGGCAAGCGAGATACCACTTTATCATATTCTCTTATGAACATTGCAATCCTGCTTATATACATGATTCATGATGCTTATTATTAATTGTTGGTACCCCTCTCCATGATTGGCATAGCTGTTGGATGATCTCATTCGCATGTATCTCATTATGAACTGCTTAAGTATTAGCCATAGCATGAGAATATATACATCATATGAGCAAATGTGTTCGTGAAAGTTCTTTTTATCGCTCAGTTGTTAACCGAATTGACTAACAATGAGCTATGCTTGGGGGAGTTGATACGTCCAAAACGTATCTACTTTCCCAACACTTTGCTATTGTTTTGCTCTAATTTTGTGTATTTTGATACCACTCTGACAACGCTGTTTTCAAAGTTAGGGACTGTTCTTCGTGTCTGCTTTTGTGCAATCCAATCCTTTCGGGAAAATCCTCGAATTTATGCAGAAGGTCCTATTTTAAATACTGACGGAGCCAGAATGACAAGTAAGGTGGAGGCCTCGAGGGTCCCACACCATACAGGCGCGGTTTGTGGGGCCCGCGCGCCTCCCATGGTGTGGCCTCTGCCGGCTGCCTCCGACGCCCCTTCGACTACTTATCGGCCTCGACCTAAAAACGCACGGAGGGAAGTGATGACCCACAAGTATAGGGGATCGCAACAGTCTTCGAGGGAAGATCCCCACTTATTGATTCGACACAAGGGGAGACAAAGAATACTTCTAATAAGCCTTAACAAATGAGTTGTCAACTAGCTGCACCGGAATGTACTCTGCTCAAGAGTTTATCAAGAGGCCAAAGCATGGCAAAGGAAATAGCGAAATAACAGCAACATGGTGAAATAAAGACAGCAGCAGTGATTATAGTAAATGCCAGGATTAAAATACTCGTAGGGTATTAGGGATTGATTAACTAAGCATGGATGGGAGAAACCCATGTAACAATCAAAGCATGGGCATTTGGAGATAATAATAAAACGGTATCCAAGTACCAATCAATCAATAGGCATGTGTTCCATATTTAGTCGTACGTCTCAATGAGAAACTTGCACAACATCTTTCGTCCTACCAGCCGGCGGCAGTGGCCTCTAGGGAAACTACTCGATATTAAGGTACTCCTTTAATAGAGTACCCTGAGCAAAGCATTAACACTCAGAACACATGTGATCCTACATCACTACCATCCCTCCAAACCTGATTGGCCACTGGGCCATTGGTTCCTTGAATACACACATGTGTATACAATCCTGTGTGTAAGATCATAAACAATCTAATATCTTCATGAATCAATAACATGTTCGGATCTGAGACTCCTGCCCTAGTGACAAGCATTAAGCATGACAATGCAATAATATCATAAAAGTGACATCTACGATACTAGGCACTATGCCCTAACAATCTTATGACTGTTACATCATCAATCTCATCCAATCCCTACCATCCCCTTCAAACTACAGCATGGGAATTACTCACACATGGATGGGGGAAATATTGCTGGTTGATGTGGCGGTGATGGATGTGAAGATCTCCTCCAATTCCTCGTCCTGGCGGAGTGCTATCTGGCTCCCGACACGGAGTTTCGCGATGGCGGCTCTCCGGAGGGTTTCTGGGCGATGTCGACTTCTCCCGTGCGTTTTAGGTCGAACCTCCGATAAGTAGTCCAAAGTGTGGGCGGCCGGAGGCTGCACTCGAGGGGCTGCACTTCACACATGGCCGCGCGTTTCCGGGGTCGCGCGCCATGGGTGTGGGCCCTGGTTCTCCACCTCCTTCGCTCTTTTCTCTGCCTCGTCAATATTTTGTAAAATAGGCCATCTCAAGAAATTCCGAGGATTTTCCCGAAAGTTGATTTCTCAAGACAAAACGAGACACCAGAGCAGTTCTGCTTAAAACAGCGTTAGTCCGTGTTAGTTGTATCCAAAATACACAAATTAGAGGCAAAACAATAGCAGAGGTGTTCGGGAAGTAGATACGTTTGGACGTATCAACTCCCCTGTTTTTAGCTTATCGTTTGTCCTCATAATTCAGCTTAACAACCGAGCGATAAAGAACTTTACCAACACATTTGCTCTCATATGGTGTATATATTCTCATGCTATGGCTAATACTTGAGCAATAATGACATACATGCAAATAAGATCATCCAATTATGTCAATCATGGAGAGGTACCAACAATTAATAATAAGCACCATGAAGCATGTATATAAGCAGGATTGCAATGTTCATAAGAGGATATGATAAAGTGGTATCTCGCCCATATTTGATCAGCAAAACATAAATGCTCAGGCACCTCTGAAGTTCATAGAAAGACTAAAAATAGTGATTGTCAAAGATAAAAGCATCAAAGTTATACCAATTAATCATATTTTGAGACAAGCATATTATACTAAGAATGACAAGTATGGTGCTCCCAAGATAGTGCTCAAAGAAAGAATGAGACACAACACAAAAGCAAAAGATTGACCCTTCGCAGAGGGAAGTGTGATTAACATGCGCTAGAGCTTTTCATTTGTAAAGCAGAGTAAATTATTTTGAGAGGTGTTTGTTGTTGTCAACAATGGGTAATGGGTACACTAACTAACTTCATCAACCGGACTCACAAGAGCTGCTCCCATTTATTTATTTGGTTGGCACTCCTTCCAACCTTTCTTTTCACAAACCATAACCGAATCCTCGGTGCCTGCCAACAATCACATACCTTGAAGGGGAGTGCCTCTTTATTTAAGTTTTATTATGATGATGACACTCTCTTTGCTTGTCAGCTATGGCTAACCGAATCCTTCGGTGCCGTCCAACAATCACAAATCATGGAGGAGTGTCTATTTTGGTTATTTAATTTGGGACTGGAATCCCATTGCCAGCTCTTGCTGCAAAATTATAAGCGGATGCCACTAGTCCATATGAGAAACCACAAAAGTAAATGACAAGGTCGAAAGCTAAACACCACATACTTCCTCATGAGCTATGAAAAATTAACACAAATTGAGAAGCATTTTGAAAGGTTTAAAGGTAGCACATGAGAATTTACTTGGAATGGTTTGAAATGCCATGTATAGGTATTTATGGTGGACACTTATGGAACAACTTGGTTTTCGGGTGTTTGGAAGCACGAGCCATACTCAGTACACAAGAAGGCTAGCAAAAGACTAGGGAGCGACAAATCAAGAGAGCAAAAACTGTCATAATCATGCTTATGCAAAATAAATTAACGAGGTGCATAAAAGTGATACAAGAACCTAAGCAATATAAATCATCGAGGTTTAAATTGACTTTGTTCAGTCATATGCATGCATAACAAGTCCATATAAATGAATTATTCAGAGAGGATACCACAATGCCATACTTACTATGAATAAACAATGCAAGCAAAACATCCATGACATGCTACTCATATTAATAAATTGGAACTAAACATGAGAGATCATATAAACTACTAGACTTTCAAATAAAATACCTCACATGAACCAACTAAGCTTGCTCATATGGATGAGTATATGTACAAAATGAAAGCAACAGAGTCATACCAAACCTCTCACCACAATCGTATTTGTCGTAGATTCATTAATATTGCCTTTTCACTTGTAGCTTGATAATATGAAATGAAACCACGCTCCAGCCGACGACCATTGAACTCATGATGAACTTTACAAACCAAAGAAGAACGGCAAATATTTTTGGTAAGTTTAATTAGGAAACAAGAACGAAAGAAACAAGCAAACAAAGCAAAATCTTTTGGGTTTTCTTATAGCAAACTAACGATAGCAAATAAAGCAACCTAAGAGAAACAAATAAACAAATGGTGAAGAGAAACAACAGAAATATTTTTGGTCTTTTGTGTTTTAGAAAGAAACAAAGCGAAACAAAAGAATGCAAACTACAGAAAACTATAGTAGATGACAAATTGCCAACCTGACAGCAGTACAGAAATCGACTTTAACTAAAATCTTCCATTGCTCAGACCAGTTAAAAAGTGTTCAACTAATGAAAGCAAGGATAACAACCTGGGAACATGCTCAAAAATTGGTAACTCAAAATAACGTTCTGGCTTGCAAAGGTACGAATTTTTTGGTAACAGCACAGAATCTGTTTTGGACAGCACTTCCCAAATATCATCTCCTCTCATTAGAAACCACTCTAGAGACTAAACAAGCATGTACAGCAAGTATCCAGCAACTATAATATGCAAAGAATGAGTTATGCCGGTACCTCCCCCAAGCTTAGGCTTTGGCCTCTATGTGGAGTTCATTCCCACGGTCCCCATGTAGTGGTTTCGTAATATGACGAAGAACGACCCGGTTCCATGTATGTGCTGGAGGAAACGTCGGGGTACGTGACGGTGTAGTCGTAGGAGGGCTCGCGTTCGGAGTCATGTTGTTGGTGGAACTCTTGTGTCTTCATATGTTCATCCACCACCTCCTTTGTTAGCGACCATGATTGCCTGTCAATATTAAACAAACCCTGCTGGGGAAGAGTTTCTTTCTCATTTCCATCAGCAAACAACATTTTATAGACAATATTATCTATAGTGGAGTTAGTAGTAACAAAACGATGGCTCTTCATAACAGCAATATCTAACTTCCTAGGGGTTAATGGTACATCATTAGAGTCAAGAGGAATATCTAGATGTGTTAAAATGCGCAGTGAAATGATTTCTAGAATCTTAAATGACTAAAGCATATTGCAAAACAAAAGTGCTACAGCAAATAAAATAGGTGGAAGGAAGAAAGGAAGAAAGAAGTGTTGTTTAGCTCTTTTATGCAATAAAATATACTTGTTAACAAGGTTGATCAAGTCTTGCTATCAAATAAATTTTATATGGCATAAGAAGAAATAAACCTCAAATCAATCATGTTACCTTATATTGAATTGATATGGATCCAATCACAAGAGTTTGATATTCTTCTTTAGGCTCATATATAGGACAATCAATGGATCCCACTTTGATAGTTTTCACATTAAAATTGTATGACTCCACATACTTTATCAATCCTCTTGGGAAAATAAACAGTATGTTCCTTATCATCAACATTGAAAGTAACCATGCCTTTATTGCAATCAATAACAGCCCCGGCAGTATTAAGAAAGGGTCTTCCAAGAATGGACATATTATCATCTTCGCATTTCCAACACAACAAAATCAGTTAATATCAAGCAATGCTGAGTAACTTGAACAGAACATTTTCACATAAACCAACAGAATTAGATTTATCAGCCATTTGCAAAGATATATCAGTAGGTATCAATTTATCTAAATCAAGTCTCTATAAAGAGAGAAAGGCATCACACTCACCCCTGCCCCTAAATCACATAGAGCAGTTCTAACATAATTATTCTTGATCAAAATATAGGTATACCTGTGTCGCCCAACTTCTTTGGAATCTAACCATTGAAAGAATTAGCAAGCATAGTAGAAATCTCCTCATTGGGGACTTTCCTTTGTTAGTAACAATATCTTTCATATACTTTGAATAAGGAGGCAATTTAATAGCATCAGTCAAAGGGATTTGCAAAAATAAAGGTTTCATCCAATCACAAATTTTTTATAATGTTCCTCTTCCTTTGATTTTAGTTTCTTAGCAGGAAAAGGCATTTGCTTTTGAACCCAAGGTTCTCTTTCATTACCATGCTTCTTAGTAATAAAGTCTTCTTTAGTGTACTTTTTATTCTTAGTAAGCTTTTCAGGTTCTTTTCAATTTCTTCTTTATCAGAGTATCATTCTTATCTATCTTCCTCATGTTCATTACCACTTTCAGTTTCAGTCAGAAATAAAAATACTATTAGGATCATTAACAGGTTCAAGGATTCTACAACATTCTTATGTTTCTTTTTCTTTTTCTTAGATGGAGCACTAGTTTTAATTAGTTGGGAATCTTGTTCAACTCTTTTGGGATGCCCTTCAGATATAGAGGATCCTGGGTAGAAACACCACCTCTAGTTGTTACTTCACAAGCATGTTTTTCTTTAGAATTATTTCCCAACAAGTCATTTTGCACTTTAGTAAGTTGATCAATTTGAGTTTGAACCATTTGAAAATGTTTAACAAGTATCTTAACATCATAGGTTCTCTCCACAATACCATGCAATTCACTAATAGCTCGGGAATTTTCCATTAAATGATTCTCTACTCTCATATTAAAGTTTTCTTGCTTAACAATATAATCATCATACGCAAGCTTTTGAATGGAATATCTTCCCTAGTAAAGTGTTGAAGCGAGTGTACCTCAATCATGGATGAAGGGGGAATTGTCTCACATATATCTTCTATAGGAGGTAAATTCTTCACATCTTCAGGTTTAATACCTTTCTCCTTAAGACTTCTTGGCTTCATCTTCATCATTCATTAATCATACCTCTTCTTCACTATCGGTGTCGGTTGGTTCAGGTGTAGACCAATCATCATGATTCCGGCTATTTTAGCCAATAATTCTTCTGCGTCTTCGGAGTTCTTTTCTGAAAACACAACCAACACAACTATCCAGGCATGCCCTAGACTCAATAGTTAGTCCACTATAAAATATATCAAGTAAATCATGCTTTTCAAATCATGGTCAGGCTGAGCTCTAATAAGAGAACAAAATCTCGCCCAAGCCTCGGTTTCTCTCCATCTTCCTGGTCAAAATTATAAATTTCTCTGTAAAGCAAGATGTTGAGCACTAGCAGGAAAGTATTTTCGAAAGAAACATCACGCAAATCAGTTGGACTTTAATAGAACCGGAGGCAAATTATTATACCAAGTTTTAGCATCATCCTTTAATGAGAACGGAAAATTTTAGCGACAAAATAAGTACGCATCTTGACATCGAAAACACGCCACTAAGAGTAGATAACTCAGTCAAGTGTTCAACAGCACTTTCTTCAAAGTGCCACAAAAGGGTGTTTTCTCAACAATAGCTATATGAGATAGATCAAAGAAAAATCATAATCCCTAATGTTTATAGGAGATGTGGCAAATTTAGGATCGGAGATGGTTTATATCTAAGCATGTTCTGCAAGCAACTTTTTAATTTTTCTTGCATCAGTAGTTGCATTTTTCAATAAAATCATTATCAAGCTCTACATAATCCTCTCATCAAGATCATCACTAGAATAATCAACGCACTCAGGTGAATTAACAGGTATAACATTAGGAGTTTCAGGATTTTCAATTTGTCTAGACTTAGCAATTGTAGCATCTAGAAAGATCCCAATGAACCACTATCATCAAGCACAGCAGAAACATTATCAATATTATGAGAATTTTCAGATTCAGCAGAAGTACCAGCACGCGAAGCATGTGGCGGTGAAACAAGTTTATCAATCACAGAGGGTGAATCAAGAGCAACAGAGGTACTGCAGTTGCACCTTTTTCTTGTAGTGGATGGTATTGCGATTAGTATCGTGAGGTTTACCCATAATGGAGAATTTGCAGCGAACAATATCAATCCAAGTGAACTTCCAAATAAAGCTATGCTCCCGGCAACGGCGCCAGAAAATAGTCTGATGACCCACAAGTATAGGGGATCGCTGCCTTCGAGGGAAGTATTACCCAATTTATTGATTCGACACAAGGGGAGACAAAGAATACTTGTAAGCCTTAATAGCGGAGTTGTCAATTCAGCTGCACTGGAAACAGACTTGCTCGCAAGAGTTTATCGTAGACAGTTTATGGCGGAAGGCTAAATAACAATAAATGTGAAATAAAGACAAGAAATAGTGATTATAGTAAACAGCAGGATTAAAATACTGTAGGCATAGGGACGGATTTAACGGGCGCTGCATGGATGGGAGAAACTCATGTAACAATCAAAGCATGGGCATTTGCAGATAATAATAAAACGGTATCCAAGTACTAATCAATCAATAGGCATGTGTTCCATATTTAGTCGTACGTCGTAATGAGAAACTTGCACAACATCTTCAGTCCTACCAGCCGGTGGCACGGCCTAGGAAACTATCGGATATTAAGGTACTCCCTTTAATAGAGCACGGACAAAGCATTAACACGTGAACACATGTGATCCTCACATCACACCATCCCCTCGGTTGTCCCGATTGCCACTTCGCCATTCCGGACGACATGTGTATACAACTTGCAGTAAGATCATAAACAACGAATATCTTCATGAATCAATAACATGTTAGATCTGAGATCATGGCACTCGGGCCCCAGTGACAAGCATTAAGCATAACAAGTTGCAACAATATCATAAAAGTGACATCTACGGATACTAGGCACTATGCCCTAACAATCTTATGACTATTACATGACCAATCTCATCCAATCCCTACCATCCCCTTCGGCCTATGGGGAATTACTCACACATGGATGGGGGAAACATTGCTGGTTGATGGAGGGCGTTGGTGATGATGTGAAGATCTCCTCCAATTCCTCCAAGTGGAGTGCCAGAACGGAGACTGCTCCCGCGACGGAGTTTCGCGATGTGGCGGCTCTCTGAGGGTTTCTCGCGATGTCGACTTCTCCGTGCGTTTTTAGGTCAACCCGATAAGTAGTCCAAAGGGGGGCGTCGGAGGCTGCCGAGGGGGCCGATCACATGGCCGCGCGGGCCCCCCCGGGCCGCGCCGCATGTGGTGTGGGGCCCTCGGCCCACCCTCCTTCGCCTTCTGGCTCCGCCAATATTTTGGTAAAATAGGGCCATCGAAGAAATTCCGAGGATTTTCCAAGAAGTTGGATTTCGCACAAAAACGAGACACTGAGCTTCTGCGAAACAATGCTAGTCCGTGTTAGTTGTATCCAAAATACACAAATTAGAGGCAAAACAATAGCAAAAGCTGAAAGTAGATACGCTTTTTGGACGTATCGTAGTCGCCGCCAGAACCTCCGGAGAGCCACATATCACAACTGTCTCGGAGCCGGTGTCTCCTTCGGCACTTCGCGGGGACGGGGAATTGAGGAGATCTTCACCGCCATCACCGCCCTCTCCATCGACCAGCCATGTTTCCATCCATGTGTGAGTAATTCCCCCGTAGGCTCAGGTGGCGGTAGGGATGATGATTGGCATGTAATAGTCATAAGACTTAGCATAGTGCCTAGTATCCGTAGATGTCACTTTTATGATATTGTTGCAACTTGTTATGCTTAATGCTTGCCACTAGGGCTGAGTGCCATGATCTCAAACATGTTATTGATTCATGAAGATATTCGTTGTTTATATCTTATTGCAAGTTGTATACACATGTCGTCGTCTCGAACCAATGGCGCCAGAAATCGGACAACCGGAGGGGATGGTAGTGATGTGAGGATCACATGTGTTCACGGAGTGTTAATGCTGCTTTGCTCCGGTACTCATTAAAAGGAGTACCTTAATATCCTGTAGTTTCCCTAGAGGGCTGCCACCGGCTGGTAGGACAAAAGATGTTGTGCAAGTTTCTCATTGCGAGCACGTACGACTAAATATGGAACACATGCCTATTGATTGATTAGTACTTGGATACACTTTATTATTATCTGCAAATGCCCCTGCTTTGATTGTTATATGAGTTTCTCTCATCCATGCAACGCCGTTAATCCGTCCCTGTGCCTACAAAGATTTAATCCCGCTTACTATAATCACTATCAAGGTCTTTATTTCACTCGCGTGTTATTTTACTATTCCTATATTTATAAATCGTTATCGATAAACTTTGCGGCAAGTCTGTCAGGGTGAGTGGAATTGACAACTCACAAGTAAGCCATAAGTATTCTTTGTCTCCTTTGTGCGAATCAATAAATTGGGTAATACTTCCTCAAGACTGCTATCCTCTATACTTGTGGGTCATCGCCTTGCAAATGGTAGATCTCATATTGATCCTAATAATGTTCCTTTAGCTTCATTGGTTGCTCAAGAAGAAAATGTTGATGTGAATTTCATTAAGAACAATAATTTCAACAACAATGCTTATAGGAATAATTATGTAACAACAACTTTAGGCCATATCCTTCTAATAGTAATGGTTATGGTAATTCTTATGGTAATTCTTACAATAATAATAAAGTGTACCTCTGGTCTTGAAGTGATGCTTAAAGAATTTATTAGTACACGAACTGCTTTCAATAAAACTGTTGAAGAAAAGCTTAGTAAAATTGATATTCTTGCTTCTAAGGTTGAGAGTTCTTGATGTTGATCTTTTAAAATTGAAAGTTATGCCCGAGAAAGTTGAAGATGCTAGGTTTGTTAAAACAAATGCCATCCAAGTTGAATTAATGATAATATTAGAATGTTGGCTTGAATTGCATGCTAGGTGGGATAGAGAAGAAAAGAAAACTTGCTAAAGAAAATAATGTAGCTAAAGTATGGACTATTACCACCACTAGTAATGTTGATTCTTCACATGTTGCCGCACCTCCTACTATTAATGGTAAATTAATATGTTGGTACGTTTACCTAGGCAAAGCGTACAAAGCGAACTGCTGAAACTGCTGTTTGTGATAAAACTGCTCAAATTTTTCAAAATATTGGTGACAATGATTCCATTGCTGTAGAACATAATGGTTTAGACTTTGATGATTGTCATATTACTGAAGTTATAAAAGTTCTTACAAAACTTGCTAGAAATCCCAATGTTGCGTTATAAATTTAGCCTTTAAAAACACATTACAAATGCTCTCATTAAAGCTAGGGAAGAGAAATTAAGACTTGAAGCTTCTATTCCTAGGAAGTTAGAAGATGGTTGGGAGCCCATCATTAAAATGAAATTCAATGACTTTGAATGTAATGCTTTATGTGATCTTGGTGCAAGTATTTCTGTTATGCCTAAGAAGATTTATGATATGCTCGACTTGCCACCATTGAAGAATTGTTATTTGGATGTTAATCTTGCCGATAATGTTAAAAAGAAACCTTTGGGGAGGATTGATAATGTGCATTACGGTTAACAATAACCTTGTCCCCATGATTTTGTTGTCTTGGATATGAATGCAATGCATCTTGTCCTATTGTGTTAGGAAGACCTTTCTTCGAACCGTTGGTGTTGTTATTGATATGAGGGAAGGTAATATTAAATATCAATTTCCTCTCAAAAAGGTATAACACTTCCCTAGAAAGAGAATGAAGTTGCCTTTTGATTCTATTATTAGAACAAGCTATGATGTTGATGCTTCCTCTCTTTACTTGATTTGCTTAAAGGCGTTAAAAAAAGCACTTCTTGGGAGATAACCCATGTGTTTATTTTACTACAGCAATTTTTTATTTTGTTGAGTCTTGGAAGTTGTTTACCACTGTAGCAACCTCTCCTTATCATGTTTTTGTGCCAAGTAAAGTTTCTATACTAAAGTTGATGTTATATTGGATCGCTGCAGCAGCATTGCTGTGTCTCATCACGACCTGGCATAAGTCTCTGTAAAAAATTCTAAAAATCTGCAAAATTACGAGAGTGATCCTCAGATATGTACGCAACTTTCATTAGTTTGAGTTTTTCCATTTGAGCAAGTTAAGTGCCCAGTCCAGATGCATCTTTACGGACTGTTCCATTTTTGATTTCTGTCTTTTATTTCGCATTGCCGTTTGCTATGTTGAATGAGTTTCTTTGTTCCATTAATTTTCGAAGCTTTGTGCAATGTCCAGAAATGTTAAGAATGATTGTGTCACCTCTGAATATATGAATTTGTGGTTATACACTAACCCTCTCATGAGTTTGCTTGAAGTTTTTGTGAAGGAAGTTTTCAAGGGTCAAGAGAAGAGGATGATATACTATGATCAAGAAGAGTGAAAGGTCTAAGCTTGGGGATGCCCCGGTGGTTCATCCCTGCATATTTTAAGAAGACTCAAGTATCAAGCTTGGGGATGACCAAGGCATCCTTCTTCATCGACAACATTATCGTGTCACTTAGTGAAACTATAATTTTATTCCGTCATTCTTATGTTCTTTACTTGGAGCGCTTGGTTTGTTTTTATTTTTGTTTTGTTTTGAATAAAGTTGGATCCGCCATTCTTATATTGGAGATATTACGCTCCACTTTTTCTTATGGAACACTTGTGTTCTTAATTGTGCTTTAATGTTCATGGCGAAGTCTAATTGCTTCGTTAGATTGCTATTTGTTGGAATCGGAAATGCTGCATATGGTTTGGAAATTTGGCAATTGTTTGAGCTCTCATTAGATCATGTTTAAGCTCTTGCATCATGTAGTTTAATCTATTAATGAAGAATACCGATAGAGCTTGTTTAATTTGGTTTGCATGATTGTTCTCTCTAAGTCTAGATATTTTCGGGTAAAGTGTTTGAACAACAAGGAAGATGTTGTAGAGCCTTATAATGCTTGCAATATGTTCTTCTGAGTTTTGGTTGCACTATTCATACTTGTGTTTGATTCAAACACCTTGCTAGCCTGGGACCTTGTACGAGGAATGCTTCGTGCATCCAAACACCTTGAGCCAAACCCATGCCATTTGTGTCCACCATATCTACCTACTATGTGGTATTTTCCTGCCATTCCAAAGTAAATTACTTGAGTGCTACCTTTAAAATTTCATTCCTCTACCTTTACAATATATAGCTCATGGGACAAATAGCTTAAAAACTATTGTGGTGATGAATATGTAGTTACGGAAGAAACTTGGTAATCACATGGGTAGGTGAGCACGCGTTTTCTATCCAACACGTGTCTAACGGCGTGTCTCCTACCGTTTGTTTGTGATGAGGTGGAAACGGACGCGTGGTCCTAAATAAAGCAGCAACTTCTTATCCTCTTCCCTCATCATCCAGGAATCGAGTAGCACTGCAGCGCCATAGCCCGGCCACGACCGCCGCTGCCCACCTCCTCGACTGGCACCGCCGCCTCGCCCGCAAGCGCCGCCGCTTCTCCCCGCGCCGCCTCCTCCCCTCCGTCGTCCGCTCCTCCTCCGCCCGCAGGCTCCCGGCCCCGCCGCCTCCGCCTCCTCGCCCCGCGCTGGGAATGGTCGGTGGGTCTGCTGCCGCCGCCGCTGCTCCGCCCAGGCTGCAGAAGCAGCGGAAGGTGGACCGCCGCCGCCGCTGCTTGCTGCTGCTCGACGCCCACGTGCGGTCCCGAGCCGGAGCAAGCTGCACGGGCGCGTCCCCGTCCCTGCTGATTGGTTTCTCGCGCGGCTGGTCGGAGCGCTATCTCGTGGAGCAGGAAGGAAGGGGGGAGAGGTAGGAGGGGGTGAGGCCGAGACGCGCAGTGCTTGGCTCCATGAACTGAATTGATTTGGGAAGGAGCAGTTGCTACTCAGGGGAGAAAGTGGAGGAGTGCGGGTGGTGGGCATGATTAGAGGATAACGAGGACGGGCCGGCTTTTTAGGCAGAAAAGCCTATTCACGCCGTGTAGTCTCCGTGAGACAGAAAACGAATCTCAAAGCTGATCCAACGATGCTTAGACCGTGCTCACGTACCCATCTGAACACCAAATCCACTCTCACTATGTAGTTATGTGTCTTAATTCTTATAAGTTGCTTGTTGAGCGGTAACCATGTTTCTGGGACGCCATCAACTTTACCTTTGTTGGATATCATGTGAGATGCTATGCATGTTCGTCTTGTCTGTAAGTGGACTTCATGATCAAATGGTTTGAGTATGCATATGTTAGAGAAGAACATTGGGCCAATAACTAAAGCCATGTATCATGGTGGAAGTTTCAGTTGGACATACAACCTCAATCTCTTATGAGAATAATAACTATTGTTGAATGCGCTTAAGCATTAAAAGAGGAGTCCATTATCTGTTGTCTATGTTGTCCCGAGATGGATGTCTAAGTTGAGAATAATCAAAAAGCGAGAAATCCAATGCGTGCTTTCTCCTTAGACTGTGGCATAGAGGTACCTCCTTTGTGACACTTGGTTGAAACATATGTTATGCGATGAGAATCCGTGTTTCCGAGCTAAGTAGTACAAGGTGCGAGCACTATTAGTACCTATGCATGAGACATGCAACTTGTAGGAAGTATTATGCATAGCACATATGAATTATTACTACCATTGACAAAATTGTTTCTATGTTTTCAAAATAAAAGCTCTAGCACAAAAATAGTAATCCATGCTTCCCTCTGCAAGGGCCAATCTTTACTTTATTGTTGAGTCGGTTCCACCTTTCTTTCTATCTTATAAGCAAAACACTTGTGTTAATCTGTGTGCATTGATTCTTACA
Organism: Lolium multiflorum; assembly: GCA_030979885.1. NCBI lineage: Eukaryota > Viridiplantae > Streptophyta > Magnoliopsida > Poales > Poaceae > Lolium > Lolium multiflorum. The sequence continues at coordinate 70,549,196 of CM061749.1, read as the reverse complement.
TGTTTACTTATTGCACTTGTTATATTACTCTATGTTGACAAATATCCATGAGATATACATGTTACAAGTTGAAAGCAATTGCTGAAACTTAATCATCCTTTGTGTTGCTTCAATGCATTCTACTTTCAATTTATTGCTTATGAGTTAGCTCTTATGCAAGTCTTATTGATACTTGTTTGAAAGTACTATTCATGAAAAGTTTTGCTATATGATTCATTTGCTTAGTCATTATCTTTGTTAGCAATCTCTTGTTCAGATCACTCCATTCATCTCATATGCTTTACAATAATGTTGATCAAGATTATGTTGGTAGCATGTCACTTCAGAAATTATTTGTGTTATCGTTTACCTACTCGACGGCGAGTAGGAACTAAGCTTGGGGATGCTTGATACGTCTCAAACGTATCTATAATTTCTTATGTTCCATGCTACTTTTATTACAATACTTGAATGTTTTATACATACTTTATAGCATTATTATACATTTTCCGGCACTAACCTATTAACAAGATGCCAGGTGCAGTTCCGCTCGCTGTTTTTGGTTTCAAATCTCAGTAAGGAAATATTCTCTGAATTGACGAAATCAACGCCCAGGGCCTATTTTACACGAAGCTTCCAGAGACCGGGGACGAAGTGGGGCCACGGCGCCACAAACAGGCGGCGCGGCTTGCCTCCGCGGCTCACCCTGGTGTGTGGCCCTCGTGACGCCCCTTTGACCTACCCTTCCGCCTACTTAAAGCCTCCGTCGCGAAACCCCCGCACCGGGAGCCACGACGGAAAACATTGCGAGAGGTCGCCTACCGTGAATCCCATCTCGGGGGATTCGGGAGATCGCCTCCGGCACCCTGCCGGAGAGGGGAATCGTCACCGGAGGGGCTCATCATCATGCACGCCTCCGGGTTGATGCGTGAGTAGTTCATCCTGGACTATGGGTCCATAGCAGTAGCTAGATGGTTGTCTTCTCCGCTTGTGCTTTCATTGTTATAGATCTTGTGAGCTGCCTAACATGATCAAGATCATCTATTTGTAATGCTACATCTTGTGTTTGGTGAGATCCGATGAATATAGAATATTATGTTAAGTTGATTATCAATCTATCATATATGTGTTGTTTATGTTCTTGCATGCTCTCCGTTAGTAGAGGCTCGGCCAAGTTGATACTTGTAACTCCAAGAGGAGTAATTATGCTATATAGTGGGTTCATGCCTCCATTAAATCTGGGATGTAAAAGTTCTAAGGTTGTGGATGTGCCGTTGCTACTAGGGATAAAACATTGATGCTTTGTCTAAGGATATTTGTGTTGATTACATTACGCACCATACTTAATGCAATATCCGTTGTTCAACTTATACTGGAAGGGGTCGGATGATAATCTGAGGTGGATTATTTAGGCATAGATGCATGCTTTGGATAGCGGTCTATGTTTTGTCGTAATGCCCTCGATTAAATCACATAGTAATCATCGCTGATATGTATTGAATCTTTATTTGTCAATTGCTCACTGTAATTTGTTCACCCAGCATGTTAGTTATCTTATTGGAGAGACACCACTAGTGAACTGTGGACCCCGTCCATTCTTTTACATCTGAATACATTCTAATGCTTTTACTATTCTTTGCAAACAAACACCATCTTCCATTCGATACGTTTAATCCTTTGTTTCAGCAAGCCGGTGAGATTGACAACCTCACTATTACGTTGGGGCAAAGTACTTTGATTGTGTTGTGCGGGTTCCACGTTGGCGCCGGTTTCACCGTGTTGCGCCGCACTACATTCCTCCACCAACAACCTTCACGTGCTTCTTGGCTCCCTCGGGTTCGATAACCTTGGTTTCTCGAGGGAAAACTTGCTGCGCGCATCACCTTCCTCTTGGGATTTCCAACGGACGTGTTGACTACACGCCAGCATGCCCCCTAGCTCCCCTCTGGCCCCTCTTCGGTGCTCCGGAAGCTTCCTGGAAAAATAAGATACTGGGCGTTGATTTCGTCCAATTCCGAGAATATTTCCTTTGTAGGATTTCTCAAAACCAAACAGACAAAAAGGAACTGACACTTCGGCATCTTGTTAATAGGTTAGTTCCGGAAAATGCATCAAAACGATAAAAAGTGTGAACAAAACATGTAGATATTGTCATAAAACTAGCATGGAACATCAGAAATTATAGATACGTTTGAGACGTATCACACCTCACAAAGAGAGAAACGAGAGCTATCTTCAGGGGAGCCGCTCCCCAAGTGTTGTGCCTTCGTACTTCATAAGAGCATCTTGACCTATGCTGACTTTGCAAAGGCAAGAGGACCTGAATCATAGGAAACAGCTTTGTGCACATTCACGTGCCGATCAGTCCTCTTTAAGCTTTTGTTGCAGCTCCCACCTTGTCCACGTCTAATGTCCGTACCCGTAGATCCTCTTGTTTCTCTCCTAATGGACTAAACTTTCTTTTTTATCACTATATTCTATTGGAAATGAATCGGGTGGAGCAAACAAGGATTGAAAGATGGGGTCATCCTAACCGTTTCTACACTGTGTATAGGGAAAGAAAGAGTGGTGGTAAAGGCTACATTCAGAACAATACGGTGAGGAAACTTAGCCTACCTTACTGAGGTAGTCGATTGGAGAAGAATGTCGCATCACACTATAGACATCCGAAGGGAGCATATCTACTTATTATGTAGTCTTAGTCATAGATAGGAATCAAGGGTATTTTCTTCTTAGGCTCCACGAAAAAGTTTCAAACTTTGTCGTGTATTTTTCGTTAGTCCACAGCAAAGATGGGCCATCAACCCATGTGCTCTTTTAAGACCTTTTTTGTGCCAAGCTGGGCCAAATGCCAAAGCCCCTTTTCCATGGCATTATGTGCCGACTGTAGTTCGCCGTGTGCTGGCACTATACCTGTGCATCCTTCAGGCCGGGTCGGGCCTCGGGCCGGGCCAACCTAAGCCCGACGCAAAAAATCCTGGCCCAGGCCCAACCGTCGGGCCGAAAAAACTGGCCCAAGCCCGGCCCATCAAGTCAAAAGCCCGTCGGGCCGTGGGCCGCGGGCCGGGCCGCTTCACTAAAACACACAAAATCACGGCCCAGGCCCGGCCCGGACCAAGCATCGGGCCACAAAATCAGGCCTAGGCCCGGCCCATTGACATGGTCGGGTCGGGCTTGGCCCGAGAATTTCGGGCCGGGCCGGGCTGCCCATGGCCAGGTATAGCTGGCACACGGCGGAGGCTTTGCCGAGTTCCGAGCCCCCTTTTTCGTCTCTCTGTCATACACGGCAAAATTGTGATTTCCTATACTATCAGTCATTCCGGTCCGAAAAAACGAGAATGACGCATGACAATGGGGTCATAGTTGAGGGTGCTGATTTTCAGGATTAGAAGTTTAAGGTTTGATTCACTACGGGAAAAAAGGGCGTTGCCGTGCGTCTCGTCTTTGCCGTGCGGCTCTGCACGGCAAAGATTTCTTTGCCGTGTATCAGCAGAAAGGGCGCACGGCAAAGAACTATTGCACGGCAAAACGACTAACGACGCACGGCAAAGAACCATTGCACGGCAAAACGATTAACGGCGCACGGCAAAGAACCATTGCACGGCAAAATGACTAACAACGCACGGCAAAGAAGCTAACACGGCAAAGCTACAATTTCGCGCATGACAAAGAACGATCGTATAGCTGAACAGCCGTAAACACACGGATAGGTGATGTGGCCTACCTCACGTCTCACCTTGCCCCCCACGACCCACACCAAACTCTCTCATACGTGCACGCTGGAGACTTTAGTCCAGAATCGAGACAGCACGCGCGAGGCTCCAGACTCCACAGCACGCGCGAGGCTCCGAGCGCAGCGCCATGGCCACACAGCACGCGGCGGCGCCCGTCCCCGGCCTGCATCGCGCCCGTCCCCGGTTCCCGCGGCGGCGCCCGTCCCCGGCCTGCGTCGGCGCCCGTCCCTGGCCTGCGTCGGCGCCCGTCCCCGGCCTGCCACGGCGGTCCCCGGTGCGTCGGCGCCTCCGAGATGGTGCCGAGCTTCTCATCCCCGACTCCTCCCAGAGATGGTGCGGGAGCTGAGGATAGCGGCGCCGGAGCTACGTGGCGGCCATCCTCGAGCGTCGCCGCCTCCTCCCTGTCTCGGCCATCCTCGAGTGTTGCTGCAGCGAGCGGGCGTGGGAAAGCATGCGGCGGCCAGCGGGCATGGGCGGGCGCGCGGCGACCTGGCGTGGCAGTGGGGCGTCTTTTTTTTTAATTTTGCTAAACCTCTTGCCGTGCGACTGAGTGGTTTATGGCAAAGACGCACACACGGCAAAGGCAAAAACGACGCAAAGAAATCGCACGGCAAAGCATGCCACGACGTGGCAAGCTCGCTCGGCAAAAGCCTTTGCCGTGCAGATTGCTAGCTGACGCACGGCAAAGACGGCTTTGCCGGTGGCGGGTTAGCGAGCAATCTTTGCCGTGCACGGCCGCACGGCAAAGGCTTTGCCGAGCCGATTTGCCCCTTTGCCGTGCGTTTAGGCTGCACGGCAAAGCCCTGTTTTGCCGTAGTGATTCCGACTCACACTACAAGTAAATGGTTTGCAACAAAGTTTACTCTTTACGTAGTGTGTGTTGGAAGTCTAACTTTGACAATCGAATTGACTAGAAAATGAGTTATATTTCAAAGTTATGGCGGAAAATTAGGTTTTCTTGCATGCAGTGGTATTCATTTGTCTCTCCAGGTCGAGGTGGTAGCTTTTGAATCAGATTGTACGGATGTGATCGAGAGTATGAACAGTGGACTAGTATCACATGGACATGCAGCTGCTATTTTTACGAGCTAATGATTCAGTGAAGGCAAGCTTCATCTTCTGACTTAGAGAGGCAAATACGGAGTAGCAGATAAGCTGGCATAAAAAGCTCGTATCCATCGGGCAGATGCTTGTCAAAATCCTCAGTCCTCGCCGTCACGCACTTTGTTTTTGTTTGAGTGGTACCAGCGAGCCGATCTTCGGCCGTTAATTTGGTCTCCATCCGACTCGGAGGCTCGGAGCCCATACAAAACAGCGTCCCACCGATTCCAGATTGGACTCCGTATCCGTGTTCTACACCCTCGATCGCCAGCACGTCAATAAATAGGAGTACAGCGACGGAAAGACAATCCAGACGCACACGAGACACCGGAGCTAATTCCCAAGAGCCGCGAGCTCCCGGTGGCTGCTTCGTTTTCGCCTCGACTCCATCGGGATCGCTCGCCGACGGCAGCATCGCCGTGATGGATCCAGAGATAATGAAGCTGGCGCAGGAGCAGATGAGCCGCATGTCCCCCGCCGATTTTGCCAGGATGCAGCAGCAGGTGATGTCCAATCCCAACCTGGTGAAGCAAGCAACCGAGAGCATGAAAAACATGACAACCCAGGACTTCAAACGAGCCGCTCATCAGCTAAATCAGACAACGCCAGAGGAGTTACGTCGTATGACTGAAAATATCGCCAGCGCCAAGCCCGAGGAGTTCGCCGCCATGAAGGCCCAGGCCGATGCGCAGATGTCGTACGCGATATCCGGTGCCAAGATGTTGAAGCAAAAGGGGAACGAGCTCCATAGCCGTGGGCAGTATGCTGATGCCGCCGCCAAGTACAAGCTCGCCAAGGATAACATGAAGAACGTGCCATCGGCAGCTGGGCAAACTCTGCAGCTGCAGTGTGCCCTTAATCTAATGTCTTGCTACCTGAAATCAGGCAGGTTTGAGGAGTGCTTAAGTGAAGGTTCGGAGGTTCTTGCCTATGACTCGAGCAATGTTAAAGCATACTACCGTAGGGGACAGGCTTACAAGGAACTAGGAAACCTGGGAGCCGCGGTTGCTGACCTGAGTAAAGCTCACAAACTCTCCCCCGAGGATGAAACTATTGCCGAGGTGTTGAAATATTGGGCCCACTTTTAGTGGCCCAAATTAGATTTCAGTTTTCCTGTAATCAAAAGCTGCATAAAGGCAGCCTTGTGAGTTTGGCGAAGTTGGTGGCAGCTCACTAGTGAGTGGCGAGGTGGGAAGTTTGTCCCATGGAAAGTTGGGAGGAAGTTAGACTAATTTATAAGGTGGGTTGTTTCACCACTAGTAAGTGAGTGAGAATAGGAGTGCTACACGCGCGCTCCTCCTCGCTCGCCTCGTCTCGACTCGACACACGACACGACGACACGTCACGAGCGCGCGCCGTGGTGAGTGGATTGAGCCTCGAGCGGAGACTTTCCTTACTTTTTGCAGTCGGAAAACGAACGAGTTCTAGACGGACGCGTCACAGCTTAGTCGGTTGGGTCGCTCCGGATCGTGGGCTATACAACCGACTCGAACGTTGTGCGACGTGGCGTGGCCCACGTTGCCTAGGGTTGAGCCTATATAATCTCTTGCCCGCTACAGAAACACACCGAATACACGAGTTAGGGTTTCCACCTCTCTCGCTTTGCGCCGCCATCGTAGTCTACTCCATCCGCGCGCGACGTGCATCGGCGAACGGAGAGCAGGTCTCCGGAACCACTCGTCCTTGCGATCCTGTACGGGAGAGGGCGAATTGGTTTTGGGAAGCGCTCTGCGCGACGCTCAAGCTCTTCATCACGGGTCGCCTTCCGTCCAAGTCGGCGGGCTGCCTACCGTCGTCTTCAACGCCGTCTACTTCGACCCGTCGTCCCCGTCGTCAACAACACGTTGTCATCAACAACGTTACTGCTGCGACATCATACCTACACCTCCACCGCCACCTCCACCAGATCGGTACGTGCGACATATCTCGATCTATTCAGCGATGGATGTTGTATCGTTTGCCATGCTACTATTCATGTTGATTAATGCATCTAGTATGTTCGAGTTTCACATGTTAGTAGTTGCTGTCGTCATGCTTAATATTCTGGAATTAATCATGGAAATTGTGCCTAATTATCCAACAATCCAAAAACCTAATTGTAGGCAATTTCCTGAGTTAACTATGGCTGGTTTTGCTGATGCACTGAGGCCGGATAAGTTTACCGGTGTGCACTTTAAGAGGTGGCAGATTAAGGCCACGCTCTGGCTTACTCATCTGAAAGTGTTCCATGTGAGTAATGGTCTTCTTGAAGGAACTATATCTGACCAAGATCGAACAAGTTCAAGGAAGACAATACTCTCTTTGTCGGATGCGTCTGAGTATTCTTGCTGATCGTCTATGTGATGTGTATATGCACATAGTAGACGGTAAAGAGCTCTGGGATGCACTGAATGCTAAATTCGGTAACCGATGCAGGCAGGAATTGTACATCATGGAGAGCTTCCATGACATCGGGATGGTGAACAACCGTTCTGTAGTCGAACAAGCTCATGAGATACAGTGCATTGCGAAAGAGCTTGAACTCCTTAAGTGTGCCTTACCTGACAAGTTTGTGGCTGGATGCATTATTGCTAAGTTGCCCCCTTCATGGAGGAACTTTGCCACAACTCTCAAACACAAGAGACAGGAGATATCAGTTGAAAATCTGATAGCGTCTCTTGATGTTGAGGAGAAAGCTCGGGCTAAGGATACTACTGAGAAAGGAGAGGGTCAGTCTAGCGCCAACATGGCAGAAGAAACCCTACGCAAGAACAAAGGGAATAACAAGCCCTCCTTCAATAAGCCTATGAAGACTACAACCTTCAAGAAGAAGAAGATGATAAACAAAGCAGACCGAGCTGCTTTATGTGGAGAGACTGCCACTTTTCTAAGGACCGTCCAGAGAGGGCAGACCGCAAGAAAAGGCGAGGCAAGTCAACACGGTGACCGCTAGCAATGCTGATGGGTACGGTAATCTCTTTCTTGTTCTTTCGGTATTTCAATCTCCATGTTGGTGGATTGATACGGGTGCTAATGTTCATGTGTGTGCTGACATATCCATGTTCACTTCTTACCCGGTCGCCGGGGATTCTTCCGTCTTGATGGGGAATGGGTCACATGCTTGTCGTGGTGTTGGCACGGAGTGAAGTTCACTTCGGAAGATCGTGCAGCTGAGGAACGTGCATGTCCCTACTATGAACAAGAATCTCGTTAGCGGCTCCCTTCTATGTAGAGATGGGTTTAAGGTTGTTTTAGAGTCGAATAAAGTAGTTGTTTCCAAGTTTGGACAATTTATTGGTAAAGGCTATGAGTGCGGAGGCTTGTTCCGGCTTTTCGATTTCAGTAATAAGTCTGTGAACCATATTTGTGGCAATGTTAGTGATGATACCAGTGTTTGGCATTCTCGTTTATGTCACATTAATTTTGGTTTAATGTCTCGGCTATCCAGTTTAATTCCGAAGTTCACCATTGCCAAAGGTTCTAAGTGCCATAGTTGCAATCAAAGCAACCTCGGAAGCCTCACAAGGCGGCCGAGGAGAGAAACTTAGCACCTCTAGAACTCATACATTCTGATCTATGTGAGATGAATGGTGTGTTGACAAAGGTGGAAAGAGATATTTCATGACACCGATTGATGATGCGACTAGATTTTGCTATGTTTATTTGTTGCGAACTAAAGATGAAGCCTTAGACTACTTTAAAATTTATAAGGCCGAAGTTGAAAATCAACTAGAGAGAAAGATCAAGCGTCTTAGGTCGATCGTGGTGAATATTTTCCTAAAATCTTTGATGAATTCTGTGAGGAACATGGTATTATTCATGAGAGGACGCCTCCCTATTCGCCCCAATCAAACGGGGTTGCCGAGAGGAAAACCGCACGCTGACCGACTTGGTGAATTCCATGTTAGCCACTGCTGGTTTATCAAAGGCATGGTGGGGGAGGCTTTGTTGACTACATGTCATGTCCTGAATAGAGTTCCTAACAAGAATAAAGATAAAACCCCTTACGAGGAGTGGTCTGGGAGAAAACCATCACTTTCGTATTTGCGCACATGGGGATGTTTGGCGAAAGTCAATATTCCAATTACTAAGAAGCGCAAACTCGGACCAAAGACAGGATTGTATCTTTCTAGGTTATGCTCCGCGAGTGTAGGCTATAGATTTTTAGTAGTTCAATCTGAAGTACCTATATGCATGTTGACACTATTATGGAATCTCGTGATGCAACATTCTTTGAGAATATGTTTCCTATGAAAGATATGCATAGCATTGCTAAAATTTCTACTGAGATAGTTCCTGAATCTAGTACATCTAATGAGTATTTTGAACAATCACATGAGATTGTTATTGAGAAGGATGACAATGAAGCTCCTAAACGGAGCAAGAGACGAAGGGTTGAAAAATCCTTTGGTGATGATTTCATTGTGTACCTTGTGGATGATACTCCCACGTCCATTGCAGAGGCATATGCATCTCCGATAGATGACTGGAAAGAAGCCGTCCATAATGAGATGGACTCGATTCTTTCTAATGGAACTTGGGAGCTATCAACGACCCCATGGATGCAAGCCTGTGGGCTGTAAATGGGTGTTCAAGAAGAAGCTAAGACCTGATGGTACTATTGAGAAGTACAAGGCGCGGCTTGTAGCGATACACAGAGAGAAGGCGAAGATTACGACACCTATTCACCTGTCGCTAGACTTACCACCATTCGAGTACTACTATCCATGGCTGCCTCCTATGGTCTTATCGTTCATCAAATGGACGTAAAGACAGCTTTTCTTAATGGAGAGTTGGAAGAGGAAATCTATATGGATCAGCCTGATGGATTTGTAGTAAAAGGTGAAGAAAGAAAGGTGTGCAAGCTGCTAAAATCTTTATATGGCCTAAAACAAGCACCTAAGCAATGGCATGAGAAGTTTGACAGAACTTTAACTTCTGTAGGCTTTGTTGTCAATGAGGCTGACAAGTGCGTTTACTATCGCCATGGTGGGGGCGAAGGTGTTATATTATGTTTGTATGTGGATGATATTCTGATCTTTGGTACAAACATGAAAGTAATACACGAGGTCAAGTCTTTCTTGTCAAAGAGCTTTGATATGAAAGATCTGGGAGAAGCTGATGTGATTCTGAACATCAAGCTTATTAAGAGTGGGATTACTCTAACGCAATCCCATTATGTTGAGAAGATCTTGAGCCGGTTCGGCTATATTGATAGCAAGCCTTCTTCAACACCTTATGATCCCGGTGTGACATTACGCAAGAACCGGAGAATCGCCATAGATCAATTGAGATATTCTCGGATCGTTGGCTCACTCATGTACTTAGAGCGACTAGACCCGACATCTCTTTTGCTGTCAAGTTGAGTAGGTTCATGTCAAACCGGGTACTGATCATTGGCATGCACTTGATAGGGTCATGCGCTACCTATGTGGTACAGTGAGTTATGGGATTCACTATTCAGGGCACCCAGCTGTGCTTGAGGGATATAGTGATTCGAATTGGATCTCAGATATAGCTGATCTGTACGCCACAAGTGGGTATGTATTTACCTTTGGAGGTGGCGCAGTGTCATGGAGATCTTGCAAGCAAACCATATTGACGAGGTCAACTATGGAAGCAGAACTTCTGCAGACACCACCGGTTGAATCAATGGTTGCGTGAGCTCTTGATGGACTTGCCTGTGGTTGAAAAACTGTTCCGGCAATCCTTTTGAATTGTGACAATCAAACTGTAATTGTCAAAGTGAACAATTCTAAGGATAACGCGGTCATCAAGACACGTCAAGAGACGTTTGAAGTCTGTCAAATTGCGAAACTGGAGTAATAACTGTTACATATATTCAAACAGACAAAAACTGGCAGATCCCTTTACAAAGGGACTATCACGTAATGTGATAGAAAGTGCATCGAGGGAGATGGGTTTAAGACCCGTTGATGTTACACCATAGTGGTAACCCAACCTTTGTGATCGGAGATCCCGTGAATTAGGACCTGGAAGAACAAACTAGTGGTTTAATTGAGGAGAGTATTATGTAACCCTCTCTATGTGAAGATGCACAACTCTCAATTGCTGTAAGGCAGGTTGGCATAAGCCTTAATGTGTTTATGTTGGCTATTATAGCAAAGATGCTGTCCTACAGAGCATTCTTGAAATAACACACCTATATGAGTCCGATTGTTAAACGTCGCAATCTATGAGATTTGGGTGATCTCTAGTAAACTCATGAAGAGACCATGAAGTATGACGCATATGCTTCACCGCGGGGTAGGCTACTGCAGCCATGTAGGTTATGACTTTGAGTGAAACATGTTCACACAAAACTTGCAATTCAAGGCTTAGTCCATTGTTCAAGTGTGAATGGATGTAGCTCAAGGTTCTAGGCGGAAGTTCAACTTAACAGCTCCGCTAAACACTGGATATAAACAAGCAGCGAGTATTGGTAAATCTCTAAATGGGGATTTGAGATCTGGTGGGGGATTGTTGAAATATTGGGCCCACTTTAGTGGCCCAAATTAGATTTCAGTTTTCCTATAAATCTCAAAGCCCACATAGCAGCCTTGTGAGTTTGAGCCCAAGTTGGTGGCAGCTCACTAGTGAGTGGCAAGAGGTGGGAAGTTTAGTCCCACATGGAAAGTTGGGAGGAAGTTAGACCACCTTATAAGGTGGGTTGTTTCACCACTAGTAAGTGAGTGAGAATAGGAGTGCTACACGCGCGCTCCTCCTCCTCCTCGCTCGCTTCGCCTCGACTCGACTCACGACACGACACGACACGTCACGACGCGCCGCGCTCGTGGTGAGTGGATTGAGCCTCGAGCCGAGACTTTCCTTACTTTTGCAGCTCAGAAAACGAACGAGTTCTAGACGGACGCGTCACGCAGCTAGTCGGTTCGGGTCGCTCCCGGATCGTGGGCTATCTGTAACCGACTCGAAACGTTCGTGCGACGTGGGCGTGGCCCACGTTGCCTAGGGTTTCCCGAGCCTATAATCTCTGCCCGGCCACCGCAAAACACACCAATACACGAGTTAGGGTTTCCACCTCTCTGCGCGCTCGTAGTCTACTCCATCCCGCGCCGACGCATCGGCGAACGGGAGAGCAGTCTCCGGAACCACTCGTCCTTGCGATCCCGTACGGGAGAGGGCGAATTAGGTTTTTGGGAAGCGCTCTGCGCGACTGCTCAAGCTCTTCATCACGGGTCGCCCTTCCGTCCAAGTCGGGCGGTGCTGCCACGTCGTCTTCAACGCCGTCTACTTCGACCGTCCCCGTCGTCAACAACGTTGTCATCAACAACGTTACTGCCGCGACATCATCGCTACACCTCCACCGCCACCTCCACCAGATCGGTACGTGCGACATATCTCGATCTATTCAGCGATGGATGTTGTATCGTTTGCCATGCTACTATTCATGTTGATTAATGCATCTAGTATGTTCGAGTTTCACATGTTAGTAGTTGCTGTCGTCATGCTTAATATTCTGGAATTAATCATGGAAATTGTGCCTAATTATCCAACACGAGGTTCTCCGAGACACACAAGGGAAGCTTCTTGCAACCGAAGAGGGAGGAGTAAACCTGCCAAGGGGAGTCATTATTGAAGAAGAAGAAGAAGAAGAAGAAGAAGAAGAAGAAGAAGAAAACTTCCAGCCTTCGTTTCCGCAGAACGCCGTTGCGGAGAAACCTGATGAAATACAACCAAGTATGGACCAGCCCTCGCCAGGTTCCCCGCCTTCCGCAGCTGATATGCAAGACGTCATGAGATCTTTCATGGAAGACCCTGCAACGCGACAGGTGCTCACATCCATGCTGAAAAACATGAGTCCGGATATGATGGCAGACATGAGTAGGCAGTTTGGTTTGAACCTGACGACGGAGGATGCTGCCAAGGCCCAACATGCTATATCACAGTTATCTCCGGAACGTTTGAACAAAATCATGAAGTGGATGGACAGAGCACAGCGAGGACTAGAAGCCGCAAAGAAGGCAAAGAACTGGCTCATAGCCAGGAAAGGCTTGATCATCGCTATTGTCTTGCTGATCGTGGCCTTCATCCTCCAGCGGCTTGGTTTCATTTGTAGGTGATGGGCCTAAACATCCATGATGGCCAACCACACCGTGCTTCCGTTAGATCAGCAGCCTTTTTTTTCTCAGCGAGAATCAATAGTGCACAAATGAGTGTCCATAGGAATAGCCAATTTTTTTTTTTGAAAGCTGCCAAAAAATTATTGGATCAGCGCCTTTCTTATTCTTTCATCATATATGTTTATATATTGTAGCCAGATAGAAGGAAATATTCATAGTATTTTATTGGACAGTAATAAGTCCGCATGTAATGGTTATGGATGTCTTATGTTAAAAAAGCTGTTGATCCCGATTTTGGCCAATGTAATACCGAATTTGGCCAATGTAATACCGAATTTGGCCAACGTAAAGTACAAATGCTAAACTCAAACCAAATCAATTAAGCTGGACAACTAGCTCCTCCAAATAAGATACATTACAAAATAACTAATCCCCCAGAAAATAAATAAATCTATTTTGGTGGTGTTTTGAACACCCAACTCTAATTGGAAAACAGTTGAACGATTCATAATCCCCATTCTTATTACAGGATACCAGACTTTCGATTGATAGGAACTGCTAACACTGTAACACAAACAGTGCATGTTTATGCCTACTTTGGGAAATAGCATTTCTTTTAATACAATTCATTTAGTTTTCCACTCAGTAGATGCACAATCTGTTTACCCAGGCTACAGAATGTTTGGAACTGCCTCAGTCAGCAATTGTGTCAAGCGATTAACCAATAAGATTGATGGCATAATGTTTCTCATCATATAAATACAGCTGAAACTCCCCAGGACACCATTATATGATGAGCTAAAGGTGTTTATTTCCTCCGAAACAAGCTAAATGTGTCTGACTGTTCATGTTCAATGAGTACTACATGCTAGTAACATTTGCGGACAATTCAGTACCAACTGTATCCTGGAAAGGAATGAACAAAGAAACCACAGTGGACTGCTCAGTTACCAGCGAATGCAACAAGAATGGCATCAACACAAGCGTTTAAAAAATAGAGCTACCAAATGTGGACAGACGGAATCGCTTCACAGATCAAGTAATGTGGTTTCCCAGAATATAAGTGAGCGAAGAAAGGGGAACTGATCAAAGTATTGACTGACCATCTTTCACTTTCTCCTCGCTGCTCTGCTCCGTGCTTAATTTTTTTTTAAACAAGGGTAGGGTGCTGAGCACCCTAATTTTCATTACTCATAAACATTGTACAGAGACAAACATTGTTCCTGTAGGTAATAACCTGTTGATCGCTACAGAAACAGGACAAGAGGATAAAGTATGAGTAGAATTGCTACAAGAGCAAAGAGGCGAAGCTCTAGCTAGAGTTTTTGTCTGTTGAGCACAGTTGTGAGCAAGCACATTCAGAGATCTTTTTATGTGAAAAATCTTTGGACGAAGCAGATGCAGTGATTCCTGAAATTGCACAGCATGTCTTCTAATTTCCCACAAGACATTTGGTTCTGCACCTCCATACGCCTGCACTGCTTTTGCTAAACTCAGATTATCCAGGAAGAAATAAGGGTCCTGCAAAAGAAGCGAAGAAGCAATGTTGGCCGCAATGAGTAGCCCCTCAGCCTGAGCCTGAATTGGCGTCGAGACTGGAAATGTCTTGGCTGAAATAAAGACATCAGTTATGTGGTGGTCCTGCTTCCAGGTGATTTGTATTCCAACTCCTGCTTTAGATGATTGTCCGTTTGGTTGCTTCTTCCATGCTGCATCAACAAATATTCTTGGGCCAGAGTATAATAGCTCCGGAGGAGTTTCATGTATTTTGTCAGATATAGTAGGAGCTTTATGAATTTGTAAGCTGTTAAGCAAAGCATTTGCTCTTATGGTTACTTGACCAGGTTGTCCATCCAAATTGTTGAACATTTTTTTATTTCTCATTTTCCAAAGACACCAGATGAATGTAAAGATTTTTGGTATGTTAACATGAGGGTGATTAGGTGTAAGACAGTGGTATGAAAATTTTGAGTGTTTTGAGTAATTAAATCCATTCTAAGATACCAGGGTGATTGAAACCAAGCAGCTCTAGCAAAGGTTCATGTAAAGAACAGGTGAATATCATTTTCTTGAAGACCACATCTGCAGCAAATATTAGAAATATGCCTTGAGTACCTTGATGCTCTTTCTCCTATGGGAATGGCTCGTCTTACGATTCTCCAGGCAAATGTTTTGATTCTTGGTAACAGTTCTTTGTTCTCCCAGACTTTGTTTAGTAGGTTAAGTGCTGTACCATCAGGTGGGACTTGCTTGGGGGAACCTGCATCAAAAAGGGCTTGCAGACAGGTTTTATAAGCCGATTTTGTGTTACATTTGCCATTTGAGGTAAGTTTCCAGCAGAGAATATCAGGTTCATCACAAGGAATAATATTGACATGTTTGATAGCATCTGCAGTAGGTCTTTGAAAAAGAGAGTCTATGAGATGAATATTCCAACGTTTTGTTTGAGGGATCCAAAGGTCCTGAACTTTGGCTGGGTAAATGAACCGAGGGTCTTGGATAATGAGATCATCATAAATATTTTCCCAAGAGTTACACCAAGGAGTGCTCCAAATAGAAATGTTTCCCGGGGAGATTTGATAGAAAGAATTTTGTTGTAAAAGAGGGAGTGTTACAAATCAATCTGAAGCCGAAGCACATGACTAACAACCGGAATGTCACAAAGGGAATCAACCTCCGGAACAGTAACGCGATGGAACCCTAACCCTACCAGATCTGCTATGCTTGCCACGAATCACACGCCATATACGGGGGGTAGATCTACGGTAAACAAGGGCCAGTGAGGGTTTTCGGAAGCCTTACCGAGATGGCCGAGGGTCGCAGAAGGTCAAAGGATAGGCGGTATAGGGGTGGCGGAGGCGGCGTGAAACCACCGGTCAAATTCGAAGCAGCGGAGGCGGCGGGGAATCAGCGACGGTACCCAAACCCCGCCGCCGATCTACGCCTTGTCGCCGGTAGAGGAACCACCGAGGGGATTGGAGTGAAATGAGAGAGAGTGAGAGGAGGAAGAGGGCGGTGAGGGGAATTTATGGCGCGCATCCCGAACCGACGCGTGAAGGGATCCTGAGCAGGGGACAGGTGCAAGCCTGGACCTGTGTTTCGTGTACGCGTCACCAGGCTGGCGACAACCGTGGATACCGCAGCATCTTCCCACACGAACAAATCCGAGCCGTCCCTTCCTGACCAGACGAAAGGCACGTCACGCCTACTCCTGTACCGTCGCACCCAGCCGTCGCGTTCCGACCCGGCGAGCGATCTCACTTCTCTCTTCGCCTTCGTCAGAAGAAGGGGAAGAAAAATCCACCGATCTCCCACATCGATCCCCCGTTCCTTCCCACCAAATCCCGTCCCCCTCCAGGCCTCCACCGCGTCAATCCGCACCCACCGACGCGGCGGCCCAGATCCAGATCCGGCGCCGCAAGCGGCAGCCATGCACCCGTCGCGGTCCGCGCCGGCGTCCTTCCGGGACCGCACCAACGAGTTCCGCTCCGCCGTCGAGAGCGCGCGCCGCCACGCCGGGCCGTCCCCCGCCGCCGCCGCCTCCGCCAGCGGCAGCGGCGGCGGCGGGCCCCTCGACGACTCGCTCTCCGCCGCGTCCGCGCAGTCCGAGTTCAAGAACCGCGCCTCCAGGATCGGGCTCGGGATCCACCAGACCTCCCAGAAGCTCGCGCGCCTCGCCAAGTGTATGCATACCTACCCCATTTCCGTTTACCATAGTCTGTTCGTGCTTGCGTCGCCGCCGATCAGTCGAACTGGTGGCTGCACCTTCCTTAGCTGTTGGGTTGGGATCTCGGTTTGCGCGTTGTGTATAGACTGCTGAGCTCATGCTCGGTATGGATGACTATCTGGTGCTTCGCGTTGTTGTTGCGGATGATTTGCTAGTTGCTAACGTGTTCCCTATTGCCATACGAGTGACATGTATATTTGGCTTAGCTGCTTAATACTTTTATTGATCGTCCAGTGCTTCATGCTCTTACTGGGGATCATGTTTTTTCTGTATGTAGTTTTGCTTTGTTGTTACAACTTCAAGTGTGGATGATGTTCTGCACTTGTCAATGCTATCATTAATTGCATTCGCCTCATGTCATGCCACTTGTGTGTATTATAACCAGGCCTGTTATAGTTCTCACTTGCTAGATGAACAATTCTTTAGTCATTACCATGAACTGAATGAAGCTAGATGAACATTATTTTCAGTCTCAATAGGATCCTCATATGCATTAGTGGCATGCATTTGCAATACGATTGCTAGGGTATTGAGTGTAAAACAGTACGTTGGTATCTGGATGGTTTGTAAAATGCGCCTTGGTCTCTGGATTGTTTATGAAATGTATGTGTGTCGCTCAAGTGCTGTGTCCTGATGTCCCACTGGTTGTCTCTTTTTAGGTTGTCATCGGTAGGAGGATGTATCCCTTATGCTTTTTTCCTCTTTTGGAGTGAACTTGGCTGTCTCTCTAGTTTAGTTTAATTCGTTGGTTAATAACTTCCTCGCACAATGTTATAATTGCTGTCTGGGTTGCATTCATTGGTAACAATGCAAGAAGGTAGAAAATGTCGTGGAAATGCTAATAGTTGCTACTTCATTTGTATTAGCTTGCTGTTTTTGCAATGAAAAATACGGATTGGTGCTGATTTCGCTACATGATTCTTTACAGTGGCAAAGAGGACATCCGTTTTCGATGACCCAACCTTAGAGATACAAGAGTTGACTGCGGTTGTTAAGAAGGACATCGGTGCTTTGAACAATGCTGTTATGGACCTACAAGTTCTCTGCAATTCACAGAATGAGAGCGGTAATCTGTCCAAGGATACAACAAATCATTCCACTACTGTCGTGGACAACCTAAAAAACCGCCTGATGAGTGCAACGAAAGAATTCAAAGAAGTTCTTACCATGCGGACAGAGGTCAGATAAAAATAGTAACTGCTTTCAGTATTCAAATATGTTGGTCTCCTATTTCCATTTTATTTAGATAGCGTCTTCATTGTACTAAACTTGTTTTTCGCTGAATTTGCAGAACATGAAGGTTCATGAAAATAGAAGGCAAATGTTCTCCTCCTCAGCAGCGAAGGATGCATCGAACCCATTCATGCGCCAGCGGCCTCTTGTTGCCAGGGAGGCATCTGACTCTGCGCCTCCAGCACCATGGGCCACTGACTCTGCGACTACGCCTTTGTTTCAGAGGTACCATTGCAGTGTTAAATTGGATTGCTGTGTACTCCCATTTGAACATCTCTGGACACCCGCTTTAGTTTAGGCCCTTCACATGCTATGCTAGCTGGAGGTCACACTGTAAAACCAGTAAACATTTGATACTTATTGTTAGATGTCTGATTGTTGTAATAAATGATATAGACATAGAGATTTGCAAAAAACAAAAGATGGTGCTGCTGATACTTGCTGTGACAAACATTGCCCTGTCTGTGATAGAGCCATTTGTAATGTGGAGGTTATACCGTTATTAATAGCTATGCACAATATGGGGTCGAGGCCTGGACCCTGCTATCTAGATGCCTTTATGGGCCGATATCACGTTGATTGAAAGGTGTCTAAGGGAAAGGAAAGTAGAAGGACCTAATCAGGTAGGGGTAACCGGGCAAGAGTATTCTTATTCCACTGCTTGAGGGGAAATACAAAAGGCCAAGCCATATATTACTGCTGCTATCAAGGGAATGTGAAACTAACATGTAGACAAGTGCAGGTATAACATGCTTAACGGATTAATGGCAAATTTGACTGACTACTCTTGCGTTATCTGTCGCTTAACCATATATAATGCGCTGCAAGTATTTGACAGTGTGCTTCTGGACTTCTGTTTTGAATTTTCTGCTTCTGTTTCCAGGAAGAAGACCAATGGAGATCATGGAGCATCGTCATCATCGACTCCTGCTTTCATGCAGCAGCAGCAGTTGGCAGTACAGCAGGACAGTTACATGAATAGCAGAGCCGAGGCTCTTCAAAATGTGGAATCAACCATACATGAGCTGAGCAACATCTTTACACAGCTAGCAACCATGGTGTCTCAGCAGGGAGAGCTAGCAATCAGGTGAACTTTCCGCTATTTAAGTTTGTTCCATCCACAAAAATAGTTATGAGTCTTAGTTTTGCATGATGATCTCACTTGTGTTATCTTTAATACGGAAGGATATATGGTATATGAGTAACTTACAGCAAGGTTGGTTGTTTAGGCACTGATATGGATGTTTCCTGATCTTCCTAATTCATTCATTACTTTTTCTTGACCTTTTTAGTCAAGTATTACCTCCGTTCTGAAATATAAGCCTTTTTAGCAAGCTAGTTTATAGTTTTGTAATAAGGCTTACATTTTGGAACGGACGTACTAGTATTATTTAAGCTTGCGATGCCAGGGATAACTATTCATAATTATTCATGAGGAAATCAGTTCAGATGGATTAGGTTACTGTCTTTGCTAAACTGTATTTTCTGTGCCATGTATGCCAGAATCGACGAGAACATGGAAGATACGGTGGCAAACGTGGAGGGAGCGCAGGGCCAACTCCTCAAGTACCTGAACAGCATCTCGTCCAACAGGTGGCTGATGATGAAGATATTCTTCGTCCTGATGGTGTTCCTCATGATCTTCATCTTCTTCGTCGCCTGATCCCCGGCCCTTGTAACACCATGTTCCGCACCAGTATATTCTTTGATTTTTACCGAACTACACCATGTACAACAGTTTTCACTCGGAGCAGTTGTCTAGCCTCCGTGGTCATGTAAAGTGGGAGAAGCTCCAGTACCGATCTGTTACTGTCTGGCGGTGATATTTTCACAGTATGTTATGGTTGTATACATACCGTTGTCAGATCGTTGTGCGCCTGGTTCCTGTCGCCTCCATTCATTGTGCGCCTAAAATGTTTGACTGATAAAATCATTGTGTTGGTACCCTCTCGCTGTCGGAAAATGGCGTTCTGCGTGTTGTCCTATGCTCCCTGCACTTGCGTCCTTTTGGGTTCAGAAATCTTTCCTTTTTATAACTTGACAAACATGTACGGAGAATTGCAATTGTGGTCTCGTCACTGCCTGTTTCTGAGTTAGGCATGGTCCTTTTTCAAGTACGGAGAAAAGCTGGGAACGCGAACATCTCTCTCCCTAGTTTGTACCGTGCGTGCAGATGGCGGCCTGCTGTCTGCAGCCCTGCAAAGTCTGGACGCAACGCCGCAACGGGAGCGGCGTAGGTAGGTAGGCGTGGCGTAGCCCGGATAGAGTTGTGGAAAGATAACCTTCCCGAGCTGGGCAGACAGGCAACCCGCTCGCACACTCTTCCGCACAAACGCCTCGCCGTCCGTCCATCCGTCTCATCCCTCTCTCCCTATAAACAAAGCACGCCGTTTAACCATCCAACACCACCGAGACGAGACACCCCCGTCTCAAAACCCTAATCCCACCACCGCCGCGCCGCCCGATCAACCCACCAACAAGGCACTCCCCCGCCGGCCGGCCGCACCCCTCCACCGCACGCAGATCGGCGGCGGCGTCGGGTGAGGGGGGCACCTCGCGTCGGGCACTCCGCCGCGGGGCCAGATTTAGATTCCGAATCCCAGTTTCTCTCCGCGCGTTCGAAGAGTATGGTCGGAGGCGGCAGGAGGGGCGGCGCGGCGGACGACTCCACCAAGCTCAACACGGGCAACGTGTTCGCGGCGCTCGAGACGCTCAAGAGGAAGAAGAAGGGCGACAGGGCCAAGGGCGCCTCGTCGAAAGCCAAGGACCAGCAGCCGTCGCAGCAGCAGCAGCAGAAGGAGCTCTTCTGGGCGCCCGCGCCCGTCACCACCAACTGGGCCGACGTCGAGGACGAGGACGACGACGACTACTACGCCACCACCGCGCCGCCCGCGCTCTTCGGGAACAGCCACGGCGCCGCCGCGGCCAAGGAGGACGAGGACGAGGAGGATGACGAGGACGATGCCGTCCACGCCGCCCTGCAGGAGGTCTACTTCCTCTCTCCCTTTTTTATTTACGGCCCCTGTTTGTTGTTCGTGCTTTTCTTGATTCACTTATTTATTTTGCCTGATGTAGAACCACTGTTTTAGATTGCTTATATGTTGATGCGCTCGGTATGGCAGGAGTGTTGTTGTTGAGTTAGGGGGGACATCATCTATAGGCTATGGGCGTCCTTTTGCCTGCCTGATTAGCCCCCATTGATGCGGAATTCATACTCACTGGGCAAATGGGTTTTCTACTTTTTGTAGTTATTTTTTCAAGCAGCGAATCCGAGAGGGACGCGGCTTAGGCCGGTTGATGTTGGATTGACTAAGGTAGGGGTCACTCTATAGGCTATGGGTGTACTGAGGCCTGCCAGATTTATCGTGTATGCCACCCCCATCGTTTCGCAGTGGTATGCCAGCGCACAAGTAGATTTTGAACTATTTTTGTAGTAATTATTTGAAGCAGCGAGTCCGAGAGTGACGCGGCTTAGGTGGGTAGATGTTGGATTTGAGTCAGGTCGGGGTGACTCTTTAGGCTATGGGTCTACCAACGCCTGCCAGATTAAATCCTACCCCCATCGTTTCACAATGTATGCCAGCGGACAAATAGATTTTGAACTATTTGTAGCAATTATTTGATGCAGCCAGTCCGAGAGGGATGCGGTTTTGGGTGTATTAGTATTATACGGTCGTTATGGCGGGAGTTACTCTGAGGGACACCGTTATGCCTGCTAGATTATAGACAACGTCAATCCTCATGTATGTTGAGCACACGAATAGGCTCCAAGTTAGTGGAGTCAAGACAAGAACTCCTTGGCTGTATTTTTGTGCACTGTCGGGATGGCGGGAGTGTTTGCGTGGAATTGCTGGACTGAGTGAGATCAGGGGACATCCTGTAGGTTGTGTATTTGTGCCAGTGCTTGCCATTTTAGTTTATATCAAGTATTTGTACTTTATTGTTTAAAGAAGCGAATCCGAGAGGGATGCGGTTTAGGTGTATTTTCAGTGTACTGTTGGTATGGCGGAAGTCACGTGTTGGATTGAGTTAGGCAGGGCCGCAGGGGACTCTGTTATGCCTGCTAGGTTATTGATAACGGTAATCCCCTATCGTAACGTATGTTCAGTGCACGAGTGGGTTCCAAATTAGGTAAAGTGAGATAAGAGCTTCTTTGCTTTGTTTTACATGCACTGTTTGTTTGGCGGGAGTGTTGGCGTGGAATGTCTGATTGAGCGAGGTCAGGGGACAGCCTGTAGGCTGTGTGTACACTAATGATTGCCATTTTAGTTTTGGTCAGTGTGACAAATGGGTTATGAATTAAGTGTATTTATTCAAGCGGTGAATCAGGTGTATTTATGGCATGTGGTTAACTATTTTCTTTGGCCTGACATTCCTTCTTACTGCAATGTATATTTTTAATCAATTAATCACGTATGGTAATTGTTGGCATGCAATATGTGTGCATGAACATGGTACTCCCTCTGATCCAAATTAGTTGCCGCAGATGTAGGTTGCGTGTGTGTGTGCGCCAATGCTTGCCATTTTAGTTTTTATGAACTATTTGTACTTATTTTTTAAAGCAGCAAATCCGGGAGGGATGCGGTTTAGGTGTATTTTCAGTGCACTGTCGGTATGGTGGAAGTTACATGTTGGATTGAGTTAGGCAGGGGACACAGTTATGCCTGCTAGGTTATTGATAACGGCAATCCCCTATTGTAACGTATGTCCAGTGTACGAGAGGTTCCAAATTAGGTGAATCCAGACAAGAGCTTCTTTGCTTTATTTTACACGCACCGTTGGTTTGGCGGGATTGTTGGCGTGGAATTATCGGATTGAGCGAGGTCAGGGACATCCTGTAGGCTGTGTGTACACTAATGATTGCCATTTTAGTTTTCTTAACTCACCCCCCATTATTGTGGAATGAATGGCCAGTGCGACAAATGGGTTATTTATTTAAGGGGTAAATTGAGACAGGAACGGCTGAGGTGTATTTACGGAACGTGATTACCTATGTTCGTTGGCCTGGCATTCCTTCTTATTGCAGTGTATATTTTTAATCAATTAATCACGTATGGTAATTGTAGGCACGCAATATGTGTGCATGGACATGGTAGCATTTTTTTGTTGTTGCTGTCACTCATTGATGTTGTGCTTCACTGCCGTTAGGTATAGCAAGTTTGAGACTTGAGTGTTTAGAGGCACATAATGCACACAATAATTGCGATGAAGGATTACCTATTTTATGATCCCCACCAGTATGCTGTTCTGTTTGTAGTTTTTACTAAAAGTCGTTGAGAACTGTTATCATAGTTATCCGTGGATATAGAGGGTATACCTCTGTAAATTAAAAGTCCTCCGTGTTTCATTATTGTGATTGTGCTCCTCGGACCGATTGAGTCCTACATCAGCTAGTATGACTTTGAAACTCAAAAGGTAATAAGCACCCCAAACACACCGAAACAAAATAGAGCTGAAAGTTTCCGATTGACTGTAAAGAGTCTGTACAAGTTTCTTTTGAGCTTCTCTAGGCAAGTCATAAGAAACCGCCTGAAATTACTTGACTTCGACTAGTTTTTGTTTTGTTTGCATGGGTCGAGTCACACAACACCTAGTATCCATCTGAAACTCAAGGGTTGTCACCCCAAACACAATGAAACAAAATAGAAATGAAAATTCAACTTCAGCAATAACTATCCAGTCCAAGTCTTACGAACTGCCTCTGTTTAATTGAATTTCTTCCAGAATTTTCTTGTTTGCATTTGAACTTTGTTACCCAGAGGTTTGCTGATGTTGAATGTTGTTGTCTCTATAGACCTCAGTGATAGTATTCTCAGATGCTTTTGCTTTGACATACTTCAGGAAATAGAGAGTGAGGATGAGGAGCATGATGATGAGGCTGAGGATGGTGCTGAGGATGAACCTGAGCAAGAGGTGGAAGCTGCCGATCTTGCTCTGAAGAAAGCTCCAGCAGCACCCAAAGAGACAGAAAGACAGCTGTCCAAGAAGGAGTTGAAAAAGAAGGAACTGGCAGAACTTGATGCTGTGTTAGCTGAGTTGGGAATTTCTGAAAACCCAAGCGAAGCTGTACAAGATGGAAGCAACGGTAAACTTTTACATTCTAGTTTGTTTTTCCCCTACAGTGTTTTCTTGCATCTCCTTGGAAATACTTTGTTCTTACATGCTACAACATACATTCTTGCAGCTGATAAGAAGGGTGCAAATCAAACTGGTGATGTAGAGAAAAAGGAGGACGTAGCTGCCCCTTCAGAGAGCAAGAATGCCAAGAAGAAGAAGAAGAACAAGGACAAGAGCGCAAAGGAGGCGAAAGAAGCTGCTGAAGTGTCTGAGGAGACTGCGAGTGCAGAACCTGATGAAGACACCAGTGCTGTGGACATGAAGGAGCGCCTAAAGAAGATGGCCTCAATGAAGAAGAAGAAGTCTGGCAAAGAGTCGGACACAGCTGGCAAAATGGCTGCCGCAGAGGCGGCAGCCAGGACCGCCAGGCTCGCGGCGGCAAAGAAGAAGGAGAAGAGCCATTACAACCAGCAACCCGTGCGGTAAAAAATGGGGTCGGCCCAAGTTTTGAGATGTTGAGAGTTCGGATATGATGATCGATCCCCTTGTTCGTTTTGGAGTCTGAATAAACTTTTTCCCTGTCCCTCCCAGTCTCAAAAGAGTTGTATGTATGACCATGGAGGCTCCTTCCTGATATTCATTTCGGAATTCCTGAAGGCCGGCCTCTGTGGTCTGGTCGCCAAAACGGTCGTGTAATTGTGTTTTGAATTGTGTTCGTCCAGTGGATTTATAGACATGACAGCATTGGCCAACAAGGGCCTCTTGGATACTTTCTCTGTGTGCTTGTCTCGTTTTTTCCAATGTCTTCTCTGAAGCGGTTTTTTTTAAAGGTTTATTATTTATGCCCTGAATCCATGCTTTCCATGGTACTGCTGGGACTGTTATTTGCGTGAGAAAAATGGAATCTGAAGCTTGTCTTGTCTTTCGCTTTCATCGAAGACAAAGATGGAAGCCAATCCAAAAAGAAGGAAGCGAGCACGGCAAGTAGGCAACGGCCCCAGCGAGAGGCAAGCATCTCTCCGTCCTTGTCTCTCAGCCGCCGTTCATTACTCAACCCATCTCTCTCCCAAGTCCGCCGCACCCAAATGGCCACCTAGTCTAGGCTGGGCCGGCGCCAATGTCGCACTGCCTCCGCGTCTCGCCCTACCTCGCGCCGCCGCCGCTCCTCCTCCGCCGGCCCCGCCGCGCGCGCGCCGGCCACCGCCACCGCCACGCACCTCGCCTCATCCTCACCCTCGCGCGCTTCGACCCGCCGCCGCTCCTCCGCCTCAAGGTCTCCGACTCCAGCGACTGCCCTCCCGCCGCCGCCCACCCCCACCACCGCCCGTCCCCGCAGGCCCTCATCGCCCCCCTCGCCTCCGTATGGCGCGAGGGCCTCTTCCTCGTGCGCTGCTCCGCCTTCGCCGCCATCCTCTCCATCACCGCGGCCCTCTCCTGGTACGCGCAGCTCCGCGCCAGGGCCTTCGTCGAGGCGCGGCTCCTCCCGGCCGCCTGCTCACTCCTCAGCGACCACCTCCAGCGCGAGGTCCGCGTCGGCAAGGTGCGCAGCGTCTCGCCGCTCGGGATCACGCTCCACGCCTGCTCCCTCGGCCCGCACCCCCACGACTTCTCCTGCGCCGAGGTCCCCGTCGTCAAGGTCAGGATCAACCCCTTCGCCTCCCTCCGCCGGGGCCGGCTCGTCGTCGACGCCCTCCTCTCCGACCCCACGGCCCTCGTCGCGCAGACCAAGGACTTCTCCTGGCTCGGCATCCCCG
This sequence comes from Lolium multiflorum, assembly GCA_030979885.1. Taxonomy (NCBI): domain Eukaryota; kingdom Viridiplantae; phylum Streptophyta; class Magnoliopsida; order Poales; family Poaceae; genus Lolium; species Lolium multiflorum. Next base: position 70,523,551 of record CM061749.1, on the reverse strand, counting down.
CCCCCTCGGACACCGCCCCCAAGAGGAGCTCCGACGAGGAGGGCATCGACTACCGCACCAGGACCAGGCGGCTCGCCAGGGAGCAGGGCGGCGAGCAGTGGGACGCGCAGAGGGACGCCGCTGCCAGGCACGCCGCTCAAACGGGATACCTAGTTCCCAGCGCCCAATCCCAAACTTCACCCTCCCCCGACGAGATCTTACTGCAGGATGATGAGCGGCCCATCGGAGCCGGGAAGTCGAGCCCGCCCCTCTGCGCCGACGAGATGCACAGGAAGGACCGGCACATGGATCCGGGCATCGGTTCGAGTTCGAAGCACGCGGATCTGGAGAAGACCTTTGGCGTGAAATCGCGTATTATTCCGGGCCTCAACTTCTGGTCTAGGATGATCCCCAACCCTGCCAAGAGGAGGCACAGGAGGAAGGCTCACAGCAAGGTGCTCTCGGATGTCGACAGTTCCTCTCAGGAAAGGATCCTCCGGCGTAGTGCGCAGGCTGCTGTGGCGTATTTTCGAGACATCGATAGTGGTAATATCGGTAGCTCTTCCCCTGGTCCTGGGAGTAACTCGTCTGATGGAGGTCATACGGATGCTGGAACCACTCCGGATAATGCGCCAATTGTCAGCTCTGATAAGGTACCGAAGAATTCTGGTGAATTGCCGCCAAGCAGTGGTCATTTTGTGGACTATCCAGGCCCAGGGAAGTCTGCAAGTGCAACGCCGATCATCAATACAGATGATATCTATAAACCTAGCCAGCGTAGTTCACAGCAAGGCCACACGTTGGAGGAACTTGGCAGTCTATCTGATGATAATATTGGTCCTCAGCAGGAATTCACTTCCGGGGATCTCGGTTCGTGCTCATATGCTTACAACTGGGCGTCATTTTGGCCTTTCCAGTTGAAGGGGCCCCATGTTAGTCTTAATGCACCATATGCTTCTCTGGGTGTTGAAATTCAGAAGTTTAAGTCGCGATTCGCTATCGGTCTCGGAGACGCCCCTGCTGAACTCGTAGAAGGGGTTGGCCAGATCCATCCTGGTGGGGCTCAGAATACACTTCCCATCACACTAGATTCTGTTTATTTCAGTGGAGGGAACTTGATGCTTCTGGGATATGGTGATCAGGAGCCCAGGTTTGACCTCTCAATTTGCCGTTGCTGTTGCAAATACATGCTCTTCTATTATTTCTAGTGCATTTTCATAATATAACAGTAAATCACTGGGATCCTAGAACTTATATTGGGCTATTTTTTGCGATGATCTGTCTGATTTTATTGTGTTCTTCAAAAATTAACTTTCATGTGGACAAAAACAAATTCATAGTTGGTTTTCAGATTTGTATTGTTAGTTATATTCTGAGTTAACTACTGTAATCACTAAGCAGGTGCAGCATGTTTCGCGTAATTACTTAGCATACTAGGCTACTAGCTGTCCAAGGACATAGGGGAAAGTGCCGCTGAATTTAGCCATAGATGCAACTGCAGCATTATAAATGATGTCCACTAAGTTTGTAGCTATTTTCTTCCTACTGTAGGGAAATGAAACAAGCTAATGGACACGTCAAATTCAAAAACTCTTATAATCGTGTACATGTGCATGTCACTGGGAACTGCATGGAGTGGAGACAAAATCAAACTTCTCAAGGAGGGGGTTACCTTTCTACAGATGTTTTTGTTGACATAGCTGAGCAAACATGGCATGCTAATCTGAATGTAGTCAATGCCTTTGCCCCGGTACTGTTTCTACTTTTGTGCATACAAAATGCTACAGGTCTTAGTGTTTGTGTTGAAAGGCAGTTTTCATGTGCAGCTGTTTGAGCGTATCCTAGAAATACCAATTGTCTGGCACAAAGGAAGAGCAACTGGTGAGGTGCTTTTCTAAACTTGTTCACTTACATGTTCAGTTTCACTATTAATATCAGCCGCTTGTGCACAAATCTTAGACGATATCAGGACATGACTTCCACATGCACCTAATGAATGACTGAACCTTCTAGGTGGTTCATGCTACATTTGCTACATCTCGAAATTCATGTCTCATGCTTGAAGATGCCAAATGCTTACAACAATATACCTTCTTTTCCTCCTCCAGGTGCATATCTGTATGTCAAAAGGTGATAGTTTTCCGAGCATTCATGGTCAGCTTGACGTGAAAGGCCTAGGTTTCCAGATATTAGATGCCCCGTCATCGTTTTCGGTACGCGTATGCTTATCTCATTAGTTTTTTCCTTCAATTCTGCATATTCGAAATAATCAGGATCTAGCAAGGAATCATTTCTCAAAGTCATAAGACATATTAACATGGTTTTGATTTTGATGCTTTCTTGTTGATTTGTCATTAGTCTAAGCTCCCAATATTCTCATACCTCATTGACTGCTTACTTTGTCGATAAACACTGATTGTTGTGTTGCGGGTGAGAAATGATTGCCTAGTTGCTCGTTAGGAAAATAACATAATGGGTCTATGGGGAATATTATTGAAATAGCTACAGCCAGGGGCACAGCCAGAATATTCATTAGGGTTGCTAGGAATAATAGATGAATCATCGGGTGGCCTAGCTTCAGTATTACTGAATTAAATGTTGTGTTCACCAAGCATTTGCTAAAACATGCCAAATTTTGATTTCAATCTGAGCAACAATTGGGCATACTTCATTGTAAGCAACATGTTGTATTTATAATTTCCAGTATTAAAAAATGGATTCTGGATGTGATAAGTTTCTGACATACATCAGATCATAGCGAGTTAAGTGAGAAAGCGACTGAAGAATGAGGTGTTGGAGAAGCGACATGAATGGCTGCTATTGATCTGCAGTGTCCTAAGAAACAGATCAGTCATTAGCATCTCAAGTTGTGCATCTATTATTATCATTACGGACACCAACATTTTCGCTCTGAAGTAAAAACTAGGTCAAAACGCACTCAAATGTCTGCTGGATTTTCATAGTTAGATCTGCAAACATTCATTCCTCACCAAAAATTAGTGCTTAAAACATCTTATGTAATGATAGATTTTAATGGAAACCTGTACATGATCAGGAAATAGTGGCAACTCTATCGTTTCGTGGTCAAAGAGTATTTCTGCATAATGCAAGTGGTTGGTATGGTGATGTTCCTGTTGAAGCTTCTGGTGATTTTGGTCTAAATCCTGAGGATGGAGAGTTCCATTTAATGTGCCAGGTATCTTTCAGTTGTTACTTGCATTATATATCATACATGTAGTCCCTAAACAGGCAATGCATGCATTTACTTGACAACTTTTGTTTTCTTTCCAGATTCCTTCTGTCGAAGTTAACGCGCTTATGAAGACGGTGAAAATGAAGCCTCTAATGTTTCCGGTGCAACATACTTAACTTGATTTGTTTAAAAATACTAGATTCCTTCATTTATCGATATTAGATCAGCTTGTTTTGACTTTGACTGGCCCACACATCACATATGATATCTAACACATCCTTGTGTTAATTAAGAAAAGAGGACAAGAACATTGTGCATTTTGACTTTAATACAGGTGCACTATGCAGTCCTCATCTATTTCTACAAAAAATGGTTAACTGGCCAACCTATTTATGTAGGAATATGGGTAGATGGCTTATATAACTTACTTTGCAATGTTTGAATACAGTACTTGTGCCTTATAAAAAAAATTAAAAATCATCATGGTTCTAAGCATTAAAGATTAACTTCTCGATGAAGCAAAATGATCAATCTTATGCGGATCATGACAATCTCGTTTGCCAAACCAGCTTTTGCGGATATTACCGTTTGTGTAACCAACCTTTTCGTATTTCTGTGGCTATTTTCCACAATAGATTATGGAATACATTGAACATATCACAGTTGAGTAACTGCAAATTGGGCCTGAAATAGCATTTGAACTGTCCATGTCTCATTTATTTCTTAACAATAGCTTAGGATGATCTTGATGTATATGTATTAAGAACATTTTGCTGGCATGCTATTTTCATGTTCATTCTTTAAGATTTGACTGCTGATACAATACTTAACTTGTTCAGTTGGCTGGTGCTGTTACTGCTGTATTTAATTGTCAAGGGCCTCTTGATGCTCCTGTTTTTGTTGGAAGTGGGATTGTCTCAAGGAAATCTCTTTCAGTATCTGGTATGCCTCCATCTGCAGCTTCTGAAGCTGTGATGCAAAATAAAGAGGCTGGTGCAGTTGCTGCATTTGATCATATTCCTTTTTCTCACGTATCAGCAAATTTCACTTTCAACCTGGATAACTGTGTGAGTAGAGATATGCCCACCATATTTCCGTTATTGAAGTTTGTAAACATTAAGCAATTTTTTTTTATCTTTGTTACTATTGCCATCTGCAGGTTGCAGACTTATATGGTATAAGAGCATGCCTTTTGGATGGTGGAGAAATTCGAGGGGCTGGTAATGCATGGATTTGCCCAGAGGTATTGTGATAAATGATTAGCTAATTACACTTCCAGTCAGTCACTTTTTTATGTCTCGCTAATTTTAAGCATATTTAACTTTTTTTACGTCTAAGGTAGTTTTTTAGTTTTTTTAAACTGCTCAAGCATGTGTTCTCTATATACCGAGTATAAGTTGAAAGATCTCAGATCAAGATGAGGTCAGAAGAACATAGCATGAGGAGGTCTATAAATTGAAAATACATAGGCAGCTAATTAACGAACAATACGGCATATTCATGAACCTTCTGAACTCTATGTTCATTATTAGCAAATTCGGCTTCGTTGTTGACATACTAGGAGCTTACTCCTGAAAGCCTAACATAATTTTCCTGTACCAGCTATATGAATCCAATAGATAGTCTACCATTCTTATCACGTGAAAGAAATTTACCACCTTATGCAAGTATAATACATATTTATATATCTGCAGGGGGAAGTTGATGATTCTGCTATGGATATTAATTTATCTGGGAGCATTTTACTTGATAAGGTTTTGCATCGTTACATACCTGGAGGTATCCAGCTGATTCCACTCAAAATCGGCGAGCTCAACGGAGAGACTAGACTTTCTGGTCCCCTGATTAGACCGTGAGTATCTTACATGTACAATGACTTAATGGCCAAATTGGCTGAGTATTTTCTGTTATTCTAACGACAACAAAAACTTTATGACAGGAAATTTGATATCAAATGGGCAGCACCGAATGCAGAAGATTCTTTTTCTGATGCACGTGGCAACATTGTTATTGCGCATGATTATATTAAGGTTAACTCATCGTCAGTTTCATTTGACTTAAATACTCGTATTCAAACATCATATATTGATGACTACTCGTCGCACAAGGAGATGCATCAAATGAAAAAAATAATGCCACTAGTTGTGGAGGGTGTCGATTTGGATTTACGTATGCGAGGCTTTGAATTCGCTCATATAGCTTCTTCGATACCTTTTGATACACCAAGGCCATTACATTTGAAAGCATCTGGAAGGCTCAAATTTCAAGGAAAAGTGGTGAAACCTAGCCATATAGTTGATGAAAAGATCTATGGTGCTCTTCGAAGTATTGTTGACCAAAGTAAGGTCCAGAGCGATGTGTCAATGCTTGTCGGGGAGATTTCTCTGTCCGGAATAAAACTTAACCAACTTATGCTGGCACCTCAGTCTACTGGTTTTCTTTCCTTGTCACAAGATTCTGTGATGGTAAGTTTGCTGTTTGCTGTTTTGTCCTCTGAATTTGACTTGCTTTCCTTGTATGTGATTTTATTTATAGACTAAGTCAAACTGTTTGTCTGTACATGTCTTAGTTGTGTGCACTAAGCGCTAGAATTTGGATCATCAATGGTAGCATGGACAGCGATAGATCTCTAACATTCTGCAAAGAGCAATTTTGGATTCAAATACTCGCTATATTTTTCTTATTCAACTTACTAAAGATGTCTATCTATTAACTTGCAATACAACAAGTGAGCCAAATAAAAATAGAAAACAAGTATGAAAATCTACATATCTTTTTCTCCAAAGCTTGAGGACCATGTATCCACTCCAAGGTACAGTTTCCTACCAAATAGATTCGTTTCTCTTTTCTCTTACATTTATGCTGCTTAACAGACTGCATTATAACAATAACATAGTCCAAAAAATTATAGGAAATCTTTCCACAAGTAAACTAATCTCGCATCATGGATTTTCCTCAAGCGAGCAGTAGACATAATTTGAAAAACTTAAGAGGCTTTAATTCTGTTTCTACGGTTCCACACAAGATAAAGCTTGTCTGTCTGAATATATAGATTTGATGGTTTCCTTGTCAAGTGTGCTCTACATTGAAGAGAGTGCATGCATGTGTCATGTACATTGTAGAGAGTTCATCCATGCATTTAATATTTATGTTGTTTTTTATATTTAGTCTGCATAGACTCCAGTTTCTTCTCTACTCCCTTCTATCTTCATCTTACTATCTCTATTCACTGGTCAAGCAGTTAAGTGCTACAGGCAGGCCTGATGAAAAGATTTCCATAGAAGTGAACGGGCCGTTGTTTTTTGGTAGAAATGAGGTCATTCAAGATGAAAGCCTTCTATCAATTTTTCTTCAAAAGGGGCAGCTGAAATCTAATATATGTTATCATCCCGAAAGTTTGACTAATTTGGAGGTACCCTACTATGTGTTTGTATTTTTCTTGCTAACGGTCTTTGTTGAGCATAGTAAGATTTGCAGAGGCTATTTAAATAGTGATATCTTCTTGATACTGTCTTCTGGTTGTAAAGGTTCGGAATTTGCCACTCGATGACTTGGAGCTTGCATCGTTACGTGGATTTGTTCAGAAGGTAATAACATCCTTGATTAGAATATGGTGTGCTGCGTTTTTTGTTAGGTAATTCATTGACAGGCTCTGTACTATTGCCTTTATATCGTATTGTCGGTACCTCTGTTTTGGTGAGTTGTAATTAGATTTTAAGACACTTTTTATGAGATTTTTAAGTTTCCCAAAAGAGATGTTAGATCAGCTACTTAATGATGTCGGCTAATGAAATGTTAAATTATGCCCATGGTAAGTTAACCAAAAATTAAATATGACATCAGCCTTTTGCTGTGCTGACATTTCTGGTTTTGTGGTAGTTAATGCTATGCTATTTGCCACACGATATGTATTCTTCTGTATCATTTTTTCTGCAACTAATGTAACATTTTTTTTGAATTACTGCATATCTTTATGCTCCTAAAGTAATGACTAAGTTGTACTCCCTCCATCCAAAAATAAGTATCTCACCTTTTTCTAGATATGGATGTATCTACAACTAAGATGTGTCTTAGACTCTAGATACATCCGTATCTAGACAAGACTGACTTATTTTTGGGCGGAGGTAGTAGTATTTTTTCCCTTTTTAATTACCTTTCACGAGAAGTTGTATATGTTCAGACTGAATATGGAGACTTCAATCAGTATTTGTTGCAAATCAATTGCTAGATGGAGAATCCACTAATGATGTCTTTTGTTGTTACAGGCGGAAGTTCAGCTTAATTTCCAGAAAAGAAGAGGTCATGGTTTGTTATCAGTAATTCGTCCCAAATTTAGTGGTGTGCTTGGTGAAGCACTTGATATAGCTGCTCGATGGAGTGGTGATGTTGTGAGTTTTTTTTTTCTCCCGTGTATAGTTTTCTTGTTCTGCGAGATGGAAGCCATATCTGATGTGTGTTCCTTTAGCAGGTGTTTAATATAATTTTCATCAAGAATTTTGACACCTTTTTGGTGCTTGTTTAGTAGAATTTTGGAATTAGGAAACTTCAATCACAGCTGTAACTCAGTTTCATGGTCATTAGTATCCCCCATGTCAGCCTTTCACGAAATACAAACATAAACCATTTGATGTATAGAACGCATTTTTTCCTGACACTAGTTATACAGTTCAGCGAGGTTTTTATCTCATTTTTAATAGTTAGTTGTGAGCCCTAACTGTTACTTATTAGCTATTCTTTGTTCTTTCAATACCAGATTACAATGGAAAAGTCAGTCCTAGAGCAATCTAATAGCAAGTATGAGCTTCAGGGGGAATATGTATTTCCTGGAACACGTGATAGATTTCCTATGGAAAGTCATGGTAATGGGTTCATAGAGAAAGCAATGGGAGGACATCTTGGCAGCATTATGTCTTCGATGGGCAGGTGGAGGATGAGACTAGAAGTTCCTGACGCTGAAGTAGCTGAAATGCTTCCCTTGGCACGGCTTCTTTCACGAAGTACAGATCCAGTTATTCGTTCTAGATCGAAGGTGCACAGTTTGTCCTGCGTTTGGGATTCTGTCTCTCCTTTCGTTTGGATAATATTTGTTGGTGTTATGGTTGGCTAGATGGTAGAAGCCATTTGATCCTATGTTTCTTTTCAGGAACTTTTTATGCAATGCCTGCATTCTGTTGGGTTCAATGCTGAAAGTCTTCGAGACCAGATAAAGGTAATGAAGTAGTTGATCTGGGAAAAGGTATCACAGGAACATAGTTATAGGTCATTGTTATTATGACATGCTACTTATATTAAGTTTATACCATTGCTTACACAGGCAGTCGAAATGTATCATGATTGGTTGGACGATGATACAATTGAAGACATAACTCTCCCTGCCTTAGCTGAACTGAAAGGTTATTGGCGTGGCTCTCTTGATGCCAGTGGAGGAGGGAATGGAGATACTATGGTGAGCATGTTCAGAAATTAACTCTACCAGACTTTTGTCCCAGGAATTCTTGATAAACTCCTTATAGACTTATAGTTTTCCGCTAACACTTGCATTTTGGCTGAGCTACATTGATTTGCCCATATGTGCAATTCAATTTTTTTTCCTTCAACATTCATTCATATTTGTGTTAGCAGTTTTTTTTTCGAGAAAACGCAAAGGACTCTTTGCGTTTCATTTCATTGAAAAGATAGGGGGAAACAAGTTTACAAGCCTCCTAGGAGGTGGGTTACAGATAACATAAGCTTTGTGTTAGCAGTTTAAATCCACTGCATTGTTTGGTATATCTTTGAAGAAATATTAACATAAGCTTGACTTTCTTAGTATGCTATCAGCAAGACGATCTTCTATTATACGTAAACAGTATTTATAATAGTCTTATATATACAGGCTGATTTTGATTTCAATGGTGAAGATTGGGAGTGGGGCACTTACAAGACGCAGCGTGTTCTGGCATCTGGTTCATATAGCAATAATGATGGTCTACGTCTTGATAAATTGTTTATTCAGAAGGATAATGCCACCCTTCATGCTGACGGATCGATTCTTGGCCCGCTAACGAATCTTCACTTCGCTGTGCTTAATTTCCCAGTCGGTCTTATACCAGCTTTAGTTCAGGCTCTAGAATCATCAACTACAGACTCGATTCACTTTCTGAGGCACTGGTTGACACCAATAAAAGGTATTTTGCACATGGAGGGAGATTTGAGAGGTACTCTTGCAAAACCAGAATGTGATGTTCAAATTAGACTTCTTGATGGCACCATTGGAGGCATTGATCTTGGAAGAGCTGAAGTATTGGCTTCTGTAACCCCAACCAGCCGTTTTGTTTTTGATGCAAATTTTGAACCAACTATTCAAAGTGGACATGTTAACATTCAAGGTAGTATCCCTGTCACGTATGTAGACAGCAGCTCCATGGAGGAAAATTTGGAAGCTGGAGATGGTAAACAGGGTATAATAAGAATCCCTGTTTGGGCAAAAGACAGAGGGTCATCTAATGAAATCAGTGAAACTAGAATTGTGAGGGACAAGCCGGAGGATGGTTGGGAATTTCAGTTGGCCGAAAGTCTAAAAGGTTTAAGTTGGAATTTTCTTGAACCAGGTGAAGTGAGGGTAAATGCAGATATAAAGGATGGTGGCATGATGTTGATAACCGCGCTGAGTCCTTACGCGAACTGGCTTCAAGGCTACGCTGATGTGCTCCTTCAGGTGGCCCATTCTCGTTTAATTCCCATAATTCCACTAGTGATAACATAGTACTCTCTCTGTCCCGTAATATAAGATGTTATTAAAACCAACTAGAACATATATTGGTTGTAGTAACATCTTATATCATGGGACGGAGGGAGTACTAATTAAGTAATTAGATATGGTTACTCTTTTTCATATATTTCTCATAGCACTAATCTGGATTGATGAAAATGTATGTTGATTTAAACTATAAATGTTGTGTTTATGTGGATAACTCTTTTGCTCCACCTATGCAACCTACAAATTTTTGTTTTTGTTTGGATATAACATGAAACAGTTGATTGATATTTTCCTCCTGTTTTCTTTGTCATTTGGATGAAAGGTTAAAGGCACTGTCGATCAACCTGTTGTTGATGGGTCTGCATCATTTCATCGAGCAACTGTGACGTCTCCTTTCCTCCGGACGCCACTTACAAATTTTGCTGGTAATGTTAATGTCATATCCAACAGACTGTGCATCAATTCCATGGAAAGCAGGGTTGGGAGGAAAGGGAAATTGTCGATGAAAGGGACCCTACCGCTGCAAAATAGCGAGCCATCAGCCAGTGATAAGATTGAGTTGAAATGTGAAGTTCTGGATATACGAGCAAAAAATGTTTTAAGGTAAACATTGCTACTTTATCCTTTTAGTTTTATGTACATATTTTGATGCTTAATTTCTTACTAGTGGCTTCTGAGTGATGTAAAGCACCATGCGATCTGGTTGGCTGCCTTCTAAAGTTGGTTTTTGGAAATTTTATTGTATGCCTAAACAGTTAACAGTACTGTGCTCAAACTTAAATGTATCTCGTAAATTCATATTAAATGTAAAATATGTAGGATCCCAGTTTATGGTTTCTTATAGTTTGATATATTGTTCTCTTTTTGATTTGTACAGTGGCCAAGTAGACAGCCAGCTGCAGGTTACAGGCTCAATTCTGCGGCCAGATGTCTCTGGGATGATCAGATTAAGCCATGGCGAAGCATATTTGCCTCACGATAAAGGCAATGGTGCTGTTACTACTAGGTTGGCTTCAAACAAGTCCAGCTATCTTCCTGCTGGTTTTGGTCAAACAACCACTTCACAGGATGTCTCACGTTTCCTGGGAGCACTCTCAACTTCGCCAGACAGTATGTATTCTATTAAATTTGACGTTGGCTAATATTTCGCAGCAAATGATCTTAACCAATGCATTATTTAACCAAATGAGTTGTTACGTTTGGCAATAGTTACGTTGATGTGTATATTTGAAACAAGCATATGCTTCTCTCTCTCTAATTTCGTTTATGAGCTTGCTGGAGCATTAATTTCTTTTACTGTTCTAGGCCAGCAAACAGAAACAGAAAGGACTCTTGAGCATGGAAGTTTCAAGCCAAACATTGATGCCCGACTCAATGACCTGAAGCTCACGTTGGGACCAGAACTAAGAATTGTTTATCCTTTAATTCTGAATTTTGCTGTCAGTGGCGACCTTGAGCTTAATGGCATGGTTCATCCAAAGTACATAAGACCGAAGGGTATTTTAACATTTGAAAACGGTGAGGTAAACTTGGTAGCTACACAGGTAAGCCTTATATGGTTATACCCTCCTCCTTGTTTGGCTGATTTTCTCGTTCCAGTTTGAAAATACTTTATGATGGTTTTACATTTTTGTACTTAATTGCAGGTTAGACTTAAAAATGACCATTTAAATGTAGCAAAGTTTGAGCCTGATCTTGGTTTGGATCCTGTTCTGGATCTTGTCCTTGTTGGATCTGAATGGCAATTCAAAATCATGAGTCGAGCAAGCATGTGGCAAGATAATCTAGTTGTAACGTCGACACGCTCTGTGGACCAGGATGTTTTGTCACCTAGTGAGGTGAGACACATCTACAAATGAGTTATAGCTTAACTGTAGGCCTTATAATCCCTTGGTTTAGTTTATTATGATCTTCAAAATTTTAACTATTGTACAATGAGGTAAATCTGCCTTTGCCTTTTGCTGGTCGCTTGCCAGCTCTCTATTCAAAACTGGAATTGGGAGATTAAACATTATCCTGAACTCTTGTTTTATCATGTCTAACTCTTACGACTCTGTTTGCTGCTGTCTTATAGGCTGCAAAGGTTTTTGAGTCACAGCTTGCAGAGTCACTATTGGAAGGTGACGGACAGCTTGCTTTCAAGAAGCTCGCAACTGCAACTCTAGAAACTTTGATGCCAAGGATTGAAGGCAAGGGTGAGTTTGGACAAGCACGGTGGCGGCTGGTTTATGCTCCCCAGATTCCGAGTTTGCTGTCTGTAGATCCAACAGTTGACCCACTCAAATCACTGGCAAACAATATCTCTTTTGCTACGGAGGTTGAAGTTCAGCTTGGAAAACGCCTTCAGGTATGTTCTTCTATGTCTTGCCTCCGGAGATTGAGGCGCACTATTTACTGTATTAATACCAACTGTCCTGAACTGCTGCCATTGTTGTGCAGGCCTCTGTTGTAAGGCAGATGAAAGATTCAGAAATGGCGATGCAGTGGTCGCTGATATACCAGCTAACAAGTAGGCTCCGTGTCCTCTTCCAATCTACACCGTCCAATCGGCTTCTCTTTGAGTACTCGGCAACGTCACAGGATTGATCCATTTTTGCCACTTGCACAGTCAGTTGCTATCTTAGACAAAGGTTCCGTGTCCCCCGATTATTTGTTTCTGTAGATAATGCAAGTATTGGCACTCCTGCGTTTTTTTGCTCTTGGCTGTAGGTAGATTTCTTGGAAACAAAGTTTCGGAGACTGTACATACGTAGCAAGTCGAGCTCTCGTTGCGTGAGATGTAAAGAAACGCCTGTATAAATGACAAAGTTTTGCAGTGTCTGCGTTAACGTGGTGCTTCTGTAGGTACCAATTTTTGTTAGTTAGGAAATGCATAACTTTTGGCTCATCATATAAAGATGTACCGAGGATTTTCAGCTGTATTTTATATGATATCAAACAAAATGTTATCCATTTTATTATTGGTTAATCACTTGTACACAATGGCTGACTGAGGCAGTGGAACCAAATCGCTGGGAGTATGTTTAGCCAAACGTTCTATACTTGGAGAAAACACATACTGCGCATCTATTCTGCTGAGTGGAAAATTAAATGAGTTGGGTTGAAGGTAATTCTATCTTCCAAAGTAGACATATACATGCACTATTACTGTTACTGTGACAGGTTTGGTGATTCCTATCTTTTGGAGGCCTTGTGTTATGAATCATTCCACTGTTTTCTGATTAGAGTTGGGTGTTCAAAACACCGCCATGATTGATTTATTCCCTTTGGGGAGTTAGGTATTTTGTACTGAATCTTATTTGGAGGAGCTAGTTTTCCAGGTTATTTTTTTTGACAATTAGTTTTCCAGCTTAATTAATTTTGTTTGAGTTCAGCATTCACAGTCATTGACCGTTCTGTTGTTACTTAGGTGCTGCCTCCGGCCAGAAGAGCAAATGGATGGTCCTGGTGGAAAAGGGCGAAGGAAAGCAAAATTGGATGGTCTAGTGATGAGAGAGAGGAAAAAAAAAGCAAAAAGCTAGCGGTACTGTCTCTGAAATCAGAGGCAAGCAAAAAAATGTGCAGCTAGGTAATGTTGATGAGGAGGAAAAAGTGAGAACCGGAAGGTACATCGGGAGATCCCGGTTGCAAAGGAGCGAAGAAACAGGTATCATATCGCATTACTGATGCTTCAGGTTAGTTAAAGGCAGTTACAATATTTATTGCATCATATTTTACTTTGGCCAAAGTCGGTATCAGATTATTTTAAAATAAGACAGCCATAGCTTCACATGTCAGCCTAGTGTCCAAATGAAAATACTATTATAATTCTTTCTTTCAATTTTGTTACAATCTATAAACACATATGATGAAACAATAAGACATATATCCAACTATTTCTCGGACCTTCTCAAGGACATAAGGACATACTCATTTGCACACTATTAATTCTCGCTTAGAAAAAAAGGCACTGAACAATTATTTGTATCCTCTCTATCGGATGCACGGTGTGATTGGCCATCATGGATGTTTAGACCATCAGCTACCAATGAATCCAAGCCGCTGGAGGATGAAGGCCACGATGAGCAAGACAATAGCGATGATGAAGCCTTTCCTGGCTATGAGCCAGTTCTTTGTCTTCTTTGCGGCTTCTACTCCTCGCTGTGCTCTGTCCATCCACTTCATCATTTTGTGCAAACTTTCCGGAGATAACTGTGATATAGCATCTTGGGCCTTGGCAGCATCCTCCGTTGTCAGATTCAAACCAAACTGCCTACTCATGTCTGCCATTGTATCCGGACTCATGTTTTTCATCATGGATGTAAGCACCTGTTGCATTGCAGGGTCTTCCATGAAAGTTCTCATGATGTCTTGCATATCAGCTGCAGAAGGTACAGAATCCAGTGACGGCTGGTGCATACTTTGGTCTATTTCATCAGATTTCTGCGCAACAACATTCTGTGGAGACGAAGGCTGGAAGTTATCTTCTTCTTCTTCTTCTACAATTTCTTCAATAACAACTTCCCTTGGCAGGTTTGCAAGTTTTCCTTCTGCGTCTCTCAGAACCTCCGCAATGGTTTCATCGTCCGGAGAGATTTCATGGGCTTTGCTCAGGTCAGCTACAGCAGCTTCCAGGTTCCCTAGTTCCTTGTAAGCCTGACCCCTTCGGTAGTACGCTTTAACATTGCTGGAGTCATAGGCTAGGATCTCCGAACCTTCATCTATGCAGTCCTCAAACCTGCCGGATTTCAGGTAGCAAGACATCAAATTGAGGGCACACTGGAGCTGCAGCGTTTGCCCAGCTGCCGACCGCACGTTCTTCATGTTATCCTTGGCGAGCTTGTACTTGGCGGCGGCGTCAGCATACTGCCCACGGCTATGGAGCTCGTTCCCCTGCTGCTTCAACATCTTGGCACCGGATATCGCGTACGACATCTGCGCATCGGCCTGGGCCTTCATGGCGGCAAACTCCCCGGGCTTAGCGTTGGCGACTTTTTCGGTCATCCGAAGTATTTCCTCTGGGCTTGTGTGGTTGAGCTGCTGCGCGGCTCGTTTGAAGTCCTCGGTTCTCATGTTTCTCATGCTCTCAGATGCTTGCTTCACCAGGTCTGGATTGGACATCACCTGCTGGTGCATCCTGGCGATGTCGGCCGGGGACATGCGGCTCATCTGCTCCTGCGCCAGCCTCATCATCTCCGGATTCATCATGGCGCCGGCGAGCGATCCCCGATGATTGGAGTCGAGGCGAATCCAAGACGCGGATGGAGTCGCTGCAGATTTCGGGAATTAGCTCTGGTGTGCGTCTCGCCTGTCTTTTTCCTTTTTTCCGTCGCTTTGTTTGGCTATTGATTCGTAAACCTGGCGCTCTATTTATTGATGTGTTGGCAAGGTATAGAACACGGATACGGAGTCCAACCCGAAATCGACTCATTGCGGTGAGCCGTTGTTTAGACTCCGAGTCGGATGGAGATCAACAAACGGCCGAAGACCCGCTCGCTGGTACATGTACTCCAAGAAAAACAAAGGGCGCGTTTGGTAGCCTGGGTGTCCCTTGGCTCGTATCGGCCTAGCATTTTTCGGGCCGTTTGGTTTCCTGCGCTTAATCGCGTTCTTGCATAGCACGGGTTTTAAAGCACCCCTAGGACAGACCCCGGAAAAACGCCCGATTTGACAGTTTCTCTAGGATCAGGCCTTGACGAGATGAAAATCGACAACACCGTTCGCGCGGGAGCTTCGCCTCGGCATGGCGGAAGAAGCCGAAATCCCTGCGGCTTTGCGCGACAAAGGTAGGGGTAACCTCCCTATTCGGCTCATGATGCGAGCATCCTGGCCGACAGCTTGTCAAGGCCTGATGGGTTGCAAATCCCTGACGGTAAGTTCTACCTTGGAGATGGTGGATATGCATGACGACCTGGAATTCTACCTCCTTCAGGAAAGCAAGGTACCACCTCAACGAGTTCTCTGCGAAGCACCGACCTCTGAATGCAAGAGAGTTGTTCAATCTCAGACACTCAAGCCTTAGAGTCACCATTGAGAGGGCCTTTGTTGCATTGAAGAACAGGTTCAAGGTCCTTGATCAGAAACCGTTCCACATGTTTGACACTCAGGTAAAGCTGATTCTTATTTGCTGCATTCTTCACAACTGGATCCTTGGTTGGGGCGAGGATGAGTTCTTTGAAGAGGTTGTCAATTTTGATGAAGTGGAGACCGGCTATGGCGTGGACGCATGTGACAATGATGCCTGGAAGGTGAAGTGGCAAGAGTGGGCAGACACAATGTGGGAACGCAGAGGCAACACCACTATCTGAGAAGAAGTGAAGAAGTGAAGAAGAAGTGAAGAAGAAGAAGTGAAGAAGAAGAAGTGAAGAAGAACCTCCCTATGATCCCCTGTTTCTCGAACCCCTTTTCGATCCCCGTATGTTCAACGATCTCGTTACGATAAACTGCAATTCGTAGTGGCTAGCCGTGTTATGAACTACCATTCGTACTAGCTAGGGATGATTTCGTGAACCCCCTATGATGCTTCGTAAGTTTGCAACTATCATGAACTGTGATTTATGTGTGATGGGAGGTGAGAGTATGGTAAGACTACCCATCGTAGAGAAGAGGTAACTTTAGGCATGCCTGGATGGTACCAAACAAGTCTAATTTCATCTCCATCGAGATTTGAACTTGGCTGCAGGTAACAAACAAAAAATACTTTTTGGCCCAATCGATGCAGCTGGACCTACCAAAGAACAGCCATTTCGGCCCGTGGTTCATTTTGGACGCGCAAGTATCCTTGCACCGCTGCACTATTGAGCCACGAATCAGATCAGGCTACCAAACGCGCCCAAAGCAACTCGCGTGTGCGTTCTGAACCGAGGATCAAAGTGACAAGTATCTAGCCGATGGGTACGAGCTTTTTTTTGCCAGCTTATGTGCTACAGTATCATATTTGGCTCTCTAGGACAGAAAATGCAGGCCGCCTTTACTAAATCATTAACCAGGTTTGCCCGCTCGTAAAAGATAGCAGCTGCATGTCCATGGGTATTCGTCCATTGTTCATAGCCTCGACCACATCCGTTGTATGGAGGGGCAAGTACAACAGTTCATGAATCGTTTTTGGTGACCTTTAGCTTGATGTACCAACTGGTCCCTTTGTGACCAGCAAACGGAACGGAAGTATGCATAGTAGAGCTGTATGACGAGCTGAACCAGGCCATGAAAAAGAAGTATCCTGAGAACCGAAACATGGATTTGTTCTAGTGTTGCCCAAGTCAGCCAAAAATGTCGCCCTAAAACTCAAATCGATCAAAGAGATTGAGACAGAGTCACAGAGAGCGCACTGACTGCAGCTTTTCTGTTGTCCTTTTTGTTATGCAAAAGGGAAATCGTGTTGAGCAACGTGCTCCGCGACTGACCGCCCATCCCACGATCCGCTCAACGAACTATGATCTTGGCAAGTCAAACACCTTGGCACGTCGTTGTTGCCGCCGCTATGTCACTAGTAGGAATATGCTTAGTGGGGTTGCATAATTAGTGGCGCATCTTAGTTGTGCAACACCACTATTAATAACACCGGCGCTGTGAAATGTAGAACGCTACCATTTTGCGCGTAATTGTAGTGTGCTGGAATGGCCGCATCACCACGGTTAAGTAGGCCCACGCGCGTTGGCCGACCACGTATTATTACTAGCGTTGCGTTATGTCTTATGTGCAATATCACCTCTACGTGGAAGTTGGTGGCGTTGTGTGCTACCATGCCATAGTTTCAAATAACGATGGTGGCAGCTTCCCACGTACCATTTATTCGGGACATCACATCATATTCAATAGGTGCTTTTAAACAAACTAACCTGTCAGGGGTGTAGCTCTATCAAAATAGATCTAGTTTGAGAACAGTGTGCGAGGCCGAGTCCCTTCAGCCCGCCGTCACTGCTGCCACGCAAAGGCCGCTTCCCGCTAAGTGCATTAGGGCACCAATAGTGCCTGTTTGCCCTCAAATTTTGATTTACCAAAACGTGTCTTATTCTATCTATTAAAGATGCTATTAATGACATGCCCATATATAGCTTAGGCTGTGACCCGTGTAGCATGGGGCACGTGGAATCCCGTGTGAATCAATAAGAACCATCTTGCAAGGCTAACGGTGGATTCACTTATCCATTTGTTATGGTATATTATAGCTTTTAATTGGCCAGTTTGAAACGTCTAGATACTTCATTTTTTATCTCTCTTTGTTGACAAACGTGACGTCCTTGGCGATTTCAGCTCTCTGTGAGGCATAAAATTCTAGTGTAATGCGGTGAGTATAAAAAGAATGAAATCCCTAACTTAGGCATTTCATCGAACACCTTGCTAGCACTAGAAAAATAATACGAGTTAAACTAGCATAGAAATGAGCTAAATTAGGAACGCCGGAAGAAAGGATGATATTGCTAACCCTTGGATATATGGATGCCGTTGATCTTGTTAAAATGGTGGAGAAAAAATGGAGATTTGTTGGAGTGTGAGAGGTGCACAATATTTAGAAATATGAGAGGAGAGAAGGAGAATAAAAAATGAGAGATGCAGGGATCGGGAGCGCTGAAGATATAGGGTTCTTTAGATGAACCGGTTCTTTAGATGAACCGGTACCAAAGGTCCAGCCCTGACCCCACCCGCACCTGAAAATTGGGCTAAAAACCTTTCGTACCGGTTCGTGTTCAAAAGGCCCTCACGAACCGTTAGAGATGTTCCTCGCCCGCCTAGGCAGAGGAACCGGTATAAATGCCCCTTTTAGTACCGATTCGTAAGGGAACCGGTACTAAAGGCTCAGACGGTTCCCATTTTTCTACTAGTGGGATTTGTTCTAGTGTTGTCCAAATCAGCCAAAAATATCGCCCTAAAACTCAAATCGATCAAGAGATTGAGACAGAGTTACAGTGAGCGCACTGACTATAGCTTTTCTGTTGTCCTTTTTGTTATGCAAAAGGGAAATCGTGTTGAGCAACGTGCTCCGCGGCTGACCATGCCATCCCACGATCCGCTCAACGAACTATGATCTTGGCAAGTCAAACACCTTGGCACGTCGTTGTTGCCGCCGCTATGTCACTAGTAGGAATATGCTTAGTGGGGTTGCATAATTAGTGGCGCATCTTAGTTGTGCAACATCACTATTAATAACACCGGTGCTGTGACATGTAGAACCCTACCATATTTGCGCGTAATTGTAGTGTGCCGAAATGGCCGCATCACCACGGTTAAGTAGGCCCACGCGCGTTGGCCTACCACATATTATTACTAGTGTTGCGTTATGTCTTATGTGCAACACCACCTCTACGTGTAAGTTGGTGGCGTTGTGTGCTACCATGCCACAGTTTCAAATAACGATGGTGGTAGGCTTCCCACGCACCATTTATTCGGGACATCACATCATATTCAATAGGTGCTTTTAAACAAAATAACCTGTCAGGGGTGTAGCTCTATCAAAATAGATCTAGTCTGAGGACAGTGTGCGAGGCCGAGTCCCTTCATCCCGCCATCACAGCCGCCACGCAAAGGCCGCTTCCCGCTAAGTGCATTAGGGCAGCAATAGTGACTGTTTGCCCTCAAATTTTGATTTACCAAAACGTTTCTTATTCTATCTACTAAAGATGCTATTAATGACATGCCCATATATAGCTTAGGCTGTGACCCGTGTAGCATGGGGCACGTGGAATCCCGTGTGAATCAATAAGACTGCTCATAGTGGAAGTAACATAGGTGGTAACATCACACATCTCAAGACATTTTGGTGACATGGCATGATAATAAATGAAGAAAGAGAGTGAGGTGGTAACTAGCTATGTTACCATAACATCACACAACCCAAAGCAATATGAGTCTACAACATAAATAATGACACATTGCATGAAACAACATCTAAGTTACTACCCACTATGAAGGTAGTAACTTAAACTAGTAACATGACATATGTTACTAGTCTAAGTTACTCTCCACTATGAGTAGCCTAAGAACCACCTTGCAAGGCTAACGGTGGATTCACTCATCCATTTGTTGTGGTATATTATAGCTTTTAATTGGCCAGTTCGAAACGTCTAGATACTTCATTTTTGATCTCTCTTTGTTGGCAAACGTGACGTCCTTGGCGATTTCAGCTCTCTGTGAGGCATAAAATTCTAGTGTAATGGTGAGTAACAAGGTGGTCTTACAATCCGTGATCAGAAATCATACCAGTTTTTGCACCAATCCCTTAATCCGTCTAAGGGGCCAATAAGAGTCCAGAATGTGAAATTCTTTCTTGTCCCGTGCAAGACGACAGTGCACCAGTGGCAATTGGCGATGTTAGAGAATCTCCAGCCGCGTCCCCCAAAAGCGTTTCCAAAGGGATTTGGGGCCGTCGGACAAAAAAACGTTCCCAGCTGCGTGCGCCAAAGCCTTTTTTTGTCCAGCGCAGCCTGATACGGTGTCCGGCGCCCCGAACCCGTCCCCGCTACACAGGGGATGTTCCGGGCACGCCGGACACAACGAAAAGCGCGGCTAGGAGTGGCGTGACCGAAGCGTCAGCGGCACATTGAAGTTTAACCTAACCGTCGCCTACCTCGCGACGGAAGTTATTGATGCGCAGCGACGGTGTAGTTCCCGCAGAGGCGCATCGAAGAGTCTCGTCGCACCTAGCTCTGCGTGCCGACGTTAATGAGCGCCACCGCTCCCCTGCCTCCCTCCGGCCTATAAAAAGGATCGCTCTCTCATCGTCCCTCACACACAAACCCTAGCGCCTCTCTCCCCAACCCTAGCCGCCACCATCTCAAGAGTCAATGCCATGTCTGGTAGAGGCGGATTATGTATTAGTTTGTGGAATGTTTCTCCTATCTACTGAAATAAAAATGCAAAAAACAAAACAAAAGAGAGAGTATTTTAATGTTATAAAAAGTTTGGGGGCGGCGTTTGGGGGATGCGGCTGGGGAGCGACGTCCCCCAAACACGGCACGAACAAAACACGTCCCCCAAACGCTCTATCCGACGCCGTTTGGGGACGCTTTGGGAGACGCGGCTGGAGATGCTCTTAACCGCGAAATACGCCTACCAAAAATACATAGTTAATACCACATTAATAATTAATTTCAAATGCTCTAAGTTAATTATGTACAAGCAATCATTGTCTTGTTAGTGGCAAAAAAATCTAGCTCGCATCTTTCGTAGCATGTTGACATCTTTGCTTGGGCTGTCGCGTCAACTTTTTTCCTTTTTACATTTCTGTCTAGCTAGTGGATTTTTAACTATGGTATTTGCCCTCCATGCAGGGCATATGATCCTATCCTTCATTTCGGTTCTCAAATCTGCCATAAGCCTCAATTACCTGCAAATAATTCAAATAGGTGATCACTGCGAGCACATATTTGCCTGTTCCAACTTTGAAAAATTAAATCTCGGGAGACGGAACAAGAGAGGATGCAACAAGTAGGCAATGAATTGAAGTGCCAAATCCGTAGAGATGGGACAAGACAAGAGGCCACAAGCATACACCTAGTATTGCCCATACTCGCGCCCGGTTACCGAGTCCATAAGTAGACAAGGCGTGGCCTTAATTTCCCACACGCGCGATGAATGCGAGGAACCCGTGCCGACGTAAATGTGAATACCAGGAGGCAGGCCCCAGTGGGTGCCGATAACGCTACTAATTACAAAAATGCAACTGTCACTACTAGGCTATTCTCTACTTGTGTGTAGTCCTCCTCGCATGAAGACATGGTGACCACCTTCAGCTTATGTGATTGCTACTGACCGGACTATTGCGGAGGAAGAACATCACACCATAGGTGCTCTTCTGGAGTTGGGTGTTCAAAACACCACCATGATTGATTTATTTCCTTTCTGGGGAATTAGGTATTTTGTATTGTATCTTATTTGGAGGAGCTAGTTTTCCAGGTCAATTTTTTTGGCAATTAGTTTTGTGGATTAATTAATTTGGCTTGAGTTCAGAATTCATAGTTATCCGTCGTTTTGTTGCTGCTTAGGTGCTGCCTCCGAACAGAAGATCAAATGGATGGTCCCGGTGGGAAAGAGCAACGGAAAGAAAAATCTGAGGGTTTAGTGATGATCGAGGAAGAAAATGGCAAAACTCTAGGGGTGCTATCTACACAGTGGTTCTAATAGGATGACATATTGGGAAGATAAAAAAGTAGTCCTCCAACCGGCTCTGAAAATCAGAGGTAAGCAAAATATCCACATCTAGGTAATGTTGATGAGGTGAAAAAAGCGAGAACCGGAAGGTATATCGTGAGATCCCGGTTGCAAAGGAGCAAAGAAACAGGCATCGTATCAGAGCATTATTGAAGTTCAGGTTAGTAAAAGGCATGTATAATATTTATTGCATCATAATTTTTACTTTGGCCAAAGTCGGTATCAGATTATTTTAACATAAGACATCCATGGCATTACATGTCAGCCTAGTGTCCAAATGAAAATACTATGATTTTTTCTTTCAATTTTATTACAATCTATATACACATATGACTGAAAGAATAAGAAAGACACAAAACCAACTATTTCTCTCGAGCCTTCTCAAGGACATACTCATTTTCACGCTATCAATTCTCGCTTACAAAAAAAAGCCACTGAACAATTATTTGTATCCTATCTATCGGATGCACTGCGTGATTGGCCATCATGGATGTTTAGGCCATCACCTACCAATGAATCCAAGCCGGTGGAGGATGAAGGCCACAATCAGCAAGACAATAGCGATGATCAAGCCTTTCCTGGCCATGAGCCAGTTCTTTGTCTTCTTTGCGGCTTCTACTCCTCGCTGTGCTCTGTCCATCCATTTCATCATTTTGTGCAAACTTTCCGGAGATAACTGTGATATAGCATCTTGGGCCTTGGCAGCATCCTCCGTTGTCAGATTCAGACCAAACTGCCTACTCATGTCTGCCATTGTATCCGGACTCATGTTTTTCATCATGGATGTAAGCACCTGTTGCATTGCAGGGTCTTCCATGAAAGTTCTCATGACGTCTTGCATATCAGTTGCGGAAGGTAGAGAATCAAGTGATGGCTGGTCCGTACTTTGGTCTATTTCATCAGATTTCCCCGTAACAACGTTTTGCGGAGATGAAGGCTGGAAACTGTCTTCTTCTTCTTCTTCTTCTTCTTCTTCTTCTTCTTCTTCTTCTTCTTCTTCTTCTTCTTCTTCTTATACGATTTCCTCAATAACAAGTCCCTTTGGCAGGTTAGTTGTAAGTTTCCCTTCCGCGTCTCTCAGAACCTCTGCAATGGTTTCATCCTCCGGAGAGATTTCATGGGCTTTACCGAGGTCAGCAACGGCAGCTTCCAGGTTCCCAAGTTCCTTGTAAGCCTGGCCCCTTCGGTAGTACGCTTTAGCATTGCTCGAGTCATAGGCTAGGATCTCCGAACCTTCATTCACGCACTCCTCAAACTTGGCCGATTTCAGGTAGCAGGACATCAAATTAAGGGCACATTGCAGCTGCAACGTGTGCCCAGCTGCTGACGGTACGTTCTGCAGGTTATCCTTGGCGAGCTTGTACTTGGCAGCAGCATCGATGTACTTCCCACGGCTATGGAGCTCGTTCCCCTGCTGCTTCAACATCTTGGCACCGGATATCACGTAAGACATCTGCGCATCGGCCTGAGCCTTCATGGCGGCGAATTCCCCAGGCTTAGCATTGGCGACTTTTTCGGTCATGCGAAGTATCTCCTCTGGGCTTGTGTGGTTGAGCTGCTGCGCGGCTCGTTTGAAGTCCTCGGTTCTCATGTTCTTCATGCTCTCGGTTGCTTGCTTCACCAGGTCGGGGTTGGACATCACCTGCTGGTGCATCCTGGCGATGTCGGCCGGGGACATGCGGCTCATCTGCTCCTGCGCCAGCCTCATCATCTCCGGATTCATCATGGCCGCTGGCGAGCGATGCCGGTGGACAGAGTCGAGGCGATGGATATATGCGGAAACGAAGCAGCGACCGGAGCTCGTGGGTTCTGGAAATGAGCTCTCGTATGCGTCTCGCTTCTTTCCGTCGCTTTTCTCTGGCGGCAAACTCGTAAACCTCTCATTTATTGACGAGTCGGGGAGAGTGCAGAACGGATACGGAGTCCGTAAATCTCTCATTGTATTCTGTCGCTCGGAATCGGAAACGGCCGAAGACCTTGAACAAAAGCGAAGAAGCTCGCGTTCTTTGGAGTCAGAGAACGAATCGGAGGTCTGAATTGGTGGTGACAATTTGAGATTGATTATTTTTCATCAAGGGTATATCCGGTATTCAAACGAGAGTCGTGGAAACAAATACAGTACTATATCTTTTCACCTGCCAAAACAAGCTCGATAATAGCGGCGAGATATCTCCTCCGGGATTTTAGCATCTACTAGTTGCCGCCGGAATCTTATTCTTCTTTTTCGTGGGAAGGCGCTGGATTCAGTAGCGCCCCGTTCCGATTTTGCCCCATCCTGCATAAATATCGGCCTGGAGCGCCGACGCAAAGAAGAATCCAGGGATCCGACGGGAATCCGGTAAAAGGGCAAAGAGGGTGATTAGGGCGTCGATCGCCGTTGCTGGTGATCGGCAAGCCATTACGATGGCCCGGACAAATGGCAGTACGCGGAGAAGACAGCCGCCGCCTAGGCGGCGGCGGCTCCGTATGCTCGTCGTATCTCTCCTAGTCCAAAACCCTACATCGGTCAGTCGTAAGGAGACAACTACTGAACCTGCGCCAGGAGTAATTACTCGGGCGCACAGCCGCCGTATCGCTGCTGCCGCCGCCGCCCTCCCGGAGGAAATCCTGGTGTGGGAGATACTTATCCGCCTTCCAGCCAAGGACATCCTTCGCTACCGCGCGGTTTGTCGCTCCTGGCGTGGCCTCACCTCTGCCCCTGATTTCCTCTTAGCTCACCACAAGCGCCAGCCGTTGCTCCCCATCTTCACGTCCATCCAGGGTTCCTCATCCTTGTTGAAGGGGTGCCTCTCGCTATTGTTCAAGGGGGGGCTCCCTGTCCTCGAGTTTGACGACTACAAAGGCTTCCAGCTGCTCGCCTCATGCGACGGGCTCCTCCTGGTCACCCTCTCTAACAGCCAACGTATCATCTGTAATCCGACCACGCGTCAGAGCGCTTCACTCCCATGCCTCAGCCTCACCACCGCACGCGTCGCCGCCTTGTACCTACATCGCCCGTCCGGCGAGTATCGCGTCCTTTACGTAGAGGGAACACACCGGGACTACCTCGAAGCTGGCTACTACATCCTTACGGTGCGCCAGGGGCAGCCATCAAGGTGCATTGGAGTTCCTGCAGATACCCCTGATATCGAGAAAGTTATGAGGGCCTGCCACAGAATGGATGCTAAGATGGCCCCACCCGTCCTTTTCCGCGATTGCCTTCACTGGGACTCCGACTGGCGTGGTAGCCACGCCGGCATACTTGTTTTTGACACATTGGTTGAATCATTCAGACTCATGCGCCGTCCTGCTGCTGCTACCAGATTCTGCAGACGTTTGTGCAACATGGAAGGTTCGATTGGTTTCAGCTGCAATTATGATGGTGACGGGACGACAGGCGCCAAAATCTGGGTGCTTGAGGACTACGATAGAGAGGTTTGGTCATTCAAGTACCATGTTAAATTCCCAGTGGAGAGCTCGTGTTACTCTGAAGAACATTTGGTTTTATCTCACAAGGGAGATGTCTTGGTCTACACGCCATGTACTGGTTACATGTTCCATTGTGACAACACCGGAAAACTGTTAGAGGAGTTCCAATGCAATTCAGAAGATTCGATCACTATTGAACATTGGTTCAAAGAAAGCCTTGTCAAACATGACATCTTCCTGATGCAAGATTGTGTCCCCTTTTTTCAAACGGACTAACAAGTGGATGATTAATATCAACTACTATTTGTCACAGAAGGTCCTCCTTTACATGTAAAAACCTATAGTTCTCTTATGCAACATCGGTACATATTGTATTAATAATTCTGAATCCTTTTTGCTGATTCATCTTGTTGTTTCTCGTCTGTATGCTTGAATCAAGGATGCTAGCCCAGCCCAACTAGCTGAATGTCTGGGACTTGATTCATCCAAGATGCTCTTGATTCATGGTTAAATATCTAACTGAATTATTTTATTCCCGTGACTATTTTTTGTTTCTTCTAATTCCTTGGAAGCAGTTGTTCCAAACAAGATCTATCTGATCTAGCGGCCAAGGTGCGCTTACCATGCTCTTATCTGTAATTGATTATGAAGATGAGAGGTAACTATATAATATTTTTCACCTTTATGATATAGGAGTCTTTATTCACCAGAAAACATAGCTCTTTATTGTCACATACAAGAATAATCATTTTCACTTTTGTCATGATTCAAGGGATCTTCTTAGAACGGCAAGGCACCTTTCACAATTTGATGAATCCCTTGCACGTACCACTGCAGAAACACTGAGAAGCAACCTGGGAATTTTTGTAAGTTGATGAAGCAAATTCTTCATAACCTTCTCCATGTTAGGATGAAGATACATACAAAAACATGGCGCCCGACAATGCTTCCATCCTGCATGAGTCCATTCTACAACGTCTGCACCGAGGCCCCACCATGCCATGCCGACTCACCATCATCGATGCGGTAGATACACATCACTCCACCACTACCTGCCACCATCTAGCCACTGCTCCAAAAACGATGCCCTAAGACGTAGAATGATGCACAAGGCGTTGCCATCGTCCGATCCGGGAGACCCATATCTGGTGTTTCCTCCTTAGCAGCACGAGTGGGTAGGCATGGGCTGCAATGACGATGCCTTCAACAAGGTAGCAGCGTGTGAACACCGCCGTCGCCCGCTTTGACCGGAGTCAGGGCTCGGTTCTTACTAGCATCTGTGTCTCCTTGATACGTTGCGAGCGTATCTATAATTTTTGATGCTCCATGTTTGTTTTACACCAATTTATATATGTTTTGCTTACACTTCGTTGCACTTTTATATATTTTTCGGCACTAACCTATTGACAAGATGCCGCAGTGCCAGTTCCATGTTTTCTGCTGTTTTATATTTCAGAAAAGTTGTACAGGAAATATTCTTAGAATTGGACGAAACAAAAGCCGAAGTTATTTTTTTACCGTAACAAAGACGAAGTCCGGAGGAGAGACGTAGGGGCGCCATAGGGCGGCCACACCATCCCATGGCGCGGCCAAGGTGTGCCCGCGCCATGGCATGGTGTGGGCCCCACAGATGTCCACCGACCTCGCTCTTCCGCCTATTTTATTCACGATCTCGATAAAAACATAAACACCTAAACCTCCATCCGCGAAAAGTTCCGCCGCGGCCGCCATCGCAGACTCTAGCTCGGGAGTGTTCTGAAGCTCTTCCCGGCACACTACTGGAGGGGGAGATCATCACCGGGGGCCTCTACATCGCCATGCCCGCCTTCGAAGTGATGCGCGAGTAGTTCATCCCTGGACTATGGGTCCATAGCAGTAGCTAGATGGTTGTCATCTCCAATTTGTGTCTCATGTTTAGATCTTGTGAGCTTCTTATCATGATGAAGATCATCTTTATGTAATGCTACATGTTGTGTTTGAATATTAAATACTATGTTGAGATCGATTATATACTTGTCATATGTTATTTGTGATCTTGCATGCTCTACGTTGCTAGTAGATACTCTGGCCAAGTAAATGCTTGTGCCTCCAAGAGGGAGTATTTATGCTCGATAGTATGTTCATGCCTCTAGTTTTCTGGAAGAGTGACAATAATTTGTAATATTGTAGATGTGCTGCTGCTACTAGGGAGAAAACAACAATATTTTGTCTAAGGATAATTCTATTTTTTACTTTACACACATTGCTTAATGCGATAATCTGTTGCTTGCAACTTAATACTGGAAGAGGTTCGGACGATAACCGAAGGTGGATTGTTAGTCATAGATGCAGTTGGATTACGGTCTATGTATTATGTTGTAATGCCCAAACGAATCTCATATCAATCATCTTGTCATGTATGGTCTTTGATACGTCTCAAACGTATCTATAATTTCTTATGTTCCATGCTACTTTTATGACAATACTTGAATGTTTTATACATACTTTACAGCATTATTATACATTTTCCGGCACTAACCTATTAACAAGATGCCGGCGTTGTTGTGTTTCTGCTGTTTTTGGTTTCGTAAATCCTAGTAAGGAAATATTCTCGGAATTGGACGAAATCAACGCCCGTGGTCCTATTTTTACACGAAGCTTCCAGAAGACCGAAGGAAAAGTGGGGCCACGAGGTGGCCACACACCAGGCGGCGCGGCCCGGGCCCCGGCCGCGGCCCTAGTGTGTGGGCCCTCACGTCGCCCCGACCTACCCTTCCGCCTACATATAGCCTTCGTCGCCAAACCCCCAACCGAGAGCCACGATACGGAAAACCTTCCAGACGCGCCGTC
Organism: Lolium multiflorum; assembly: GCA_030979885.1. Classification (NCBI taxonomy): domain Eukaryota; kingdom Viridiplantae; phylum Streptophyta; class Magnoliopsida; order Poales; family Poaceae; genus Lolium; species Lolium multiflorum. The sequence goes on along the minus strand of CM061749.1, from coordinate 70,495,277 downwards.
GCGAATCCCATCTCGGGGATTCAGGAGATCGCCTCCGCACCCGCCGAGAGGGGAATCATCACCGGAGGGCTCTACATCATCATGCCCGCCTCCGGATTGATGCGTGAGTAGTTCATCCTTGGACTATGGGTCCATAGCGTAGCTAGATGGTAGTCTTCTCCGCTTGTGCTATCATTGTTTAGATCTTGTGAGCTGCCTAACATGATCAAGATCATCTATTTGTAATGCTACATGTTGTGTTTGGCGGGATCCGATGAATATAGAATATTATGTTAAGTTGATTATCAATCTATCATATATGTGTTGTTTATGTTCTTGCATGCTCTCCGTTGCTAGTAGAGGCTCTGGCCAAGTTGATACTTGTAACTCCAAGAGGGAGTAATTATGCTCGATAGTGGGTTCATGCCTCCATTGAATCGGGATCGTGACAGTAGGTTCTAAGGTTGTGGATGTGCTGTTGCTACTAGGGATAAAACATCGATGCTTTGTCTAAGGATATTTGTGTTGATTACATTAGGCGCCATTTACAACTTAATACTGGAAGGGGTTCGGATGATAACCTGAAGGTGGATTATTTAGGCATAGATGCATGCTGGATAGCGGTCTATGTACTTTTGTCGTAATGCCTCGATTAAATCACATAGTAATCATCGTTAATATGTATTGAATCTTTATTTGTCAATTCTCCTGAATTTGTTCTTTGACCAGCATGTTAGTTATCTTATTGGAGAGACACCTCTAGTGAACTGTGGACCCCGGTCCATTCTTTTACATCTAAATACATTCTACTTTTTACTGTTCTTTGCAAACAAACACCATCTTCCACTCGATACGTTTAATCATTTGTTTTCAGCAAGCCGGTGAGATTGACAACCTCACTGTTACGTTGGGGCAAAGTACTTTGATTGTGTTGTGCAGGTTCCACGTTGGCGCCGGTTTCACTGGTGTTGCGCCGCACTACATTCCTCCACCAACAACCTTCACGTGCTTCTTGGCTCCTACTGTTCGATAACCTTGGTTTCATACTGAGGGAACTTGCTGCGTGCGATCATACCTTCCTCTGGGGTTCCCAACGGACGTGTACATCTACGCGCAACAAGCATCTCTTTTACGGCGCCGTTGCAGGGAGATCAACACGCTGCAAGGGGAGTCTCCACTTCCAATCTCTTTACTTTGTTTTTGTCTTGCTTTACTTTATTTTATTTACTGTCTTGTTTGCTACATACTAAAAACACAAAAAAATAGTTACTTTATTTACTGTCTTGTTTACTTGTTCTATATCAAAACACAAAAAATTAGTTACTTGTCTTTACTTTATTTGCCTAGTTTACTTTTATCTCTATTAAAATGAGTAATCTTGAAGTTGAAGTTCGTTCTTTTAAGCAACAAGGTGGAGAAAGTTTTAAAGATGCTTGGTACAGAATTAGTAATGCTCATCATAGGTGCATTAAGAAACACTCCACTATTATCCTTCTTAGGAACTTTTATGTTGGCTTATCTAGTTGGAATAGGTATGTTCTTGATACTCTTTCGAGGTAATTTAGGTACTCCGCTTTAGAAGCTAGTTGCATCATAGAGAGTCTAGTTGGAATACCACCTATTAATGAAGTTAAAATTGAAATCTCTCTTGAGGATGTTATGAAAAAATTGGAAACCATAGAGAAATTTTTTCCAAGTATTGAAACTAAATTGGAAATGTTACTTGATAAAACTGATGAACTTGATAAATCCATAGGAGGAATTGATGAAAGAATTAGTGTCCTAGGAACTTGTGTTGTCCATGATAATCAAACCAATAGGATTGATGAACTTGAAAAAGCTATGGGAACCTTGGGTTCAACTTTTTCTTCTCTCAAGTATAAGGAGAAAGCTTATGTGGGTAAAGAGCAAAAATTCATGCATGCCTCTAAGGTGCCTAAACAAAAGAATTATTATAGGCCTAAAATTGATAAAACCCTAGCACCACCATAGGAAATTTAGATAATGGAGCATCTAAGGTACCCTCTGCAACAAGTTGTGTTTGTAAGAAAAATAATGATGTTGATGCATGATCTCTTGAAAATACTTGATTTGCACTTTCTGCCTAGCTGAAAGGCGTTAAGAAAAGCACTTCTTGGGAGATAACCCATGTTTTATTTTGTTACTGTATTGTTGAGTCTTGGAAGTTGTTTACTACTGTAGCAACCTCTCCTTATCATGTTTTTGTGCCAAGTAAAGTTTCTATGCTAAAGTTGATGATAGATTTGGATCGCTGCACAGAAACAGCATTGCTGTCTGTCACGAATTCTCGCAGAGCTCCCTGTAAAAAAATCGAAAAAATCTGCAAATTTACGAGCGTGATCCATATATATGTACGCAACTTTCATTAGTTATGAGTTTTTCCATTTGAGCAAGTTAAGTGCCCCGCCAGATTCATCTTTACGGACTGTTCTGTTTTTGACAGATTCTGCCTTTTATTTCGCATTGCCGCTTTTGCTATGTTGAATGAGTTTCTTTGTTCCATTAACTTTCAGAAGCTTTGTGCAATGTCCAGAAGTGTTAAGAATGATTGTGTCACCTCTGAATATGTGAATTTTGATTATGCACTAACCCTCTAATGAGTTTGCTTGAAGTTTGGTGTGGAGGAAGTTTTCAAGGGTCAAGAGAAGAGGATGATATACTATGATCAAGAAGAGTGAAAGGTCTAAGCTTGGGGATGCCCCGGTGGTTCATCCCTGCATATTTTAAGAAGACTCAAGCATCTAAGCTTGGGATGCCCAAGGCATCCCCTTCTTCATCGACAACATTATCAGGTCACTTCTAGTGAAACTATTTTTTTATTCCATCACATCTTATGTTCTTTACTTGGAGCGTCGGTTTGTTTTTATTTTTGTTTTGTTTTGAATAAAGTTGGATCCCACCATTCTTATATTGGAGATATTACGCTCCGCTTTTTCATATGGAACACTTGTGTTCTTAGTTGTGCTTTAATGTTCATGGCGAAGGCTGAAATTGCTTCGTTAAATTGCTATTTGGTTGGAATCGAAAATGCTGCATATGGTTTGGATTAACTTGGCAATTGTTTGAGCTCTCATAGATCATGTTTAAGCTCTTGCATCATGTAGTTTAATCTATTAATGAAGAACTACCAGAGCTTGTTTAATTTGGTTTGCATGATTGGTCTCTCTAAGTCTAGATATTTTCGTGTAAAATGTTTGAACAACAAGAAAGACAATGTAGAGTCTTATAATGCTTGCAATATGTTCTTGTGTAAGTTTTGTTGTTGCTCATACTTGTGTTTGCTTCAAACAACCTTGCTAGCCCAAACCTTGTACTGAGAGGAAATGCTTCTCGTGCATCCAAACACCTTGAGCCAAAACCCATGCCATTTGTGTCCACCATATCTACCTACTATGTGGTATTTTTCTGCATTCCAAAGTAAATTACTTGAGTGCTACCTTTAAAATTTCATTTCTTTACCTTTACAATATATAGCTCATGGGACAAATAGCTTAAAAACTATTGTGGTGATGAATATGTAGTTATGTGTCTTAATTCTTATAAGTTGCTTGTTGAGCGGTAACCATGTTTCGGGGACGCCATCAACTTTACCTTTGTTGGATATCATGTGAGATGCTATGCATGTTCGTCTTGTCTGAAGTAAGTGCGATTTAATGATCAAATGGTTTGAGTATGCATATGTTAGAGAAAAACATTGGGCCGCTAACTAAAGCCATGTATCATGGTGGAAGTTTCAGTTTGAACAATACAACCTCAATCTCTTATGAGAATATTAACTGTTGTTGAATGCTTAAGCATTAAAAGAGGAGTCCATTATCTGTTGTCTATGTCCCGGTATGGATGTCTAAGTTGAGAATAATCAAAAGCGAAATCCAATGCGTGCTTTCTCCTTAGACACTTGTACAGGCGGCATAGAGGTACCCTTTTGACACTTGGTTGAAACTTATGTTATGCGATGATAATCCGTGTTTTCCGAGCTAAGTAGGACAAGGTGCGAGCACTATTAGTACTCTATGCATGAGACTTGCAACTTGTAGGAAGTATTATGCATAGCACATATGAATTATTACTACCGTTGACAAAATTGTTTCTATGTTTTCAAAACAAAAGCTCTAGCACAAAATAGTAATCCATGCTTCCCTCTGCGAAGGGCCATTCTTTTACTTTATTGTTGAGTCAGTTTACCCACTTCTTTCTATCTTAGAAGCAAACACTTGTGTTAACTGTGTGCATTGATTCTTACATGTTTACTTATTGCACCTGTTATATTACTCTATGTTGACAAATATCCATGAGATATACATGTTACAAGTTGAAAGCAATTGCTAAAACTTAATCATCCTTTGTGTTGCTTCAATGCATTCTACTTTGAATTTATTGCTTATGAGTTAGCTCTTATGCAAGTCTTGTTGATACTTGTCTTGAAAGTACTATTCATGAAAAGTTTTGCTATATGATTCATTTGTTTAGTCATTATCTTTGTTAGCAATCTTTTGTTCAGATCACTCCATTCATCTCATATGCTTTACAATAATGTTGATCAAGATTATGTTGGTAGCATGTCACTTCAGAAATTATTTGTGTTATCGTTTACCTACTCGAGGGCGAGTAGGAACTAAGCTTGGGGATGCTTGATACGTCTCAAACGTATCTATAATTTCTTATGTTCCATGCTACTTTTATGACAATACTTGAATGTTTTATACATACTTTACAGATTATTATACATTTTCCGCACTAACCTATTAACAAGATGCCAAGCGCCACTTGCTGTCTCTGTTTTTGGTTTCGAAATCCTAGTAAGGAAATATTCTCGGAATTGGACGAAATCAATGCCCAGGGTCCTATTTTTACACGAAGCTTCCGAAGACCGAAAGGGAAACGAAGTGGGGCCACGAGGTGGCCACACCAGGGCGGCGCGGCCTGTGCCGGCCGCGCGGCCCTAGTGTGTGGGCCCTCGCGTCGCCCCGACCTACCCTTCCGCCTAGATATAGCCTTCGTCGCTAAACCCCTGTACAGAGCCACGATACGGAAAACCTTCCAGAGACGCCGTCGCGAATCCCATCTCGGGGGATTCAGGAGATCGCCTCGGCACCCGCCGGAGAGGGGAATCATCACCGGAGGGCTCTACATCATCATGCCCGCCTCCGGATTGATGCGTGAGTAGTTCATCCTTGGACTATGGGTCCATAGCAGTAGCTAGATGGTTGTCTTCTCCGCTTGTGCTATCATTGTTTAGATCTTGTGAGCTGCCTAACATGATCAAGATCATCTATTTGTAATGCTACATGTTGTGTTTGGCGGGATCCGATGAATATAGAATATTATTTTAAGTTGCTTATCAATCTATCATATATGTGTTGTTTATGTTCTTGCATGCTCTCCGTTGCTAGTAGAGGCTCTGGCCAAGTTGATACTTGTAACTCCAAGAGGGAGTAATTATGCTCGATAGTGGGTTCATGCCTCCATTGAATCTGGGATCGTGACAGAGGTTCTAAGGTTGTGGATGTGCTGTTGCTACTAGGGATAAAACATCGATGCTTTGTCTAAGGATATTTGTGTTGATTACATTACGCGCCTTACTTAATGCAATTATCTGTTGTTTACAACTTAATACTGGAAGGGGTTCGGATGATAACCTGAAGGTGGATTATTTAGGCATAGATGCATGCTGGATAGCGGTCTATGTACTTTGTCGTAATGCCCTGATTAAATCACATAGTAATCATCATTAATATGTATTGAATCTTTATTTGTCAATTGTACGCCTGTAATTTGTTCACCCAGCATGTTAGTTATCTTATTGGAGAGACACCTCTAGTGAACTGTGGACCCCGGTCCATTCTTTTACATCTGAATACATTCTACTGTCTTTTACTGTTCTTTGCAAACAAACACCATCTTCCACGATATTTTAATCCTTTGTTTTCAGCAAGCCGGTGAGATTGACAACCTCACTGTACGTTGGGGCAAAGTACTTTGATTGTGTTGTGCAGGTTCCACGTTGACTGGTTTCACTGGTGTTGCGCCGCACTACATTCCTCCACCAACAACCTTCACGTGCTTCTTGGCTCCTACTGGTTCGATAACCTTGGTTTCATACTGAGGAAACTTGCGCTGTGCGCATCATACCTTCCTCTTGGGGTTCCCAACGGACGTGTACATCTACGCACAACAAGCATCTCTTTTCTGGCGCCGTTGCCGGGGAGATCAAGACACGCTGCAAGGGGAGTCTCCACTTCCAATCTCTTTACTTTGTTTTTGTCTTGCTTTACTTTATTTTATTTACTGTCTTGTTTGCTACATACTAAAAACACACAAAAAATTAGTTACTTTATTTACTGTCTTGTTTACTTGTTCTATATCAAAACATAAAAAAATTAGTTACTTGTCTTTACTTTATTTGCCTAGTTTACTTTTATCACTATTAAAATGAGTAATCTTGAAGTTGAAGTTCGTTCTTTTAAGCAACAAGGTGGAGAAAGTTTTAAAGATGCTTGGTACAGAATTAGTAATGCTCATCATAGGTGCATTAAGAAACACTCCACTATTATCCTTCTTAGGAACTTTTATGTTGGCTTATCTAGTTGGAATAGGTATGTTCTTGATACTCTTTCGGGAGGTAATTTCCTAGGTACTCCCGCTTTAGAAGCTAGTTGCATCATAGAGAGTCTAGTTGGAATACCACCTGTTAATGAAGTTAAAATTGAAATCTCTCTTGAGGATGTTATGAAAAAATTGGAAACCATAGAGAAATTTTTTCCAAGTATTGAAACTAAATTGGAAATGTTACTTGATAAAACTGATGAACTTGATAAATCCCTAGGAGGAATTGATTAAAGAATTAGTGTCCTAGGAACTTGTGTTGTCCATGATAATCAAACCAATAGGATTGATGAACTTGAAAAATCTATGGGAACCTTGGGTTCAACTTTTTTCTTCAAGTATAAGGAGAAAGCTTATGTGGGTAAAGAGCAAAAATTCATGTATGCCTCTAAGGTGCCTAAACAAAAGAATTATTATAGGCCTAAAATTGATAAAACCCCTAGCACCACCATAGGAAATTTAGATAATGGAGCATCTAAGGTACCCTCTGCAACAAGTTGTGTTTGTAAGAAAAATAATGATGTTGATGCATCATCTCTTGAAAATACTTGATTTGCACTTTCTGCGCCTAGCTGAAAGGCGTTAAAGAAAAGCACTTCTTGGGAGATAACCCATGTTTATTTTGTTACTGTATTGTTGAGTCTTGGAAGTTGTTTACTACTGTAGCAACCTCTCCTTATCATGTTTTTGTGCCAGTAAAGTTTCTATGCTAAAGTTGATGATAGATTTGGATCGCTGCGCAGAAACAGCATTGCTGTCTGTCCCGAATTCTCACAGAGCTCCCTGTAAAAAAATCGAAAAATCTGCAAATTTACGAGCATGATCCTCATATATGTACGCAACTTTCATTAGTTTTGAGTTTTTCCATTTGAGCAAGTTAAGTGCCCCTGCCAGATTCATCTTTACGGACTGTTCTGTTTTTGACAGATTCTGCCTTTTATTTCGCATTGCCGCTTTTGCTATGTTGAATGAGTTTCTTTGTTCCATTAACTTTCAGAAGCTTTGTGCAATGTCCAGAAGTGTTAAGAATGATTGTGTCACCTCTGAATATGTGAATTTTGATTATGCACTAACTCTCTAATGAGTTTGATTGAAGTTTGGTGTGGAGGAAGTTTTCAAGGGTCAAGAGAAGAGGATGATATACTATGATCAAGAAGAGTGAAAGGTCTAAGCTTGGGGATGCCCCTGGTTCATCCCTGCATATTTTAAGAAGACTCAAGCATCTAAGCTTGGGGATGCCCAAGGCATCCCCTTCTTCATCGACAACATTATCAGGTCACTTCTAGTGAAACTATTTTTTATTCCATCACATCTTATGTTCTTTACTTGGAGCGTCGGTTTGTTTTTATTTTTGTTTTGTTTGAATAAAGTTGGATCCCACCATTCTTATATTGGAGATATTACGCTCCGCTTTTTCATATGGAACACTTGTGTTCTTAGTTGTGCTTTAATGTTCATGGCGAAGGCTGAAATTGCTTCGTTAAATTGCTATTTGGTTGGAATGGAAATGTGCATATGGTTTGGATTAACTTGGCAATTGTTTGAGCTCTCATAGATCATGTTTAAGCTCTTGCATCATGTAGTTTAATCTATTAATGAAGAACTACCGTAGCTTGTTTAATTTGGTTTGCATGATTGGTCTCTCTAAGTCTAGATATTTCGGGTAAAATGTTTGAACAACAAGAAAGACAATGTAGAGTCTTATAATGCTTGCAATATGTTCTTGTGTAAGTTTTGCTGTACCTGTTCATACTTGTGTTTGCTTCAAACAACCTTGCTAGCCCAAACCTTGTACTGAGAGGAAATGCTTCTCGTGCATCCAAACACCTTGAGCCAAAACCCATGCCATTTGTGTCCACCATATCTACCTACTATGTGGTATTTTTCTGCCATTCCAAAGTAAATTACTTGAGTGCTACCTTTAAAATTTCATTTCTTTACCTTTACAATATATAGCTCATGGGACAAATAGCTTAAAAACTATTGTGGTGATGAATATGTAGTTATGTGTCTTAATTCTTATAAGTTGCTTGTTGAGCGGTAACCATGTTTCGGGGACGCCATCAACTTTACCTTTGTTGGATATCATGTGAGATGCTATGCATGTTCGTTGTCTGAAGTAAGTGTGATTTCATGATCAAATGGTTTGAGTATGCATATGTTAGAGAAGAACATTGGGCCGCTAACTAAAGCCATGTATCATGGTGGAAGTTTCAGCTTTGACATACAACCTCAATCTCTTATGAGAATATTAACGTTGTTGAATGCTTAAGAATTAAAAGAGGAGTCCATTATCTATTGTCTATGTTGTCCCGGTATGGATGACTAAGTTGAGAATAATCAAAAGACCAATGCGTGCTTTCTCCTTAGACACTTGTACATGCGGCATAGAGGTACCCCTTTGTGACACTTGGTTGAAACATATGTTATGCGATGATAATCCGTGTTTTCCGAGCTAAGTAGGACAAGGTGCGAGCACTATTAGTACTCTATGCATGAGACTTGCAACTTGTAGGAAGTATTATGCATAGCACATATGAATTATTACTACCGTTGACAAAATTGTTTCTATGTTTTCAAAACAAAAGCTCTAGCACAAAAATAGTAATCCATGCTTCCCTCTGTGAAGGCCATTCTTTTACTTTATTGTTGAGTCAGTTTACCCACTTCTCTCTATCTTAGAAGCAAACACTTGTGTTAACTGTGTGCATTGATTTTACATGTTTACTTATTGCACTGTTATATTACTCTATGTTGACAAATATCCATGAGATATACATGTTACAAGTTGAAAGCAATTGCTGAAACTTAATCATCCTTTGTGTTGCTTCAATGCATTCTACTTTGAATTTATTGCTTATGAGTTAGCTCTTATGCAAGTCTTGTTGATACTTGTCTTGAAAGTACTATTCATGAAAAGTTTTGCTATATGATTCATTTGTTTAGTCATTATCTTTGTTAGCAATCTTTTGCTTCATTCATCTCATATGCTTTACAATAATGTTGATCAAGATTATGTTGGTAGCATGTCACTTCAGAAATTATTTGTGTTATCGTTTACCTACTCGAGGCGAGTAGGAACTAAGCTTAGGGATGCTTGATACGTCTCAAACGTATCTATAATTTCTTATGTTCCATGCTACTTTTATGACAATACTTGAATGTTTTATACATACTTTACAGCATTATTATACATTTTTCGGACTAACCTATTAACAAGATGCCGCCACTGTTTTTCTGCTGTTTTTGGTTTCAGAAATCCTAGTAAGGAAATATTCTTAATTGGACGAAATCAACGCCTAGGGTCCTATTTTTACACGGCTTCCAAGACCGAAGAATGAAGTGGGGCACGAGGTAACACACACCAGTGCGGCATGGCTCGGCCCCGGCGCGCGCCTAGTGTGGGGCTCCTCGCCGCCGACCTACCCTTCCGCCTACATATAGCCTTCGTCGCGAAACCCCTGTACCGGAGCCACGATACGGAAAACCTTCCGGGACGCCGTCGCAAATCCCATCTCGGGGATTCAGAGAGATCGCCTCGGCACCCTGAAGGGGGAATCATCACCGGAGGGCTCTACATCATCATGCCCGCCTCCGGATTGATGCGTGAGTAGTTCATCCTCTGACTCTGGGTCCATAGCAGTAGCTAGATGGTTGTCTTCTCCGCTTGTGCTATCATTATTTAGATCTTGTGAGCTGCCTAACATGATCAAGATCATCTATTTGTAATGCTACATGTTGTGTTTTGGGATCCGATGAATATAGAATATTATGTTAAGTTGATTATCAATCTATCATATATGTGTTGTTTATGTTCTTGCATGCTCTCTGTTGCTAGTAGAGGCTCTGCCAAGTTGATACTTGTAACTCCAAGAGGGAGTAATTATGCTCGATAGTGGGTTCATGCCTCCATTGAATCTGGGATCGACAATAGGTTCTAAGGTTGTGGATGTGCTGTTGCTACTAGGGATAAAACATCGATGCTTTGTCTAAGGATATTTTTGTTGATTACATTACGCGTCATACTTAATGCAATTATCTGTTGTTTACAACTTAATACCGAAGGGGTTCGGATGATAACCTGAAGGTGGATTATTTAGGCATAGATGGCCGGATAGCGGTCTATGTACTTTGTCGTAATGCCCCGATTAAATCACATAGTAATCATCGTTGATATGTATTGAATCTTTATTTGTCAATTGCCCGCCTGTAATTTGTTCACCCAAGATGTTAGTTATCTTATTGGAGAGACACCTCTAGTGAACTGTGGACCCCGTCCATTCTTTACATCTCAATACATTCTACGTTTCATCGTTCTTTGCAAACAAACACCATCTTCCACTCGATGTTTAATCCTTTGTTTTCAGCAAGCCGGTAAGATTGACAACCTCATCGTTACGTTGGGGCAAAGTACTTTGATTGTGTTGTGCAGTTCCACGTTGGCGGTTTCACGTGTTGTCGCACTACATTCCTCCACCAACAACCTTCACGTGCTTCTTGGCTCCTACTGGTTCGATAACCTTGGTTTCATACTGAGGGAAACTTGCTGCTGTGCGCATCATACCTTCCTCTTGGGGTTCCCAATGGACGTGTACATCTACGCGCAACAAGCATACTTTATTCTATCAATTGCCCAGCTGTAGTTTGTTTACCCAGCATGGTATTTAAATTTACGGAGAGTCACCTCTAGTGTACTGTGGACCCCGGTCCTTTCTTTTACACTGACCCAATCATCTTGTTTCGTTTACTTACTGCAAGCATTGTTCTCTTTAATTTCACTGTAAACAAACATCTCTTTCCACACTATACATTTTATCCTTTGTGTTCAACAAAACCTGTGAGATTGCACTACAAGAAAAGTTCTGATAGACAACGTTCCAAAATCGTCAACTAAGGGGCATTTTTCGTCGCCTATGGGCCTAACCCGACGATATGGGTTCTGTTGTCGAAACTGCGTCAGGCAAAGTCCAACGACGATTTTTTCGGTCCGTCGCGCTTGGCGCTTTCCGCCACGGAAAATCGGACCATGGAAGTGTTTCCGGAGCCCGTTGACTGCGACGTCATGCAAACGACACGTGGCGACGCCGTTAATCGGCAACTGCGTTAACCGCTGAAACCCCGTGGTAGATGGTAGGCCCACACGAGGCCTGCCACGTCTTAAGCGGGCCGGCCGATGACATAGTTTGACCGGTCAACTATATAGCCGGGCGGTCCATTAGTTACGTGGGCCGGGCCTAACCTCTAATGTTGATCGGTCAAAGGTAAATGGGCGGCCCATTTAACAAGTGGGGTCCCCCTTAAAAGGGGGCCACCCAAGAAGCAAGTGGGCCGGCCAAAACACAGTGTGACTATCCCGTTAAAAGGCCGGCCCATTTAGTGTGTGGTCCACCATATAGCAAGTGGGCCGGCCAACAAGCCCGGGCCAAAAACACATGGTGGGTCCCACTATCCTGTTAAAGGGCCGGCCATTTAGTATGTGGGGTCCACAATATAGCAAGTGGGCTGGCCCACCAAGATAGTGGCCGCCAAAACACATGTGGGTCCCACATTCCTGTTAATGGGCGGGCCATTTGTTATGTGGGGTCCACCATACAAGTGGGCCGGCCAACAAGATAGTGGGCCGGGCCAAAAACATAGGTGGGTCCCACCTTCCTATTAAAGGGCCGGCCCATTTACCATGTGGGACCACCATATAGCAAGTGGGCTGGCCCAACAAGATAGGCCGCCAAAAGCACAAGTGGGCCCCACTTTCCGTTAAAAGGCGCCCAATTAGTATGTGGGGTCCACCAGATAGCAAGTGGGCCCCCAACAAGATAGTGGGCCGGGCCAAAAACACAGTGGGTCCCACTTTCCTCTTGAAGGGCCGGCCCGTTTAGTATGTGGGTCCACCACAAAGCAAATGGGCTGGCCCAACTAATTAGTGGGCCGACCCAGTAGTGGGTGGGGACCACCTTAAAGCAAGTGGGCCAGGCCAATTAGAGTGTGGGGTCCACCGTAACTCACATGGGCTGGCCCAAGAAGTAAGTGGGCCAGCCCGTTTAGTTGCCGTTTATATGCCGGCATAATATGCGCTTTAGGATTTTGCGGGCAGGCACATATGTGATTTCGATTAATTGGGCCGTTTAAGGGATGGGAATTCGTGATTTAGATACTGAGAATATTTACGCAGCATTGATTTCTCGGATAGCTCACTTACCACAAGCACCAAAGAAAAAATGCGCGAAAGAACTATAAAAACTAACTAAATATTACATCAGCTGCAAGGCATTGAAAAATATATTACAGAACCCAGAGAAATTGAATGGTAATTAAACCTAGCAATACAATGAAGCGATCCGGCAATCTTTTAAGTTGTCCATGCAGCACCTATATCTGAAACAAAGACATTACAAGTTAAGACAACAACAATGGCAAAGACACTACAATATTGTTTGCCAAAGAATTTGGAACTCATCATTTCGCCGTTATAACAAGATCATTGTAATGCGCACAATAAGCAAACAAAGAGTGCATGCCGCATACCAACAGCCAATATAACAGAGCATGTTAGAATGAAACAGCAGACTTACTACTGTCGAGTCCCATGCAAACCAACATGTTCAGGGAGTACAAAATTGGCATGAACAACATAGTAGCAGGCTATAAATTTTGTAACAACGACGAGCAAGATGAAGTTATGATGGCTACATCTACAGAGCAGGGAATGTAAACCAAAAATAGAAGTTACGATGGCAAAAGCTAAAGAGGAGGGAATGTGAACCAACATGTGCCAAGTGCAATTACTTCATTTTGGCCGTGAACTAAATAATACTCCTGAACTTATAGTGAAGGGGATGCAAATCAAGATGTTTCGGGATATAAACTTGTAATGAGCAACACATAGAGGATAGTTAATGCTGGAGCTTAGGATGGACCAGATACAGAATATAGTGGGATCACCTGTGAACTTGTATAAGAGGGAATGCAAACCAATATGTTCAGCTTTCCATATGTGAGCGTCATGCCAAGTCAGAGAAACAAGTCAATAATGCAGCTTTTGAAGAACAAGATGGCACGCAAAATTATTATCTAGTAGTATGACAAGTTTATTTGTACTACAGGCTAGATAGCAGAGTGATAGCATGCCAAACTAAGTCCTTACTTTGTTAGCTTACAATGAACTAGATACAAAACAATGGCATCACCTGTAGTACAGGGAATGCAAGCCAACATGTTCATGGAGTAAAAAATTGGCACAAACAACATAGTAGCAGGCCATAATTTTTATAACAACGACTGAGCAAGATAAAGTTATGATGGCTAGATCTACAGAGCAGGGAATGTAAACCAAATATAGAAGTTACGATGCCAAAAGCTATAGAGCAGGGAATGCGAACCAACATGTGCAATTACTTAAAATTGGCCATGAACTAAATAATAGCAGGATGTTACTATAATACCTATAATTTTTGTAACAACGACTGAGCAAGATAGAAGTTATGATGGCTACATCTACAGAGCAGGGAATGCAAACCAAAATGTTCAATCGCTTAAAGTTAGCAATGAAGTAGAAAATAGCAACGTGTTACGGTCATAGCTAGAATGAACTAAAAGAGCTTCAGACAAACAAGAAACTGAACCCAGAACATGGCGCTAAAACAAGGGACTTACATTAGGAGAAGCACTCTGTGGGAGTCACAGATCTTCCTGGGGTTGATAGATCCGGTGATGAAGTACGCTACATGTGCTACTTGGGGTTGGAGAGACGGCCATTACACTTCATGGTTACTCATCTCATCTGCAAAAACGTAACGGCGCGTCGTTAGCACAAACAGGTTCCCCAAGATTAAACAAGAACTTGCAGGCAAGCAATAGAAAAGCGACAGTAGAAGAGTTTAGATCATGCACGCGCCGGTGAAGCAGATCCGGTTCATGCACAGCGGTGTCGGTGAGCAAGATCCGATGCGGTGGACGACGGATCCGGCGCCCAGCGGGGTGGACGATACCGCAGCTGAAGCGACTGCGGTAGACTGCTGGATGAGCATATGGTTTCGAGGTTCGGCGGGGATGATCCGGTCCGGTTGATGACGGCGTCGATGAAGCGGCTCCGGCAGGCAGCCGGATGACGAGGATCGCGAGGCCTCGGTAGGCCAGTGGAAGTCCCGGGGATGTTCCGGGCGGTGGTCGGGAGGTGGGAGAGAGGACTTGGGAAGTTCCGGTGGGTGGTCCGAGGGAAATGAATTTTTTGGGAGGGTTTCCGGGCTAGGGAGGTGGTGATCCAAAAAATGACGGGCAGACCCCCACCAACCGACTTTGCTGTCATCTCCACAGGGGTAGAATGGGAATTTGGAAGCGTGTGAAATTTTTGTATTTTGTGGGCGGGAGTTTTGCCGCTATGAGATTTTGAATTTGGCCACCGTCCAAGTATAATGATAAAAAATTGTGAGACCGTACTAGTACCTCTGTTCAAGGCCGAGTGCAAAATCAAATCATCATCACCTTGAAAATTTGTTACCAACTTACCATGATCATGATCTACCTCTGAAAATGGGCGCATCCACTAAAACTTGCAAAGTATAATGATACAAATTTGTGAGACCGTACTAGTACTTATGTTCAAGGTCGAGTGCAACATCAAATCATCATTATATTGAAAATTGTGTTACCATGATCATGATATTTCTCTGAATTTGGCGCAACCGCTAAATCTCGCAAAGGATAATGATAAAAAAAGGTGAGATTGTACTAGTTCTTATGTTCAAGGCCGAGTACAAGATCAAATCATCATCACGTTGAAATTTGTTACAATGATCATGACATATCTCTAAAATTAGTGCATCCGCTAAATCTTGCACGTGGCGCATCTCGGTGCGGAGCAACAAGTCGGTGCTATCAAGGTTGAGGCGTCGGTAGCGTCATCGGGCTCTCATCTCTTGATAGATCTTCTACATGGCGCGGCGCACCACCCGCCGATAAGCAGTCACATGTGAGACCGAGGTGGAGACGTCCCCGGCATCCTCGAGGCGCGTCCGCCCTTCTACGAGCCAGCGTCGACTCAAGGTATGAATCCATGTGGTGTCTTAGATTTATTGTTCTTCTCTTATGATTATTTTGAGCCGAACATGTGTGCTCTTTCTCTGAATATATTGCTTGAAAAGCTACCAAGTTACTTAAATTCACTTTGTTCTTAATCTTGCGAGCTAATATTGTTATTTTTAATGAACGGTGGTGTGCGCAAGCAGAGTTATTTGTGGATGTGTTGAGCTGTTAGGCATAAGTCGAAATCCTCATCTAAACGAGGCCTCAGATTAACACATAAAAAAGGTGTTCAATCTCGCCCACAATACCCTCTTCTTTCCTCTCCCTTTATTGGAACTTGTTTTGCAGACAAGGAAAGTGGCACGTGTAATGTGAGTAAAACCCTCTTAGCCAAAATCATCTACGAGCAAGATTTTCTATATTGTAGATGCCCCAATTGACTCTCATCCCCAAAGTAGTTTTTTTATGTCAGTATAGACTTCTTTACTGGATGTATACTATCGTACATGGCATGCATTTGCCTAATGAGCAACATTGTATTGCTATTCTAGCCAACCTGATCGATATGTCAAGCTTCATGCACGAGATGCCATGTTTAATTTACTCCCTCGCTCTGATCCATATTTCTTGATGTGAAATGAATGTGAATCGGAGGGAGTACTTTTCTTAGATAGTACTATATCATTTCAAAAAAAGTACTACTACATCACAAATGCATCAAAAGAGTACTACATCACAAGACCACCACGGTTGTACTAGTAGAGTTTAATGCTGAACTTCCAAAGGGATTAAGATTACACATATGAACTTTAAACATGACCAGGAGCATGAGGGCCAGCAGCAGGGGCGTTGACGTGGAGCAAGCTAGGCAAGACGTAATTCTGGAGGAAGAGGCCATATGATGCGTACTTGGCCTTGGTTGCAGGGCGGTGTTTCCCCCTATGTACTTAGGCCTACACCCATCGCATGTTGGATCAGGCTGTGGATGTCCTTCTAGAGAAATTTGCCACATAATGGGCAAAATAGCTCCCCGCGCATGCAGAAACGAATTTCACCACCCTTCAGCCGCTTGAGAACATAGCGGCTTTTCCGGTCCCTGCGCACCTTGTTGTTGTCCATGTCATCAGAATACTCCTATGAATTATTAAGTACTACATAATCAGGTTTTTTATGACAGATCGAATAAATACTCCACTAACATAATCAAACCTTAGAAACCCTAAAATTAAATGTGTAGAACAAGTAAATGGCAGAAGAAATCGTAATAAATCATGAGAAACCCTATGAACAACCATGAACATTAGCCACAACAATTGCAAGTCCACTAAGTATGAACACATAAATTGATTATATGACTACATGGCAGATTAGTCGAAATTAAACTAGAATCTGATCTTACGAATCGTAGAATCAATTACATCTACAAGAACAAGGTAGGATATCAAATCAATCAAGAACCAGGCTCGTGCAAACCATGTGAACAGCAATATGACACAAAGAGGGTTGGGACAGTTTCGGTAAAAGAGAAGTACCTCCTCGTCATCACCCTCAACATCCTCCTGGAACTGAACGTTTGGGCCGAAATCGTCGAAGGGGTCGAGGTTCGCGTCCAGCATCGGGCCTAGGAAGACCTCGCCGTGGTGGCCTGCAACGCCGTGCACATCTTCGGCGGGATAAACAACGTTGGTATCCACCTTCTGCTCGACGGCCAGGACGCCCGTTTCGACCGAGGTCGAAGAACCAGACAAGCAGAGGAGACGAGCGGCATGGGTGCCCGGTGAAGCCTCACCCGTCGTGACGGCCAGGATGCCCATTTCGACCGAGGTCGAAGAATCCGACAAGCAGAGGAGACGAGCGGCTTGGGTGCCCGGTGAAGCCTCACCCACCACGACGGCCACTACCGTAGAGGCATCCTCTGCGTGGGCGGTCGCCTATTGCTCCGCCTCGTATGCAATACCTATCTTCATGCTGTTGTGGTTGGAAACGGGAAAGTCGATGCCTCAGAGGTGCGGTGAGTGGATGGGGGTTTTCACAGTGTGGGGGAGGCAAGTTGGGGGAGTGGAGAGGACGAGCTCGCGAGAGATGATGAGGCCGATTATGTTATAGCCTCCGACTCCCTGTATCCAGTAGTGGACGCGTGAAGTCATGCATGTACTCGACTTTCCACTTTCTGGGAGACGTGTACGAAACTTTTTTTTGGACCATTTAACTTCATGTGGGACTCATGTATACCAATACTTCCAAACGTCATAAGTAATTCAAAATCATTCAGAATAATATGAGACCTTAACATTTTATTTTTTGTGTCAGATATTGTCTATGAAAAATAACATCCTTCAAAAAATAAATCGCCTATGCCAATCCGATCATGCCCGTCTACTCCAACTAGCTTCCTCGAGTAATTTGTCACCTTACATTCTTAAAATGAACCAAAATTTGGCACAGGGGTGCATCATCACATGGAAAATGATGTTACCATTCTGTCTTCCCATTTTTTTTTGAATTTTTCAAAATTGTCATGCCCTAACGGAAAAAATGTACTCCTTCTAAGAAGCATGTATCAGAATGGCATTACCAAAACCTAGGGGTGGGGTGGGGGGGGGCACATGGTGGTGTGATGATACATCACATTTGGACCACACAACACCATTTGGACCAACCAAAAAAAAACACCCTACACAAACCCTGGTCAAAACTAGTTTGACCAATATTACAAAAGTTGTACGGAGTACATAATTCAGAAACCGTCAGAAATATACGAAGCATTCACGAGTCCCCAAAGTCAGTGACTTTGAGTCACTTACAACTGTGGTCCACATATCAGTCACCCAAAGTCATGGCAAAGTCAGCTTGGCAAAGTCACCGACAGACAAAGCAAGCAGTGAATGATAACTCCGTAGCACTGAAAAGACATCTCACAGAAAAGGCTAGTACTACCTTTTCTTCCCGGATAAGCAAAAATAGCTGATCGGTACTGACGAAATGCACCAGGTCCGCAATGTACTCCAGCTATAAGTGAAGCATGCCTACCACTGAAGAGGAAATTCAAGATTCCACCAGATCCCCATATCACTCTTTTGCATAAAACACGGACATATCTTTTGCACAATTCACCACTTGTTGGTCTAATCTATCGCAGCTTCCATCAGTTGGTCATCCAATTAACGATTTAACGGATTAGAAAAATAAGCGGTGGAATTAGAAGTACTAGTAGCGAAATGTGCAAAATATACCGCCCTTCCCGAGGGGGTTTGTCCAGAAGAGGGCCGGATGACAATGTCCCGGGTGCATCCAGAAACGAGAGGGGTAGTTTCTAATACATGTAAGAAATTATTTTACAAAAAGGTACATATTAAGTAGTACAACTATTAGTACAGTACTACTATTTCGAGGGAAAATGCCATGTCGTGCGACCTCTAATCAATGAGTAGAAGTTGTAGGTGCGCCTAACATGCATTGCTGAAAGCTGGTTCCGCTGGAATTTGAGCTCAGCCGGGGCGGATTCTGCGAAGTTCGCCCGACGTCACTCATGTATCCCACCAAACTGCTCACTTCTTTCAATGTCTCTTCTCTTTCACTGCAGCTCTCCAACATCAGGTGCATCAACTTATCTTGTGCCTTCTGCCTCTCGAGAAGGGCAAGGATGGCGATGTCAGCATATTCAAGGTTCAACTTTTGGAGCTGTACTTTATCCTGAAGAAGGATTTTGTACTCTATATCAGACTTGTCTCTGTCGAGGCACACAGTCTTGAGTATGCTGCTGGCTTTCTCCGCTGATGCTTTCTGCTTAATCAGCTCGTTCTTCAACATATCGCGCTCATTTCGAAGGCTGCAAATGAGCTCCACAAGAGTTTTCGAATTCTTCTTCTTGGCAGCCAAATCGTCTCGGAGGCGATCACACTCTAAGCTGAGCTCCTCGTTTTTTTCCATCAAGATGGCGACAGTGGTGTCGATAGTCGGCGCCGCTTCCTTCAGGGCGAAATCATCGGTAGCAAGTAAGCGCAAAGGAAGAAGAAGAAGAAGAAGAAGATAATACCAGTGCTTGGTGCTACCTCATTTCGCCGGGGTAGGGCCGGGTTGAAATCATCGGACGACGATGATTCCTTGGTCGTGGAAGTTGGTGCAGTAGGGGCGTCGTTGGAACTTCCAACCCTTTAAGATGTATAACCATAGAGACTCTTAAAGAGCTTGAGCCCGGGCAAGAAGAAACGAAAGTACATGGCGAAGGAAACTAACCCGGTGAGCACAGCACGGACGCGTTTCGGCGGCGGCGGCAGCGGCGGCGACGGCGAGCCCACTTGGTTTCTGGAACCGTCTCTCGAAATTTCGAGCCGGCGTTTTTTATCCGCGTACTTGACCGCCGGCGACCTGAAGTTTGAACACATTAATTGCTGGAGGAGAGAGCGACGAAAGAAACGAAAGTACATGGCGAAGGAAACTAACCCGGTGAGCACAGCACGGACGCGTTTCGGCGGCGGCGGCGGCGACGGCGAGCCCACTTGGTTTCTGGAAGCGTCTCTCGAAATTTCGAGCCGGCGTTTTTTCTCCGCGTACTTGACCGCCGACGACCTGAATTTTGAAGACATTGCTGGAGGAGAGAGCGACGAACAAATGTTTGTTAGGTGGAGAGAGGAAGAAAGTGAATGGAACGAGAGAGTTTAGCGTTTTGCCCTTATAGTCATAGTCGCTAACCGTGACGCGGGAAGGTTGGTCGTCGGCGTTTAATGGTCTCCCGCGTGGAAACCGAGGCGGCCACGAGGCAGCGGCTGGCCACGCGGCGTCCAGTCGCCTACGCCGCCGTAAATGAGGGTAGTTGCCTACCACCACCAGGTGACATGCACCTTTTGCATGTCACCGTGTGACATGCGGCCTAAATTCAAATTTAAAACATTGCGAAAAAAATCATGCATCCGGTGACATGCCCATGGCATGCCACCGATGAAGAGTTCCGTGCCATGCACTCTGGCACTCTGCGCCGTCTTGGATCAGAAAATGAGCGAAGAACGAGGACGAGGCACTAGTTCAAATTTAGGATGAAGTTTAAGATTTATTTTGGTTTAAATTAGATTAGAGGGAGTAGTACTCTTACTTTATTACTCGTACTTGTGTTAATGTAGTAGTATTATTATGGTGGTGTACTTGCGTTCGTGTACTTGTTTCAGCTGTTTTGGTGAAGGAGACATGCATCACCTTTTTTGGTGATATATCTAGTCGTCATGTAGCCCTCTACCATGTACTATTTTTGCTATGAATATATGTGGTATTGATTGTCAAAAAAAAAACCCCAAGATCCTGAAAAACTGTTGGTCTATCCCGAGAAACGAGGAGGTTTAAGGAAACGAGGAGTCCAGCGCGTGCGGAAGGAGCTTTAATCGTGCGAGCATGCAGGGGCAAAATGAGGAAACTAGCGATTACTTTCTCTCCTGCCAGTCTTATACCTTAATAAATGGGCAAACTGAGCACGTTGTAGCTAATCCTTTTATTAATTAAACAGCTATATTAGTCAATAAGATTGCCTTATGTTTTTCCTCAGTTTTCGCCAAGCCCTTATTTGTAACCCGCAGAAGGAGCTCAGACGGGAGGATTCCAGTTTAGTTGACCGTTCCGTGCTGACGTGTGGGGCTAGTAGAAAGGGACCGCGTGGGACAGGACGAGACCGCGTTTGGTTGTACGTGAGCAGGAGCTGGGTTCTGTCTCTCTCGGCGCGAATTGGCATTTTTAAGAGCACCTTTTCCCCCTCTGTCTCTTTGTCTTTATTAACCAAATTAGTATCAAATCTAGAGAAGCTTGCATTTCTGTCTTTCTTCAATTATTTGTGCCTTTTGGCCCTCGTTGTTTGCCCAATATGGCAGCAAATCTAGTACTCCCTCTGGTCCATATGTATGTAGTTAAATCTAGAAGCAAATCTCCAGGGTAATGTACTCCGTACGACAAATTCGCAGTAATAGTAAATCGAGAAAACAAAGTAGGGCCAACAAAATATACTCCAGTAGAATAGGGATAGATAATAGGGATCCCTCCCTAGATAATAAGCTGCATACACAGCAGCCAACAGGTTCGAGGTTCTTCACAACACCATCATACTAACAACATAACAACAAGGGATCCCTAGCTAACAACAAAATAGAAGCTGCTTTGCAGCAGCAGCAGCACACGTCCGGGACTCCGCCTACCCCATCTGCCTCCACTTGTTGCTCCCCTTGGGAGCCTTGGGCTTGAGCGGAGGCATGCGCCCGGCGGAGATCTCCACCCGCTGGATGCTGCGGAGGTGCATGCCGAGCGCCATGTGCTTGGCGCGGAAGGAGTGGGGGTTCACCGACGCGCCGACCTTGGGGTTGGTGTTGCCGATGTTCTCGGCATGCGTGAGGAGGCAGTTGAAGTCAGTGCGGCCGAGCCTCCTAGTGCAGAAGGGGCACCTGTAGACACCCTTGGCGAAGTAGGAGACGTACTGGCCGACCTGCAGCCTCCGCAGCACCTGGCGAGTCTTGACGTCATGGTGCTCGTCGTCGCTGCCGACGTCGCTGCCAGACAGCTGATCCATATCAAACGGGAACTATTAGTGAATGAGATGCAACGATGACTAACGTGCATGATAACAAAGTAAGGAAAAACAGAGCCAGCCTCAGTTAGAGTGGACACGATTATATGTCTACAGGGATGGTGTTAGCGAACCATAGCTCATGCACAACAGATTTGTACACAGCAATGGTTCGCTGAACCCACTCTGTAAAAATTTGTGCCCAACGATTCATCATAGGCAAAGAAACAGATTCCAGATCTGATTTTGAACAGATTCCAGAATATTTGCAAAATTAAACGGTTGATATCTTTTGATTCCTGCATAAAATAACTGACTGAGATCCCATAAATTAACTGATTGAGATCCCATTATTACTTGCATAAATTAACCGAACGGCCGAACTCCAAATCTTAAACGAAATCAAGAAGGGATCAAAGCAAAATGGAATAAAATCGGCGCAAATATTAACCCAATACTCAACCATCTACAGATCGGCACTAATAGTTACTAGGGAACCAGCAAAAATAGGGTTCAAAAAGGAATGGGGGAACAAAAAAGGGAGCAAACCATAGTTACCTCGTTCCATGGGTCGTCCATGAAGGTGTCGTAGGGGTTCGGAGGCGAGATGTACGGCACCGGCTCATAGGGGTCCCATCCCGGCGGGATACGACCGCCACCGGCGGCGGCGACGGCCTTTGAGGGGACGACGTCGAAGAGGGAGGCGTCGCGCTTGGAGCCGACGGCGTCATGGACGATGGGATTCGCATTCTCCATGTCCATCTCGCCTGCAGAGAGGGAGAGGGTTTTTTGCTTTGGAGAAGATGATGGGACGTGAGAGGCGGCGTTGCATGAGCGAGTGAGAGTGACAGAGATAGTGCGAGGAGGCGTCTATAAAGGCGAGGGGTGGTTAATGCGACCCGCGTCCTACGCGTCCACCATTTAACGTCTGCACGTCTTGGGCTTCTGCAACGCGACACGCGTCCACAATTGCACGTCTTCGACTTCTGCACCGCGACTCGCGTCAGTACCCGTCAACAATTGCACGTCTTCCACTTCTGCACCGCAACACGCGTACTCGAGTCTAACCCTGGAAATTTAGATATACTCTCGAGTCTTATACTGTAGCATTTTTTGTGTGCTCGGTTTTCCCCTTGAGTACTAATACTGGCTAGTGCAATATACTCAGTTTTACCTCAAGTGCCTGGTCAACAGAGAGTCAACAAATGGGATTAACTAGTTAAATGAGTCAACAAATGGGATTATCAGTTCGTTTTCACGTGTTAAACTTGTCTAAATATTGGTCAAACCAAGGATTTGACCAAGATTCAATGGGCAAAAATTAAAAAAATCAGAAAAATGAAAAACCAAAGCACATAGTCTTCTTATGTCATATAGTAAGCATTAAAGGTGATAAACAAGGTCTACACATATTCAAACCATACAAATCATGTATCTACTCCCTAACCCCTAAACTCTGTCTTAAAGTCAAGCATGAAGAGAAGTGGTTTTGGGTTTCAAACATGGAAATTTCAAAAACCTCCCAAAAACTTCATTTTAGAGTGACTAAGAAGGATACATGCTCCCTTTCATTTTCATGTTTTAAACTTGTTTAAATCTTGCAAACCTAGGATTTGACCAAGATTCAAATGGGCATTAAAATTTAAAAATCAGAAAAATGAAAAACCAAAGCACATAGTGTTCTTATGTCATATAGTAAGCATTAAAGTTGATAAACAAGGTCTAGACATATTCAAACCATACAAATTATGTATCTACCCCCTAAACTCTGTCTTATGAAGTCAAGCATGAAGAGAACTGGTTTTGGGTTTCAAACATGGAAATTTCAAAAACTCCCAAAAAATTCATTTTAGAGTGACTAAGAAGGATACATGCTTCCCTGGTCATTTTCATGTTTTAAACTTGTTTAAATCTTGGTCAAACCTAGATTTGACCAAGATTCGATGGGCATCAAAATTTAAAAAAATAAGAAAAATGAAAAACCAAAGCACATAGTTTTCTTATGCCATATAGTAAGCATTCAAGTTGATAAACAAGGTCTATACATATTTAAACCAGACAAATCATGTATCTATAACCCTAAACCTTAAACTCTGTCTTATGAAGTCTAGCATGAAGAGAAGTCGTTTTGGGTTTCAAACATGGAAATTTCAAGAACATCCCAAAAGCTTCATTTTAGTGTGACTAAGAAGGATCAAGGCTTACCTTTTCATTTTCATGTTTTAAACTTGTTTAAATCCTGGTCAAATATAGGTTTGACCAAGATTCAAATGGGCATAAAATAAAAATATAGAAAAATGAAAAACCAAAGCACATAGTCTTCTTATGTCATATAGTAAGCATTAAAGTTGATAAACAAGGTCTAGTCTTATTCAAACTATACAGTCATGTATCTACCCGCTAACCCCTAAACTCTGTCTTATGAAGTCTAGCATGAAGAGAAGTCGTTTTGGGTTCAAACATGGAAATTTCAAGAACATCCCAAAAGCTTCATTTTAGTGTGACTAAGAAGGATCAAGGCTTACCTTTTCATTTTCATGTTTTAAACCTGGTTAAATCTAGGATTTGACCAAGATTCAAATGGGCATAAAATAAAAAAATAGAAAAATGAAAAACCAAAGCACATAGTCTTCTTATGTCATATAGTAAGCATTAAAGTTGATAAACAAGGTCTAGACTTATTCAAACTAGACAAATCATGTATCTATCCGCAAACCCCTAAACTCTATCTTATGAAGTCAAGCATGAAGAGAAGTGCATGGTTTTGGGTTTCAAACATGGAAATTTCAAAAATCCCAAAAAATTCATTTTAGAGTGACTAAGAAGGATACATGCTTCCCTTTTCATTTTCATGTTATATACTTGTTTAAATCTTGGTCAAACCTAGGATTTTACCAAGATTCAAATGTGCATCAAAATTCCAAAAAAAAAAAAAAAACACATAGTTTTCTTATGTCATATAGTAAGCATTAAAGTTGATAAACAAGGTCTAGACATATTCAAACAAGAAAAATCATGTGTCTACCCCCTAACCCTAAACTCTGTCTTATGTAGTCAAGCATGAAGAGAAGTGCTTTTGGGTTTCAAACATGGAAATTTCAAAACCACCCAAAAGCTTTATTTTAGAGTGACTAAGAAGGATCCATGCTTATCTTTTCATTTTCATATTTTAAACTTGTTTAAATCATTGTCAAACCTAGGATTTGACCAAGATTCAAATGGGCATAAAATTAAAAAAATCAGAAAATTGAAAAACTAAAGCACATAGTCTTCTTATGTCATATATATAGTAAGCATTTAAAAGATGATAAATAAGGTCAAGACAATTCAAATAATACAAATCATGTATCTACCCCTAACCCTAAACTCTATCTTATGAAGTCAAGCATGAAGAGAAGTGGTTTTTGGTTTCAAACACAAAAATTTCAAAAACCTCCCAAAAGCTTCATTTTAATTAGACTAACTTATTAATTATGAAGGATCCAGGATTGATTACCTTTTCATTGTCATGTTTTAAACTTGTTTAAATCTTGGTCAAACCTGGGATTTGACCAAGATTCGAATGGGCATAAAAATTAAGAAAAAAATCGTAAGAATGAAAAACCAAAGCACATAGCCTTCTTATGTCATATAGTAAGCATTCAAATTGATAAACAAGGTCTAGACATATTCAAACCAGAAAAATCATGTATCTACCCCTAACCCTAAACTATGTCTTATGAAGTCAAATGCTTACTATATATATGACATAAGAAGACTATGTGCTTTAGTTTTTCAATTTTCTGATTTTTTTAATTTTATGCCCATTTGAATCTTGGTCAAATCCTAGGTTTGACAATGATTTAAACAAGTTTAAAATATGAAAATGAAAAGATAAGCATGGATCCTTCTTAGTCACTCTAAAATAAAGCTTTTGGGTGGTTTTTGAAATTTCCATGTTTGAAACCCAAAAGCACTTCTCTTCATGCTTGACTACATAAGACAGAGTTTAGGGTTAGGGGGTAGACACATGATTTTTCTTGTTTGAATATGTCTAGACCTTGTTTATCAACTTTAATGCTTACTATATGACATAAGAAAACTATGTGCTTTGTTTTTTCATTTTTTTATTTTTTTGGAATTTTGATGCACATTTGAATCTTGGTAAAATCCTAGGTTTGACCAAGATTTAAACAAGTATATAACATGAAAATGAAAAGGGAAGCATGTATCCTTCTTAGTCACTCTAAAATGAATTTTTTGGGAGTTTTTTGAAATTTCCATGTTTGAAACCCAAAACCATGCACTTCTCTTCATGCTTGACTTCATAAGATAGAGTTTAGGGGTTTGCGGATAGATACATGATTTGTCTAGTTTGAATAAGTCTAGACCTTGTTTATCAACTTTAATGCTTACTATATGACATAAGAAGACTATGTGCTTTCGTTTTTCATTTTTCTATTTTTTTTTATTTTATGCCCATTTGAATCTTGGTCAAATCCTAGATTTAACCAGGATTTAAACAAGTTTAAAACATGAAAATGAAAAGGTAAGCCTTGATCCTTCTTAGTCACACTAAAATGAAGCTTTTGGGATGTTCTTGAAATTTCCATGTTTGAAACCCAAAACCACTTAAGACAGAGTTTTTGGTTAGGCGTAGATACATGATTTTTCTTGTTTGAATATGTCTAGACCTTGTTTATCAACTTGAATGTTTATGACATAAGAAGGCTATATATGTGCTTTGGTTTTTTTCATTTTTTCGAATTTTTTATGCCCATTTAAATATTGGTCAAATCCTAGGTTTGACCAAGGTTTAATCAAGTTTAAAACATGACAATGAAAAGGTAAGCATGAATCCTTTCTCAGTCACTCTAAAATGAAGGTACTTGAAATTTTTATGTTTGAAACACAAAACCCCAGTTCTCTTCATATGTTTGACTTCATAAGACAAAGTTTAGGGTTAGGGGTAGATATGATACATGATATTTCTGGTTTGAATATGTCTAGACCTTGTTTATCAACTTGAATGCTTACTATATGACATAAGAAGGCTATATATGTGCTTTGGTTTTTCATTTTTTTATTTTTTTTGAATTTTTACGCCCGTTTGAATCTTGGTCAAATCCTAGGTTTGACCAAGGTTAAAACAAGTTTAAAAAATGGCAATGAAAAGGTAAGCATGGATCCTTCTTAGTCACTCTAAAATGAAGCTTTTGGGAGGTTTGTGAAATTTCCATGTTTGAAACCCAAAATCACTTCTCCTCATACTTAACTTCATAAGACAGAGTTTAGGGTTAGGGGGTAGATACATGTTTTGTGTGTTTTGAATATGTCTAGACCTTGTTTATCAACTTGAATGCTTACTATATGACATAAGAATACTATGTGCTTTGGTTTTTCATTTTTCTGATTTTTTTAATTGTTAAACCCATTTGAATCTTGGTCAAATCCTAGGTTTGAGCAAGATTTAAACAAGTTTAAAACATGAAAATGGAAAGCTAAGCATGAATCATTCTTAGTCACTCTAAAAATCTTTCGGTCTGCAGAAGAGTCGAATCTGCAATCAGTAGTTACAAAAGCGACCCACCTTAGGGATGGATAATAAGACTTGGGCAATATAAACGTTGATACTTACTTTGTGATACTAAAATATATGTATCTAGACATATTTCAGTTGTAGATACATCCATTTTAACATCAAGTAATATGGATCGGAGGACTAGCTAAAGAACAATGAGAGGCAGTGTTTCTCTCCCCCAGCCTACTTGGCGGAGTGGCCCTCCATCAGGACAGGTGGTGATTCCGCTTCTCTCGTTGGAATTCCTTATCCCCCAGCCTACTCGGCGACGTGCGCTCCTCAGTGACCTGCGCGAGGGCGCCTCGGCGACCTACGCAAAGGTGGCTGGACTCGGAGCGCATCGACTTCCTTCTGCGGTGCCTGGATTGGATCGACCATCCCGCGCGTGTCCTCCACCATATTGTTTTTCTTCAAGATGCTGTCATCCATCATCTTCTTCACCGCATCATGTTGGGTGTTGAGGCTCCCGTTGAGAGCTTGAACGCACCTGTTTGATAGCTCGACGTTTTCTTCGCGAAGAAAGCCGCACTCGATCTTAAGCATCAAATTCTCGCCCTTGAGCTTCTTGATGACAGAGTTCGTTTCCTCACTTGATGGAACCCTCACATCATGCAGCTTGCCCCGGCCGGTGACCTCGTCCTTCAAAGTATCGACATCATCGCGAAAGTTGGAGGCGAGTTCCACGAGAGTTTTAAGCTCATCTCTGAAACACGCCGATGCTTCCTGCATGGCAATATCATCAGTACCGAAACAAAGTGACGAGAGGAAGACGAAAATGTCCAATCAGTGGTAACCTCTAAGCGCAGGAGACAGGGGTTGAAGTCGTCATGAGAAGATGTCAGGGTGCGTCGTGGGGCACTGAGATATGTATAAAAAGGATTAATACGGAATAAAGAGTTGGGACCTCCGGGCCAGGAAGAATCAAGAAACATGGCGATGGAAACCAACCAGGAATCTTCGACCGCACGACTGACGCCGTTCCGAGACGAGCGCGAAGCAGGGCCTTCGTTTTCTGGCGGGCCCTTTCTCGCGGCCAGCATCTGGATAGACCGCCGGCGGGAACTCTCCGCGTCCTTGGTCAACACTAGATGGTGCTTCTTCAAGCGAGATGGTGGCCTTGACTTCGGAGGCATCGCTGGAAGTGGAAGGAGACTGGAAGTGAAGCAAGAAGGGGATGGAAGAAGTACTCCCCCCTATTAAAACCAGACAACCGTCTCCTGCCCTCGCTTCGAGCAACCTGGTCCGCCCATCCTAAATCAACGGCCGAGAGGGGGCTCCCTTGCGAACTGAGATCCAGTGACTTTACCCAACAGAAGTTACCATGAACTTTACCTATACGAGCCATCAGGTTAAGATCCAACGAACATGGTCGATCTAAAATTTGAAATTAAAATTTTGTAGCTCAGAAAAAAACAGAAAAACTTTACATTAAGACGTATTCTCGGAAAGTTCCAGTCCATTTAAAATATTAGTTTAGTTTAAGTTCGAAATTTGGATCAACCGCGAGCGTTGGATCTTGATCGAGTGGCTCACGTGTGTAAAGTCGCATGGTGACTTCTCTTAGTGAAGTCACTGGATCTCAGTCCGCGAAGGGTCAGGACGCGGGAGCAGAAGCAAATGAATCGAGAGCGGTCCGGAGTATCCTGTCCGTCCACCGTAAATCAACGGGACAGAGCGGCTACCTTCTCTTCGAAGGCTCTGGCGCGCAACCCGAGGAATGGACATCTGTCGGCTAGTATAGAATTTTATAGCACGCCATTAATCGAGCTAGCAGTACTGTACTACTGACTACAACTCTGATGGACGTCCAAAGCTCTGAATAGTCAGGGGAAACAATGAATGCGAGCCAGGGTAGTACTACTGTAGTAGTGAAGCAATGGGGATTATCTGGAGCAAGTACGGAGTACCGAGTACAGTACTACAAAAGTGCTGTTCGTTGTTTTCGCAGTTCATTTTAGCGTAACGTCCAGGTTGTTGTCGAACCAGCTGTTAGATTTTGGGTAATTATTGTTAAGTTGCTGCTTCTTAATTAAAATTTATCAAAGTCATGTAGACTAGATCGATTTGTGAGAACATCCCAAAAGCTTCATTCATTTTAGAATGACTAAGAAGGATCCATTCTTACCTTTTCTTTTCATGTTTTAAACTTGTTTAAACCTTGGTCAAACCTAGGATTTGACCAAGATTTAAATGGGCATAAAAATTCGGAAAAAATCAACAAATGAAAAACCAAAGCACATATATAGCCTTCTTATGTCATATAGTAAGCACTCGAGTTGATAAAAACTCTGTCTTATGAAGTCAAACATATGAAGAGAACTGGTTTTGGGTTTCAAACATGGAAATTTCACAAACCTCCCAAAAGCTTCATTCTACAGTGACTAAGAAGGATCCAGGCTTACCTTTTTCATTTTCAATTTCTTAACTTGTTTAAATCTTGGTCAAACCTAGGATTTGACCAAGATTCAAATGGGTATAACAATTCAAAAAAAACGGAAAAAAACCAAAGAACATAGTCTTTGATGTCATATAGTAAGCATTCAAGTTGATAAACAAGGTCTAGACATATTCAAACCAAACAAATCATGTATCTACCCCCTAACCCTAAACTCCGCCTTATGAAGTCAAGCATGAAGAGAAGTGATTTTGGGTTTCAAACATGGAAATTTCAAAACCCTCCCAAAAGCTTCATTTTAGAGTGACTAAGAAGGATCCATGCTTACCTTTTCATTGCCATGTTTTAAACTTGTTTTAACTTGGTCAAACCTAGGAATTGACCAAGATTCAAATGGGAGTAAAAATTCAAAAAAATTCAAAAAATGGAAAACCAAAACACATATATAGCCTTCTTATGTCATATAGTATTCAAGTTGATAAACAAGGTCTAGACATATTCAAAGCAGAAATATCATGTATCATATCTACCTCAACTAAACTCTGTTTATGAAGTCAAACATATGAAGAGAATTGGGGTTTTGGGTTTCAAACATAAAATTTCAAGTTTCATTTTAGAGTGAGTAAGGAAGGATTCATGCTTACCATTTCATTTTCATGTTTTAAACTTGTTTAAACCTAGGATTTGACCAAGATTTAAATAGGCATAAAAATTCGAAAGAAATCAAAAATGAAAACCAAAGCACATATATAGCCTTCTTATATCATATAGTAAAAATTCAAGTTGATAAACAAGGTCTAGACATAAAAAAGAAAAATCATGTATCTACACCTAACCATAAACTCTGTCTTAAGTGGTTTTGAGTTTCAAACATGGAAATTTCACAAACCTCCCAAAAGCTTCATTTTACAGTGACTGAGGAGGATCCATGCTTACCTTTTGGCTTAAACGTTTGAAACAAAACCACTTCTCTTCATGCATGCTTGACTTCATAACACAGAGTTTAGCTAGGGTTAGGGGGTAGATACATGATTTTCCTGGTTTGAATATGTCTAGACCTTGTTTATCAACTTAATTGATTGCTTACTATATGACATAAGAAGACTACGTGCCTTGGTTTTCATTTTTTGTTTTTTTTGAATTTTATGCTCATATATTTGAATCTTGGTCAAATCTTAGGTTTGACCAAGATTTAAACAAGTTTAAAACATGAAAATGAAAAGGGAAGCATGTATCCTTCTTAGTCACTCTAAAATGAAGCTTTTGGGATGTTCTTGAAATTTCCATGTTTGAAACCCAAAACGACTTCTCTTCATGCTAGACTTCATAAGATCAACAGGGGGTAGATACATGATTTTTCTGGTTTGGATATACCTAGACCTCGTTTAACTTGAATGCATACGATATGACATAAGAAGACTACGTGCTTTTGTTTTTCATTATTCTGTTTTTTTTGAATTTTGTGCCCACCCATTTGTATCTTGGTCAAATCCTAGGTCTGATAATGATTTAAACAAGATTAAAATATGAAAATGCAAAGGTAAGCATGGATCCTTCTTAGTCACTCTAAAATGAAGCTTTTGGGAGCAAAACCACTTCTCTTCATATGCTTGACTTCATAAGACGGAGTTTAGGGGTTAGGGGGTATAGATACATGATTTGTCTAGTTTGAATATGTCTAGACCTTGTTTATCAACTTAATTGGCTTACTATATGACATAAGAAAACTATTTGCTTTGGTTTTTCTTTTTCCTGATTTTTTTCAATTTTGATGCCCATTTGAATCTTGTCAAATCCTAGGTTTGACCGAGATAATTTAAACAAGCTTAAAACATGAATATGAAAAGGGAAGCATGTATCCTTCTTTGTCACTCTAAAATGAAGTTTTTGGGAGGTTTTTCAAATTTCCACGTTTGAAACCCAAAACCACTTCTCTTCATATGCTTGACTTCATAAGACAGAGGGCAGGGGTTAGGGGGTATAGATACATGATTTGTCTAGTTTGAATATGTCTAGACCTTGTTTATCAACTTTAATGCTTACTATATGACATAAGAAAACTATTTGCTTTGGTTTTTTTTTCTGACTTTTTTTCAATTTTGATGCCCATTTGAATCTTGTCAAATCCTAGGTTTGACCAAGATAATTTAAACAAGCTTAAAACATGAATATGAAAAGAGGAGCATGTATCCTTCTTAGTCACTCTAAAATGTAGTTTTTGGGAGTTTTTTGAAATTTCCATGTTTGAAACCCAAAACCACTTCTCTTCACATGCTTGACTTCATAAGACAGAGTTTAGGGTTAGGGGTATAGATACATGATTTGTCTGGTTTATTATGTCTAGACCTTGTTTATCAACTTTAATGCTTACTATATGACATAAGAAGACTATGTGATTTGGTTTTTCATTTTTCTGTTTTTTTTTTCTGTCATTTGAATCTTGGTCAAATCCTAGGTTTGACCAAGATATAGACAAGTTTAACACGTAAATGAGTTAACTTGGATTTCCCACCCTTGAATCCATAGGAAACTTTGTTCTAATGCACTATTATAATCAACCGAGTTTTTACACCAACAGGTCTGTCACTTACGTGTGGTGCCCACGCTTGAGGTCCCACACTTCAGTGAGCACAAGTCACGTGCAATAGGTACGCAAACTCCCAGCCATTTTCTTTGTCAAGAGAAGACGCATCAGGATGCGTATTGGAAGTCTGTGGGTCCTTCTGGATCCTTCGGTTGTCCCTCTCACAAAAAAACAAATCTCTCTCATTCTCGGCCTCGCTCGACTCGCTCGCTCGCTCGCACCTCCCGCTCACTGACAAACCCTGCACAAAAGTCAACATCATCACCCGAAAAAGGGGAGACACCATAATTCTCTCCCTTCTTCTCTCCTTCCGAGTGATCCCTCTTCCTCCGAGTTTCACTCGACGGGCAAACACCCATGTGCTGCATAGTAATAATAAAAAGGTAGTACTCGTAGAAAAATCGATATACGAATCTGTAATTAAATAGGTTAAACTAGGGTTTTGCCCAGTTCTACAGATCAAGGGTTCAAAAAAATCCAACTACGGGGTTCGAACAACACGATTCTAATCCAAGAATTTTTTCGACCTAGGTCACCCAAATGGCCTCAAACTATAGGGTTAGCATCTAGTGCAGTATGTGTGAAAATGTATGCACTATGTGTGCTATAACTTGTATGTCTTTCATATTTGAACCAAATTTGAATAAGTTTGAAATATTTGAAAATGGGCTTTTGGCTTAAACGTTTGAAACCAAAAACCACCACTTTCATTCATGCTTGACTTCATAAGACAGAGTTTAGCTAGGGTTAGGGGATAGATGCATGATTTTCCTGGTTTGAATATGTCTAGAACTACTTTATCAACTTAATTGAATGCTTACTATATGACATAATAATACTATGTGCATTGTTTTTTATTTTTTGATTTTTTTAAAATTGTATGCCCATTTGAATCTTGGTCAAATTAGGTTTGAACATGGTTTAAACAAGTTTAAATCATGAATATGAAAAATTAAGCATCTATATATCCTTCTTAGTCACTCCAAAATGTAGCTCTTGGGAGGTTTTTTCGAAATTTCCATGTTTGAAACCAAAACCACTTCTCTTCATGCATGCTTGACTTCATAAGACATAGTTTAGCTAGGGCGTTAGGGGGTAGATACATGATTTTCCTGGTTTGAATATGTCTAGACCTGGTTTATCAACTTAATTAATTGATTGTTTACTATATGACATAAGAAGACTATGTGCCTTGGTTTTAAATTTTTCTGTTTTTTTTGAATTTTACGCCCATATATTTGAATCTTGGACAAATCCTAGGTTTGACCAAGATTTAAACAAGTTTAAACATAAAAATAAAAAGGGAAGCATGTATCCTTCTTAGTCACTCTAAAATGAAGCTTTTTGGATGTTCTTGAAATTTCCATTTTTGAAACCAAAACGACTTCTCTCTTCATGCTAGACTTCATAAGATCGACAGGGGGCAGATACATGATTTGTCTGGTTTGGATATGTCCAAACCTTGCTTGTTTATCAACTTGAATGCTTACTAATGACATAAGAATGCTTATGTCATATAGTATGTCATTCATTTTTTTCTTTGAGAGAGTAGCATGCATTCAAAAGTTGATAAATAAGATTTGTACATATTCAAACCAGACAAATCATGTCGTATCTACACCCCCTAACCCTAAACTCTGTCTTATGAAGTCAAGCATGAAGAGAAGTGCTTTTGGGTTTCAAACATGGAAATTTCACAAACCTCCCAAAAGCTTCATTTTACAGTGACTAAGGGCTCCTTTGATTCATAGGATTTGCATAGGAATTGTGTAGGATTTGGTTCCTATGGGAAAATTTCCTATACATGTTGTTTGATTCATAGAAACATATCCTATAGGAAAAATTCCTATAGGAATCTTGTAGCGTAATTCCTATAGGAAAAAACATTGGCTCATACCTCATGAAAAAATTCCTTTGCTACAATCAAACACACTTCATCTTTCTATAGGATTCAAGTAGACATGTGTCATTCCAATCCTATGCCTTTCCTATTCCTATACTTTTCCTATCCTTTAAATCAAAGGAGCCCTAAGAAGGATCCAGGCTTACCTTTTCATTTTCATTTTTAAACTGCTTGTTTAAATCTTGATCAAACCTAGGATTTGACCAAGATTCAAATGGGCATAAAAAATCAGGAAAAAATGAAAAATGAAAAAACAAAACACATATATAGCCTTCTTATATATGTCATATATATAGTAAGCATTCAATTAAGTTGATAATTTTAAACAAGGTCTATACATATTAAAACCAGAAAAAAGCATGTATCTACCCATGCATATATATATATACCCTATACTTTTGTCTTATGAAGACGTCAAGGATGAAGAGAAGTGGATTTGGGTTTCAAACATGGAAATTTCAAAAACCTCCCAAAACATGTATATATCTACCCCTAAACCCTAATCTTTGTCTTATGAAGCCAAGCATATGAAGAGAAGTGATTTTGGGTTTCAAACATGGAAACTTCAAAAACCTCCCAAAAGCTTCATTTTAGAGAGACTAAGAATGATCCATATGCTTACCTTTTCATTGCCATGTTTTAAACTTGTTTTAACCTTGGTCAAACCTAGGATTTGACCAAGATTCAAATGGGAGTAAAAATTCAGAAAAATTCAAAAAACAAAAACCAAAGCACACATATATATATATAGCCTTCTTATGTCATATAGTAAGCATTCAAGTTGATAAACAAGGTCTAGACGTATTCAAAGCAGAAATATCATGTATCATATCTACCCCAACCCTAAACTCTGTCTTATGAAGTCAAACATATGAAGAGAACTGGGTTTTGGGTTTCAAACATAAAATTTTCAAGTACACCTTTCATTTTAGAGTGAGTAAGGAAGGGATTCATGTTTACCGTTTCATTTTCATGTTTTAAACTTGTTTAAACCTAGGATTTGACCAAGATTTAAATAGGCATAAAAATTCAAAAGAAATCAAAAAATGAAAAACCAAAGCACATATATATAGCCTTCTTATATCATATAGTAAAAAATTCAAGTTGATAAACAAGGTCTAGACATATTCAAACAAGAAAATCATGTATCTACACACCTAACCATAAACTCTGTTTTAAGTGGTTTTGGTTTCAAACATGGAAATTTCACAAACCTCCCAAAAGCTTCATTTTACAACTAAGGAGGATCCATGCTTACCTTTTGGCTTAAACGTTTGAAACCAAAAACCACTTCTCTTCATGCATGCTTGACTTCATAAGACAGAGTTTAGCTAGGGTACGTTAGGGGGTGTAGATACATGATTTCCTGGTTTGAATATGTCTAGAGACCTTGTTTATCAACTTAATTGATTGCTTACTATATGACATAAGAAGACTACGTGCCTTGGTTTTTTTTTTGAATTTTATGCTCATATATTTGAATCTTGGTCAAATCCTAGGTTTGACCAAGATTTAAACAAGTTTAAACATGAAAATGAAAAGGGAAGCATGTATCCTTCTTAGTCACTCTAAAATGAAGCTTTTGGGATGTTCTTGAAATTTCCATGTTTGAAACCCAAAACGACTTCTCTTCATGCTAGACTTCATAAGATCAACATGGGGTAGATACATGATTTGTCTGGTTTGGATATACCTAGACCTCGTTTAACTTGAATGCATACGATATGACATAAGAAGACTACGTGCTTTTGTTTTTCATTATTCTGATTTTTTTGAATTTTGTGCCCACCCATTTGTATCTTGGTCAAATCCTAGGCTTGATAATGATTTAACAAGATTAAAATATGAAAATGCAAAAGGTAAGCATGGATCCTTCTTAGTCACTCTAAAATGAAGCTTTTGGGAGCAAACCACTTCTCTTCATATGCTTGACTTCATAAGACAGAGTTTAGGGGTTAGGGGGTATAGATACACGATTTGTCTAGTTTGAATATGTCTAGACCTTGTTTATCAACTTAATTGGCTTACTATATGACATAAGAAAACTATTTGCTTTGGTTTTTCTTTTTCCTGATTTTTTTCAATTTTGATGCCCATTTGAATCTTGTCAAATCCTAGGTTTGACCTGAGAAATTTAAACAAGCTTAAAACATGAATATGAAAAGGGAAGCATGTATCCTTCTTTGTCACTCTAAAATGAAGTTTTTGGGAGGTTTTTCAAATTTCCATGTTTGAAACCCAAAACCACTTCTCTTCATATGCTTGACTTCATAAGACAGAGTTCAGGGGTTAGGGGTATAGATACATGATTTGTCTAGTTTGAATATTTCTAGACCTTGTTTATCAACTTTAATGCTTATTATATGACATAAGAAAACTATTTGCTTTGGTTTCTTTTCTCACTTTTTTTTCAATTTCGATGTTCATTTGAATCTTGTCAAATCCTAGGTTTGACCAAGATAATTTAAACAAGCTTAAAACATGAATATGAAAAGGGAGCATGTATCCTTCTTAGTCACTCTAAAATGTAGTTTTTGGGAGTTTTTGAAATTTCCATGTTTGAAACCCAAAACCACTTCTCTTCACATGCTTGACCTCATAACATAGAGTTTAGGGGATAGGGGTATAGATACATGATTTGTCCGGTTTAATATGTCTAGACCTTGTTTATCAACTTTAATGCTTACTTATATGACATAAGAAGACTATGTGATTTGGTTTTTCATTTTTCTGTTTTTTTTTTTGCCCATTTGAATCTTGGTCAAATCCTAGGTTTGACCAAGATATAGACAAGTTTAACACGTAAATGAGTTAACTTGGATTTCCTACCCTTGAATCCATAGGAAACTTTGTTCTAATGCACTATTATAATCAACCGAGTTTTTACACCAACAGGTCTCTCACTTACGTGTGGTGCCCACGCTTGAGGTCCCACACTTCACTGAGCACAAGTCACGTGCAATAGGTACGCAAACTCCCAGCCATTTTCTTTGTCAAGAGAAGACGCATCAGGATGCGTATTGGAAGTCTCTGGGTCCTTCTCCGTCCTTCCTTGTCCCTCTCACAAAAAAATCTCTCATTTCTGCCTCGGCCGACTCGCTGCCGCCGCACCTCCCCGCCACCGACAAACCCCGCACAAAAGTCAACATCATCACCCGAAAAAGGGGAGACACCTTAATTCCTCTCCTCTTCTCTCCTTCCGAGTGATCCCTCTTCCTCCGAGTTTCACTCGACGGGCAAACACCCATGTGCTGCATAGTAATAATAAAAAGGTAGTACTCGTAGAAAAATCGATATACGAATCTAGAATTAAATAGGTTAAACTAGGGTTTTGCCCAGTTCTACAGATCAAGGGTTCAAAAAATCCAACTACGGGGTTCGAACAACACGATTCTAATCCAAGAATTTTTTCGACCTAGGTCACCCAAATGGCCTCAAACTATAGGGTTAGCATCTAGTGCAGTATGTGTGAAAATGTATGCACTATGTGTGCTATAACTTGTATGTCTTTCATATTTGAACCAAATTTGAATAAGTTTGAAATATTTGAAAAGGGGCTTTTGGCTTAAACGTTTGAAACCAAAACCACTTCTCTTCATTCATGCTTGACTTCATAAGACAGAGTTTAGCTAGGGTTAGGGGATAGATGCATGATTTTCCTGGTTTGAATATGTCTAGACCTACTTTATCAACTTAATTGAATGCTTACTATATGACATAATAATACTATGTGCATTGTTTTTTATTTTTTTGATTTTTTTAAAATTGTATGCCCATTTGAATCTTGGTCAAATCCTAGGTTTGAACATGGTTTAAACAAGTTTAAATCATGAATATGAAAAATTAAGCATCTATATATCCTTCTTAGTCACTCCAAAATGTAGCTCTTGGGAGGTTTTTTCGAAATTTCCATGTTTGAAACCAAAACCACTTCTCTTCATGCATGCTTGACTTCATAAGACATAGTTTAGCTAGGGCGTTAGGGGGTAGATACATGATTTTCCTGGTTTGAATATGTCTAGACCTGGTTTATCAACTTAATTAATTGATTGTTTACTATATGACATAAGAAGACTATGTGCCTTGGTTTTAAATTTTTCTGTTTTTTTTGAATTTTACGCCCATATATTTGAATCTTGGACAAATCCTAGGTTTGACCAAGATTTAAACAAGTTTAAACATAAAAATAAAAAGGGAAGCATGTATCCTTCTTAGTCACTCTAAAATGAAGCTTTTGGATGTTCTTGAAATTTCCATTTTTGAAACCAAAAACGACTTCTCTCTTCATGCTAGACTTCATCAGATCGACAGGGGGCAGATACATGATTTGTCTGGTTTGGATATGTCCAAACCTTGCTTGTTTATCAACTTGAATGCTTACTATATGACATAAGAATGCTTACCATATGTTTGAATTTTAAAAGCATATAGTCTTCTTATGTCATATAGTAAGCATTCAAAAGTTTTTCTTTGAGAGAGTAGCATGCATTCAAAAGTTGATAAATAAGATTTGTACATATTCAAACCAGACAAATCATGTCGTATCTACACCCCCTAACCCTAAACTCTGTCTTATGAAGTCAAGCATGAAGAGAAGTGCTTTTGGGTTTCAAACATGGAAATTTCACAAACCTCCCAAAAGCTTCATTTTACAGTGACTAAGGGCTCCTTTGATTCATAGGATTTGCATAGGAATTGTGTAGGATTTGGTTCCTATGGGAAAATTTCCTATACATGTTGTTTGATTCATAGAAACATATCCTATAGGAAAAATTCCTATAGGAATCTTGTAGCGTAATTCCTATAGGAAAAAACATTGGCTCATACCTCATGAAAAAATTCCTTTGCTACAATCAAACACACTTCATCTTTCTATAGGATTCAAGTAGACATGTGTCATTCCAATCCTATGCCTTTCCTATTCCTATACTTTTCCTATCCTTTAAATCAAAGGAGCCCTAAGAAGGATCCAGGCTTACCTTTTCATTTTCATTTTTAAACTGCTTGTTTAAATCTTGATCAAACCTAGGATTTGACCAAGATTCAAATGGGCATAAAAAATCAGGAAAAAATGAAAAATGAAAAAACAAAACACATATATAGCCTTCTTATATATGTCATATATATAGTAAGCATTCAATTAAGTTGATAATTTTAAACAAGGTCTATACATATTAAAACCAGAAAAAAGCATGTATCTACCCATGCATATATATATATAACCCTATACTTTTGTCTTATGAAGACGTCAAGGATGAAGAGAAGTGGATTTGGGTTTCAAACATGGAAATTTCAAAAACCTCCCAAAACATGTATATATCTACCCCTAAACCCTAATCTTTGTCTTATGAAGCCAAGCATATGAAGAGAAGTGATTTTGGGTTTCAAACATGGAAACTTCAAAAACCTCCCAAAAGCTTCATTTTAGAGAGACTAAGAATGATCCATATGCTTACCTTTTCATTGCCATGTTTTAAACTTTTTTAAAACCTAGATTTGACCAAGATTCAAATGGAGTAAAAATTCAGAAAATTAAAAATGAAAAACCCCAAAGCACACATATATATATATATATAGCCTTCTTTAAGCATTCAACTAAGTTGATAAACAAGGTCTAGACATATTCAAAGCAGAAATATCATGTAATCATATCTACTTAATCCCTAAACTTCACCTTATGAAGTCAAACATATGAAGAGAACTGGGGTTGGGTTTCAAACATAAAATTTTCAAGTACACCTTTCATTTTAGAGTGAGTAAGAAGGGATTCATGCTTACCGTTTCATTTTCATGTTTTAAACTTGTTTAAACCTAGAATTAGACCAAGATTTAAATAGGCATAAAAATTCAAAAAAAATCAAAAAATGAAAAACCAAAGCACATATATATAGCCTTCTTATATCATATAGTAAAATTGTTGATAAACAAGGTCTACATATTCAAACAAGAAAAATCATGTATCTACACACCTAACCATAAACTCTCGTTTTAGTGGTTTTGGCCATACACATGGCTCACAAACCTCCCAAAAGCTTCATTTTACAGTGACTAAGGAGGATCCATGCTTACCTTTTGGCTTAAACGCTTGAAACCAAAAACCACTTCTCTTCATGCATGCTTGACTTCATAAGACAGAGTTTAGCTAGCTAGTTATAGTAGATACATGATTTCCTGGTTTGAATATGTCTAGAGACCTTGTTTATCAACTAATTGCTTACTATATTACATATGGACTTTCGTTTTCTGTTTTTTTTTTGAATTTTATGCTCATATATTTGAATCTTGGTCAAATCCTAGGTTTGACCAAGATTTAAACAAGTTTAAAACATGAAAATGAAAAGGGAAGCATGTATCCTTCTTAGTCACTCTAAAATGAAGCTTTTGGGATGTTCTTGAAATTTCCATGTTTGAAACCCAAAACGACTTCTCTTCATGCTAGACTTCATAAGATCAACATGGGGTAGATACATGATTTTTCGGTTTGGATATACCTAGACCTCGTTTAACTTGAATGCATACGATATGACATAAGAAGACTACGTGCTTTTGTTTTTCATTATTCTGTTTTTTTGAATTTTGTGCCCACCCATTTGTATCTTGGTCAAATCCTAGGCTTGATAATGATTTAACAAGATTAAAATATGAAAATGCAAAAGGTAAGCATGGATCCTTCTTAGTCACTCTAAAATGAAGCTTTTGGGAGCAAAACCACTTCTCTTCATATGCTTGACTTCATAAGACGGAGTTTAGGGGTTAGGGGGTATAGATACATGATTTGTCTAGTTTGAATATGTCTAGACCTTGTTTATCAACTTAATTGGCTTACTATATGACATAAGAAAACTATTTGCTTTGGTTTTTCTTTTTCCTGATTTTTTTCAATTTTGATGCCCATTTGAATCTTGTCAAATCCTAGGTTTGACCGAGATAATTTAAACAAGCTTAAAACATGAATATGAAAAGGGAAGCATGTATCCTTCTTAGTCACTCTAAAATGAAGTTTTTGGGAGGTTTTTCAAATTTCCATGTTTGAAACCCAAAACCACTTCTCTTCATATGCTTGACTTCATAAGACAGAGTTTAGGGATGGGTATAGATACATGATTTGTCTAGTTTGAATATTTCTAGACCTTGTTTATCAACTTTAATGCTTACTATATGACATAAGAAAACTATTTGCTTTAGTTTTCTTTTTTCTGACTTTTTTTCAATTTCGATGCCCATTTGAATCTTGTCAAATCCTAGGTTTGACCAAGATAATTTAAACAAGCTTA
The DNA here is from genome assembly GCA_030979885.1 of Lolium multiflorum. Taxonomy (NCBI): domain Eukaryota; kingdom Viridiplantae; phylum Streptophyta; class Magnoliopsida; order Poales; family Poaceae; genus Lolium; species Lolium multiflorum. The sequence continues at coordinate 70,453,399 of CM061749.1, read as the reverse complement.
AAAAATGAATATGAAAAAGGGAGCATGTATCCTTCTTAGTCACTCTAAAATGTAGTTTTTGGGAGTTTTTTGAAATTTCCATGTTTGAAACCCAAAACCACTTCTCTTCACATGCTTGACTTCATAAGACAGAGTTTAGGGGTTAGGGTATAGATACATGATTTGTCTGGTTTAATATGTCTAGACCTTGTTTATCAACTTTAATGCTTACTATAAGGACATAAGAAGACTATGTGATTTGGTTTTTCATTTTTCTGTTTTTATTTTTCTGCCTATTTGAATCTTGGTCAAATCCTAGGTTTGACCAAGATAATAGACAAATGTCATGTAAATGAGTTAACTTGGATTTCCCACCCTTGAATCCATAGGAAACTTTGTTCTAATGCACTATTATAATCAACCGAGTTTTTACACCAACAGGTCTGTCACTTACGTGTGGTGCCCACGCTTGAGGTCCCACACTTCAGTGAGCACAAGTCACGTGCAATAGGTACGCAAACTCCCAGCCATTTTCTTTGTCAAGAGAAGACGCATCAGGATGCGTATTGGAAGTCTCGTGGGTCCTTCTGGATCCTTCGGTCGTCCCTCTCACAAAAAAACAAATCTCTCTCATTCTCGCCTCTCCGACTTTTCGCCGCTCAGACTTCTCGTGTCATCGACAAACTCCTGCACAAAGTCAACATCATCACCCGAAAAGGGGAGACACCAGAATTCTCTCCCTTCTTCTCTCCTTCCGAGTGATCCTCTTCCTCCGAGTTTCACTCGACGCAAACACCCATGTGCTGCATAGTAATAATAATAATAAAAGGTAGTACTCGAGAAAAATCGATATACGAATCTGTAATTAAATAGGTTAAACTAGGGTTTTGCCTAGTTCTACAGATCAAGGGTTCAAAAAATCCAACTACGGGTTCGAACAACACGATTCTAATCCAAGAATTTTTTCGACCTAGGTCACCCAAATGGCCTCAAACTATAGGGTTAGCATCTAGTGCAGTATGTGTGAAAATGTATGCACTATGTGTGCTATAACTTGTATGTCTTTCATATTTGAACCAAATTTGAATAAGTTTGAAATATTTGAAAAGGGGCTTTTGGCTTAAACGTTTGAAACCAAAAACCACTTCTCTTCATGCATGCTTGACTTCATAAGACAGAGTTTAGCTAGGGTTAGGGGATAGATGCATGATTTTCCTGGTTTGAATATGTCTAGACCTACTTTATCAACTTAATTGAATGCTTACTATATGACATAATAATACTATGTGCATTGTTTTTTATTTTTTTGATTTTTTTAAAATTGTATGCCCATTTGAATCTTGGTCAAATCCTAGGTTTGAACATGGTTTAAACAAGTTTAAATCATGAATATGAAAAATTAAGCATCTATATATCCTTCTTAGTCACTCCAAAATGTAGCTCTTGGGAGGTTTTTCGAAATTTCCATGTTTGAAACCAAAACCACTTCTCTTCATGCATGCTTGACTTCATAAGACATAGTTTAGCTAGGGCGTTAGGGGGTAGATACATGATTTTCCTGGTTTGAATATGTCTAGACCTGGTTTATCAACTTAATTAATTGATTGTTTACTATATGACATAAGAAGACTATGTGCCTTGGTTTTAAATTTTTCTGTTTTTTTGAATTTTACGCCCATATATTTGAATCTTGGACAAATCCTGTTTGACCAAGATTTAAACAAGTTTAAACATAAAAATAAAAGGAAGCATGTATCCTTCTTAACTCTAAAATGAAGCTTTTTGGATGTTCTTGAAATTTCCATTTTTGAAACCAAAAACGACTTCTTCATGCTAGACTTCATAAGATCAAAGGGAGCATACGATTTGTCTGGTTTGGATATGTCCAAACCTTGCTTGTTTATCAACTTGAATGCTTACTATATGACATAAGAATGCTACCATATGTTTGAATTTTAAAAGCATATAGTCTTCTTATGTCATATAGTAAGCATTCAAAAGTTTTTCTTTGAGAGAGTAGCATGCATTCAAAAGTTGATAAATAAGATTTGTACATATTCAAACCAGACAAATCATGTATCTACCCATATGCATATATATATAACCCTATACTTTTGTCTTATGAAGACGTCAAGGATGAAGAGAAGTGGATTTGGGTTTCAAACATGGAAATTTCAAAAACCTCCCAAAACATGTATATATCTACCCCTAAACCCTAATCTTTGTCTTATGAAGCCAAGCATATGAAGAGAAGTGATTTTGGGTTTCAAACATGGAAACTTCAAAAACCTCCCAAAAGCTTCATTTTAGAGAGACTAAGAATGATCCATATGCTTACCTTTTCATTGCCATGTTTTAAACTTGTTTTAACCTTGTCAAACCTAGATTTGACCAAGATTCAAATGGGAGTAAAAATTCAGAAAAATTCAAAAAAATGAAAACCAAAGCACACATATATATATATATATATTATGTCTTATGTCATATAGTAAGCATTCAAGTTGATAAACAAGGTCTAGACATATTCAAAGCAGAAATATCATGTATCATATCTACCCCTAACCCTAGCTAAACTCTGTCTTATGAAGTCAAACATATGAAGAGAACTGGGGTTTTGGGTTTCAAACATAAAATTTTCAAGTACCTTCATTTTAGAGTGAGTAAGGAAGGATTCATGCTTACCGTTTCATTTTCTAAACCTGGGATTTGACCAAGATTTAAATAGGCATAAAAAATTCGAAAGAAATCAAAAAATGAAAAACCAAAGCACATATATAGCCTTCTTATATCATATAGTAAAAAATTCAAGTTGATAAACAAGGTCTAGACATATTCAAACAAGAAAAATGTATCTACACCCTAACCATAAACTCTGTCTTAAGAGGTTTTGGTTTCAAACATGGAAATTTCACAAACCTCCCAAAAGCTTCATTTTACAGTGACTATATAAGGAGGATCCATGCTTACCTTTTGGCTTAAACGTTTGAAACCAAAAACCACTTCTCTTCATGCATGCTTGACTTCATAAGACAGACAGTTTAGTAGGACGTTAGGGGGTGTAGATACATGATTTCCTGGTTTGAATATGTCTAGACCTTGTTTATCAACTTAATTGATTGCTTACTATATGACATAAGACGACTACGTGCCTTGGTTTTCATTTTTGGTTTTTTTTGAATTTTATGCTCATATATTTGAATCTTGGTCAAATCCTAGGTTTGACCAAGATTTAAACAAGTTTAAAACATGAAAATGAAAAGGGAAGCATGTATCCTTCTTAGTCACTCTAAAATGAAGCTTTTGGGATGTTCTTGAAATTTCCATGTTTGAAACCCAAAACGACTTCTCTTCATGCTAGACTTCATAAGATCAACATGGGGTAGATACATGATTTGTCTGGTTTGGATATACCTAGACCTCGTTTAACTTGAATGCATACGATATGACATAAAAAGACTACATGCTTTTGTTTTTCATTATTCTGATTTTTTTGAATTTTGTGCCCACCCATTTGTATCTTGGTCAAATCCTAGGCTTGATAATGATTTAACAAGATTAAAATATGAAAATGCAAAGGTAAGCATGGATCCTTCTTATTAGTCACTCTAAAATGAAGCTTTTGGGAGCAAAACCACTTCTCTTCATATGCTTGACTTCATAAGACGGAGTTTAGGGGTTAGGGGGTATAGATGCATGCATGATTTGTCTAGTTTGAATATGTCTAGACCTTGTTTATCAACTTAATTGGCTTACTATATGACATAAGAAAACTATTTGCTTTGGTTTTTCTTTTTCCTGATTTTTTTCAATTTTGATGCCCATTTGAATCTTGTCAAATCCTAGGTTTGACCGAGATAATTTAAACAAGCTTAAAACATGAATATGAAAAGGGAAGCATGTATCCTTCTTTGTCACTCTAAAATGAAGTTTTTGGGAGGTTTTTCAAATTTCCATGTTTGAAACCCAAAACCACTTCTCTTCATATGCTTGACTTCATAAGATAGAGTTCAGGGGTTAGGGGGTAGATACATGATTTGTCTAGTTTGAATATGTCTAGACCTTGTTTATCAACTTAATTAATTGGCTTACTATATGACATAAGAAAACTATTTGCTTTGGTTTTTCTTTTTCCTGATTTTTTCGATGCCCATTTTAATCTTTGTCAAATCCTAGGTTTGACCGAGATAATTTAAACAAGCTTAAAACATGAATATGAAAAGGGAAGCATGTATCCTTCTTAGTCACTCTAAAATGTAGTTTTTGGGAGGTTTTTGAAATTTCCATGTTTGAAACCCAAAACCACATCTCTTCATGCTTGACTTAATTTATAAGACATAGTTTAGGGGTTAGGGGTAGATACATGATTTGTATGGTTTGATATTTCTAGTCCTTGTTTATCAACTTTAATGCTTACTATATGACATAAGATGACTATGTGATTTGGTTTTTCATTTTTCTGTTTTTTATTTTATTTTTCTGCCCATTTGAATCTTGGTCAAATCCTAGGTTTGACCAAGATTTAGACAAGTTTAACACGTGAAAACGAATAAGTAAGCCTGGATCCTTCTTAGTCACTCAAAAATGTACCAATCGATAGATGTGTTAACTTTGCTTCATGGAAATAATAATGTCATGTAAATGAGTTAACTTGGATTTCCTACCCCTGAATCCATAGGAAACTTTGTTCTAATGCACTATTATAATCAACCGAGTTTTTACACCAACAGGTCCGTCACTTACGTGTGGTGCCCACGCTTGAGGTCCCACACTTCAGTGAGCACAAGTCACGTGCAATAGGTACGCAAACTCCCAGCCATCTTCTTTGTCAAGAGAAGACGCATCAGGATGCGTGGAAGTCTGTGGGTCCTTCTAGATCCTTCGGTTGTCCCTCTCACAAAAAAAACAAATCTCTCTCATTCTCGGCCTCGCTCGACTCGCTCGCCGCCTGCTCACTGACAAACCCTGCACAAAAGTCAACATCATCACCCGAAAAAGGGAGACACCATAATTCTCTCCCTTCTTCTCTCCTTCCGAGTGATCCCTCTTCCTCCGAGTTTCACTCGACGGGCAAACACCCATGTGCTGCATAGTAATAATAATAATAAAAAGGTAGTACTCGTAGAAAAATCGATATACGAATCTGTAATTAAATAGGTTAAACTAGGGTTTTGGCCAGTTCTACAGATCAAGGGTTCAAAAAAATCCAACTACGGGGTTCGAACAACACGATTCTAATCCAAGAATTTTTTCGACCTAGGTCACCCAAATGGCCTCAAACTATAGGGTTAGCATCTAGTGCAGTATGTGTGAAAATGCACTATGTGTGCTATAACTTGTATGTCTTTCAAATTTGAACCAAATTTGAATAAGTTTGAAATATTTGAAAATGGGCTTTTGGCTTAAACGTTGGAAACCAAAACCACTTCTCTTCGTGCATGCTTGACTTCATAAGACAGAGTTTAGCTAGGGTTAGGGGGTAGATGCATGATTTTCCTGGTTTGATTATGTCTAGACCTTGTTTATCAACTTAATTGAATGCTTACTATATGACATAAGAATACTATGTGCCTTGTTTTTTTATTTTTTTATTTTTTTAAAATTTTATGCCCATTTGAATCTTGGTCAAATCCTAGGTTTGAACATGGTTTAAACAAGTTTAAATCATGAATATGAAAAATTAAGCATCTATATATCCTTCTTAGTCACTCCAAAATGTAGCTCGATCTTGGGAGGGTTTTCGAAATTTCCATGTTTGAAACCAAAAACCACTTCTCTTCATGCATGCTTGACTTCATAAGACGGAGTTTAGGGTTAGGGGTAGATATATACATTATTTTCTTGTTTGAATATGTCTAGACCTTGTTTATCAACTTGAATGCTTAATTACTATATATATATGACATAAGAATGTTATGTCCTTTGGTTTTTCATTCTTTTGATTTTTTATGAATTTCTATGCCCATTTGAATCTTTTGGTCAAATCCTAGAGGTTTGACCAAGATTTAAACAAGTTTAAAACATGAAAATGAAAAGGGAAGCTTGTATCCTTCTTAGTCACTCTAAAATGAAGTTTTTGGGAGGTTTTTGAAATTTCCATGTTTGAAACCCAAAACCACTTCTCTTCATGCTAGACTTCATAAGACAATTTAATTAGGGGTTAGGGGGTAGATACATGATTTGTCTGGTTTGAATATGTCCAAACCTTGCTTGTGTATCAACTTGAATGCTTACTATATGACATAAGAATGCTTACCATATGTTTGAATTTTAAAAGCATATAGTCTTCTTATGTCATATATATAGTAAGCATTCAAAAGTTTTTCTTTGAGAGAGTAGCATGCATTCAAAAGTTGATAAATAAGATTTGGACATATTCAAACCAGACAAATCATGTATCTACACCCCCTAACCCTAAACTCTGTCTTATGAAGTCAAGCATGAAGAGAAGTGCTTTTAGGTTTCAAACATGGAAATTTCACAAACCTCCCAAAAGCTTCATTTTACAGTGACTAATTAAGGAGGATCCATGCTTACCTTTTGGCTTAAACGTTTGAAACCAAAAACCACTTCTCTTCATGCATGCTTGACTTCATAAGACAGAGTTTAGCTAGGGCGTTAGGGGGTAGATACATGATTTTCCTGGTTTGAATATGTCTAGAACCTGGTTTATCAACTTAATTAATTGATTGTTTACTATATGACATAAGAAGACTATGTGCCTTGGTTTTAAATTTTTCTGTTTTTTTTTGAATTTTATGCCCATATATTTGAATCTTGGTCAAATCCTAGGTTTGACCAAGATTTAAACAAGTTTAAACATAAAAATGAAAAGGGAAGCATGTATCCTTCTTAGTCACTCTAAAATGAAGCTTTTGGGATGTTCTTGAAATTTCCATTTTTGAAACCAAAAACGACTTCTCTCTTCATGCTAGACTTCATAAGATCGACAGGGGGTATAGATACATGATTTGTCTGGTTTGGATATACCTAGACCTCGTTTATCAACTTGAATTCATACGATATGACATATGAAGACTATGTGCTTTAATTTGTTTTCATTTTTCTGATTTTTTTTGAATTTTGTGCCCACCCATTTGTATATTGGTCAAATGCTAGGCTTGATAATGATTTAAACAAGTTTAAAATATGAATATGCAAAGTTAAGCATGGATCCTTCTTAGAAACTCTAAAATGAAGTTTTTCGGAGGTTTTTGAAATTTCCATGTTTGCAACCCAAAACAACTTCCTCTTCACATGCTTGACTTCATAAGACAGAGTTTAGGGGTTAGGGGGTATATATAGATACATGATTTGTCTAGTTTGAATATGTCTAGACCTTGTTTATCAACTTTAATGCTTACTATAAGACATAAGAAAACTATTTTTTTTTTTTTTTTTTTTGATTTTTTTCAATATTGATGCCCATTTGAATCTTGTCAAATCCTAGGTTTGACCAAGATAATTTAAACAAGCTTAGAACATGAATATGAAAAGGGAAGCGTGTATCCTTCTTAGTCACACTAAAATGAAGTTTTTGGGAGGTTTTTGATATTTCCATGTTTGAAACCCAAAACCACATCTCTTCATGCTTGACTTAATTTATAAGACATAGTTTAGGGGTTAGGGGGTAGATACATGATTTGTATGGTTTGATATTTCTAGACCTTGTTTATCAACTTTAATGCTTACTATATGACATAAGATGACTATGTGATTTGGTTTTTCATTTTTCTGTTTTTTATTTTTCTGCCCATTTGAATCTTGGTCAAATCCTAGGTTTGACCAAGATTTAGACAAGTTTAACACGTGAAAACGAATAAGTAAGCATTGATCCTTCTTAGTCACTCAAAAATGTACCAATCGATAGATGTGTTAACTTTGCTTCATGGAAATAATAATGTCACGTAAATGAGTTAACTTGGATTTCCTACCCTTTGAATCCATAGGAAACTTTGTTCTAATGCAGTATAATAATCAATCGAGTTTTTACACCAACATGTCTGTCACTTACGTGTGGTGCCCACGCGTGAGGTCCCACACTTCAGTGAGCACAAGTCACGTGCAATAGGTACGCAAACTCCCACCCATCTTCTTTGTCAAGAGAAGACGCATCAGGATGCGTATTGGAAGTCTGTGGGTCCTTCTGGATCCTTCTTAGTCACTCTAAAATGAAGCTTTTGGGAGGTTCTTGAAATTTCCATGTTTGAAACCCAAAACCACTTCTCTTCATGATTTACTTCATAAAACATAGTTTAATTAGAGTTTTAGGGGTAGATATATACATGATTTTTCTGGTTTGAATATATATGTCTCTAGACCTTTGTTTATCAACTTGAATGCTTAATATACATATGACATAAGAATGCTATGTGCTTTGGTTTTTCATTCTTTTGATTTTTTTTCTGAATTTTTAGGGCCATTTGAATCTTGGTCAAATCCTTGGTTTGACCAAGATTTAAACAAGTTTAAAACATAAAAATGAAAAGGGAAGTCTGTATCCTTCTTAGTCACTCTAAAATGAAGCTTTTGGGAGGTTTTTAAAATTTCAATGTTTGAAACCCAAAACCACTTCTCTTCACATGCTTGACTTCATAAGACAGAGTTAATTAATTTAGGGGTTAATTAGGGGGTATAGATACATGATTTGTGTGGTTTGAATATGTATGGACCTTATTTATCAACAACTTTAATGCTTACTATATGACATAAGAAAACTATTTGCTTTGGTTTTCTTTTTCAATTTTTTTTTCAATTTTTATGCCCATTTGAATCTTGTCAAATCCTAGGTTTGACTAAGATAATTTAAACAAGTTTAAAACATGAAAATGAAAAGGGGAAGCCTGTGGATCCTTCTTAGTCACTCTAAAATGAAGCTTTTGGGAGGTTTTTGAAATTTCCATGTTTGAAACCCAAACCACTTCTCTTCACATGCATGCTTGACTTCATAAGACAGAGTTTAGGGTTAGGGGGTATAGCTACATGATTTGTCCTGGTTTGAATATGTCTACACCTTGTTTATCAACTTTAATGCTTACTATATGACATAAGAAAACTATGTGATTTGGTTTTTCATTTTTCTGCTTTTATTTTTCTGCCCATTTGAATCTTGGTCAAATCCTAGGTTTGACCAATATATAGACAAGTTTAACACGTAAATGAGTTAACTTGGATTTCCTACCCTTGAATCCATAGGAAACTTTGTTCTAATGCACTATTATAATCAACCGAGTTTTTACACCAACAGGTCTGTCACTTACGTGTGGTGCCCACGCTTGAGGTCCCACACTTCAGTGAGCACAAGTCACGTGCAATAGGTACGCAAACTCCCAGCCATTTTCTTTGTCAAGAGAAGACGCATCAGGATGCGTATTGGAAGTCCTGTGGGTCCTTCTGGTTCCTTCGGTCGTCCCTCTCACAAAACAAATCTCTCTCTCTCTCGGCCTCGCTCGACTCGCTCGCCGTCGCTCGCTGCGACTCTCGGCCACACGACAAACCCCCGCACAAAGTCAACATCATCACCTCGAAAAGGGGAGACACCATAATTCTCTCCTTCTTCTCTCCTTCCGAGTGATCCTCTTCCTCCGAGTTTCACTCGACGGCAAACACCCATGTGCGCATAGTAATAATAAAAAGGTAGTACTCGTAGAAAAATCGATATACGAATCTGTAATTAAATAGGTTAAACTAGGGTTTTGCCCAGTTCTACAGATCAAGGGTTCAAAAAAATCCAACTACGGGGTTCGAACAACACGATTCTAATCCAAGAATTTTTTCGACCTAGGTCACCCAAATGGCCTCAAACTATAGGGTTAGCATCTAGTGCAGTATGTGTGAAAATGTATGCACTATGTGTGCTATAACTTGTATGTCTTTCATATTTGAACCAAATTTGAATAAGTTTGAAATATTTGAAAAGGGGCTTTTGGCTTAAACGTTTGAAACCAAAAACCACTTCTCTTCATGCATGCTTGACTTCATAAGACAGAGTTTAGCTAGGGTTAGGGGATATATGCATGATTTTCCTGGTTTGAATATGTCTAGACCTTGTTTATCAACTTAATTGAATGCTTACTATATGACATAAGAATACTATGTGACTTGTTTTTTATTTTTTGATTTTTTTAAAATTTTATGCCCATTTTAATCTTGGTCAAATCCTAGGTTTGAACATGGTTTAAACAAGTTTAAATCATGAATATGAAAAATTAAGCATCTATATATCCTTCTTACTCACTCCAAAATGTAGCTCTTGGGAGGGTTTTTCGAAATTTCCATGTTTGAAACCAAAACCACTTCTCTTCATGCATGCTTGACTTCATAAGACAGAGTTTAGGGTTAGGGGTAGATATATACATGATTTTCTGGTTTGAATATGTCTAGACCTTGTTTATCAACTTGAATGCTTACTATATATATATGACATAATAATGTTATGTCCTTTGGTTTTTCATTCTTTTGTTTTTTTATGAATTTCCATGCCCATTTGAATCTTTTGGTCAAATCCTAGAGGTTTGACCAAGATTTAAACAAGTTTAAAACATGAAAATGAAAAGGGAAGCTTGTATATCCTTCTTAGTCACTCTAAATGAAGTTTTTGGGAGGTTTTGAAATTTCCATGTTTGAAACCCAAAACCACTTCTCTTCATGCTAGACTTCATAAGACAATTTAATTAGGGGTTAGGGGTAGATACATGATTTGTCTGGTTTGAATATGTCCAAACCTTGCTTGTTTATCAACTTGAATGCTTACTATATGACATAAGAATGCTTACCATATGTTTGAATTTTAAAAGCATATAGTCTTCTTATGTCATATAGTAAGCATTCAAAAGGTTTTCTTTGAGAGAGTAGCATGCATTCAGAAGTTGATAAATAAGATTTGGACATATTCAAACCAGACAAATCATGTATCTACACCCCCTAACCCTAAACTCTGTCTTATGAAGTCAAGCATGAAGAGAAGTGCTTTTGGGTTTCAAACATGGAAATTTCACAAACCTCCCAAAAGCTTCATTTTACAGTGACTAAGAAGGATCCAGGCTTACCTTTTCATTTTCATGTTTTAAACTTGTTTAACTCTTGGTCAAACCTAGGATTTGACCAAGATTTAAATGGGCATAAAAAATCAGAAAAAAACAGAAAAAATGAAACCAAATAACATAGCCTTCTTATGTCATATATGTATATCTGCTGATGCAAGGCCTTGAAGGATGATATTCAAACCAGTAAAAAGCATGTATCTACCTAACCCTAAACCTCGCCCATTTAAGTCAAGCATGAAGGAGAAGTGGTTTTGGGTTTCAAACATGGAAATTTCAAAACCTCCCAAAAGCCAGAGTGACTAAGAAGGATCCATGCTTACTCTATTCATTTTCATGTTTTAAAACTTGTTTAAACCTTGATAAAACCCAGGATTTTACCTATTTAATCATAGATTCATAGGTCGATTTTTTACTTTTTTATTTTTACTATGCAGCACATGTGTGTTTGCCCGTCCAGTGAAACTCGGAGGAAGAGGGATCACACGGAAGGAGAAGAAGGGATAGCAGTCACGGGGCCCCTCTTATTATTTATGGTGTATATCTTTTTTCTGGTGATGTTGACTGTTGTGCAGCGTTTGTCAGTGCGCAGGAGGTGCGAGGCTGCGAGCGAGCGAGTCGAGCGAGGCCGAGAATGAGAGAGATGTTTTTTTCTTTTTCTTTTCCGTGAGAGGGACAACAGAAGGATCCAGAGACGACTTCCACTACGCATCCTGGTGCGCGTCTTCTCTTGACAAAGAAGATGGATGGGAGTTTGCGTACCTACTAATCTACTATAGTACTACTACTACACAAGAACCATATACATGTCAAACTTTTCAATCATGACCCACATGCATTTTATGTATATATTCACAACTTTTAATGCATGCATGAAAACTCAGCAAAATATGTGCATTTTGGGTTGTCGCACATAAATGTGTTTTTACTTGTCTGCCACCAATCCAATTTTCATGTGAGGGGGAAACATGACACACGATGGACATTTCCAATGTTTCACGAATTAATTATCTCAATTTGCATCCATATATATATGCGCCTGGTTACTGAAAGATCGAACCAAAGGTGAACTTGAAACGTTTTCATTTTCATGTTTTAAACTTGTTTAAATCTTGGTCAACCCTTGGATTTGACCAAGATTCATAAAAAATTCAAAAACATAGTCTTCTTATGTCATACAGTCAACATTCAACTTGATAAAACAAGATCTAAACATATTAAAAGAAGAATCATGTATCTACCCCCTAACCCTAAACTCTGTCTTTTGAAGTCAAACATGAAGATACGTGGTTTTGGGTTTACAAAATGGAAATTTCAAAAACCTCCGAAAAGCTTAATTTTGGAGTGACTAAGAAGGATACATGCTTACTTTTTCATTTTCATGTTTTAAACTTGTTTAAAGCTTGGTCAAACCTAGCTAGCTTGGATTTGACCAAGATTCAAGTGCGCATAAAAAATTCGAAAAAACCCCCAAAAATGAAAAACCATAACACATAGTCTTCTTGCGTCACATATATTGTAAGCATTCAAGTGTTGATAAACAATATCTAGACATATCAAACAAGAAAAATCATGTATCTATACCCCTAACCCTAAATTTGTCTTATGAAGTCAAGCATGAAGAGAAGTGGTTTGGGTTTTCAAACATGGAAATTTCGAAAACCGCCCAAAAGCTTCATTTCGGACTGACTAAGAAGGATCCATGCTTACCTTTTCATTTTCATGTTTTAAACTTGTTTAAATTCTTGTTCAAACCTAGGATTTGGCCAAGATTCAAATGGGCATAAAAACAATCGAAAAAATCAAAAATGAAAAACCAAAGCACATAGTCTTCTTATGTCACATAGTAAGCCATTCAACTTGATAACAAGGTCTAGACCTATTCAAACCAGAAAAATCATGTATCTACCCCTAACCCTAAACTCATCTGTCTTATGAAGTCAAGCATGAAGAGAAGTGGTTTTGGGTTTCAAACATAGACATTTCAAAAGCCTCCCAAAAGCTTCATTTTGGAGTGATTGAGAAGGATCCATGCTTAATTTTTCATTTTAATGTTTTAAACTTGTTTAAATCTTGGTTAAACCTATGATTTGACCAAAATTTGATTCGGCATGAAAATTCAAAACAAATCAAATAAATAAAAAACCAATGCACATAGTACATCTTCTTATGTCATATACTAAGCTTTCAAGTTGATAAGCCAGGTCTAGACATATTCAAACTAGAAAAATCATGTATCTACCCCTAACCCTAAACTCGATTTGTCTTATGAAGTCAATCATGAAGAGGTGTTTTGGGTTTCAGACATGGAAATTTCAAAAACCTTCCAAAAGCTTCATTTTGAAGTTACTAATTAAGAAGGATCACTACAAGAAAAGTTTGGCAACTTTTCTTGTAGTGGATCCAGGCTTAATTTTTCATCTTCATGTTTTAAATTTTGGTCAAACCTAGGATTTGTCCAAGATACAAATGGGAGCTCCTTAGTTTTTCCTCAGTTTTACCCAAACTTTTGTCTGAAACCATCACACGTGATGTAACGGCCAGTTGCCCGACGGTTGACCGTTATCTTCTGACTAGTGGGGCCACGTAGAGCCCGCAAAGACACGTCAGACCATCCATCTTTGTTTGACCGTAAGCATCGCTGTATCCCTGACCAAAACGCGAACGAGTGGGGCTTCGGTATATCGAATGACAAGTGGGGCCATGACGCTGATACAAGGGGCAATACACGGGTAGGATTAGATTTTTAAATGGAGCTCTACAGCGATGGCACGGAGGAGGTGGCATGCGGGGTGCCGAGATGAGATCGACGTCCACAATGAACTGCATGAGGCGAGACCAGACGCATTAGATAGATATGAACTAGACGCGTTTAACCATGCAAAGAAGAGAAGAAATGGTCGACGACATCGAAGACTACGTCAAAACTTTGACTGACCGTGTCGGACACGAACACGAGCAATGTAGAGAAAACTAGTGTCTCTCCTTTCTGGCGTGTATAGGTGGGTGCTAGGAGAGTGTGGTGGCGAAGGGAAAGACCTCGCGGTGGTCTGTGGCGTCCAGCATAGCGGGTCGGCGTGGCCGTGCCCACAGCGGCGTGCATGCATGTTCGGCATTGGCATCAGCATGTACGTTCGGCATTGGCCTCGGCGGTATCTCTGGTGTGTCAGTGATCGAATGAGGGGACGGGATTGAGGGTGCATCCCGACGTTGACCTAGCAGTGGCGGCGAGCATAGCCGTTCTGACCATGCCGATATCGGCATCGGCATCGTTTGGAGGCTGTGGTGCTCGAATCAAGTTGGGATTTGTTTCTTGTAGGCCAAAATGAATTTGAAACAAGTTTCATGTTGAAGGTTAGGTAACGAAAGTTTGTAACTATCCCAAAATTATACTAGCGCCATGGTGAGGTTCTTTTTGATAGAGCTATACGGTTGGGCAAACTTTTTTGACACTTTTTAGATAGGGTTCCTTGTTGTTACACGTATGGCATCATGTATGGAAAATTTGTGGTCATTTGGAGATGTTCGAAAAAATCACTTTGCTTAAGCGCATGCCGTTTCGTCTCGCTGAAACCAGCTTTTCTAACAAGGTGATTTTTTCTACCTTCTCTAAATAACCTCAAATTTCATACAGCTGATCTTCTATACATAGATAGATAGATTGTTTCGTTTTTACATTTTTCGAACATTTTATTTCCCTTTATAATACCCAATTGATTTTCAGGTCAAAACCTCGAAAAACAGCATCATGTATGGCATCATTTCACCCTAAATTTCAAATTTTCTGAAACTTTCCCTTTTAGATATTCCTTGTTGTTATAGGTATGCCATCATGTATGCCAAACTTGGTTAGGTCTCACTGAAACCAGCTTTTGTAACAAATTAGGTGATGGTTTATCATTTTTTTTTGCGTGAAAAGTAATGGCTACAACAAGTTGATGGTTTATCATTTTTTTGCGTGAAAAGTAATGGCAACAACAAATCGGTGATGGTTTATCATTTTTTTGCGTGAAAAGTAATGGCTACAACAAATTGTTGATGGTTTATCATTTTTTTGCGTGAAAAGTAATGGCAACAACAAATCGGTGATGGTTTATCATTTTTTTGCGTGAAAAGTAATGGCTACAACAAATTGTTGATGGTTTATCATTTTTTTGCGTGAAAAGTAATGGCTACAACAAATTGTTGATGGTTTATCATTTTTTTGCGTGAAAAGTAATGGCTACAACAAATTGTTGATGGTTTATCATTTTTTGCGTGAAAAGTAATGGCAACAACAAATCGGTGATGGTTTATCATTTTTTTTGCGTGAAAAGTAATGGCTACAACAAATTGTTGATGGTTTATCATTTTTTTGCGTGAAAAGTAACGCCTAAAATAGTTTATAATTTTTAGCGCGTGAAAAATAATACAGAAAACCGCCCTTCAGCATACTTAGAGGGTGGAAGCTAATTAACCGCCAACAGAGAGAGAGAGGGGTTATCCTGCCCGTTCCCTATATCATACGATCAACGGTCGGCGGGCACGATCCGCGTGACATGGGCTAGACCAATCAGGGCGATGATGCACGTCTGCGAGAATTTGTGAAGAGAGAGGGCAAAACTGAGTACTATCAAGAAACCAAGGGCACCTGAGTAGTAAATAGACTAAGGGATTCAAATATGAGATTTAAAAAATGGAAAATGTGTGTTTTGTACAATGAAACCCATCTTGGCCTACCTCAAACTATTTGCAATACCAATATACATCAGTGTGAGAATTGTGGCCTCATTTAGACAAAGTATGATTTGGGGGAAGCTGTTTTGGGAAGGGCTTGTTGTGGAAAACCATGCACCTTCATAGCTACTAGGTGATTTGAGAAGTGGCAATTTGTGGTGAAACTTGATTTATCTATGATTTATCTATGATTTGAGAAGTGGCAATTTGTGGTAAAGACTCCATGAGTAAGTGCCACTCTTTTTAGGATTTTTTTGCACATTAAATGACTCATTTAACTAGTTAATCCCATTTGTTGACTCTCTGTTGACCAGCCACTTGAGGGTAAAACTGAGTATATTGCACTAGCCAGTATTAGCACTCGAGGGGAAAATTGAGCACACAAAAAATGCTAGTATAAGACTCGAGGGTATACCTGAGTATATCTAAATTTCCAGGGTTAGACTCGAGGACACGTGCAATTTGACGCGTGTCGCGTTGCAGAAGTCCAAGACGTGCAATCGTGGACGCGTGTCGCGTTGCAGAAGTCCAAGACGTGCAGACGTGCACCTGTGCACGCGTAGGACGCGGGTCGCATTAACCACCCCTCGCCTTTATAGACGCCTCCTCGCACTATCTCTGTCACTCTCACTCGCTCATGCAACGCCGCCTCTCACGTCCCATCATCTTCTCCAAAGCAAAAACCCTCTCCCTCTCTGCAGGCGAGATGGACATGGAGAATGCGAATCCCATCGTCCATGACGCCGTCGGCTCCAAGCGCGACGCCTCCCTCTTCGACGTCGTCCCCTCAAAGGCCGTCGCCGCCGCCGGTGGCGGTCGTATCCCGCCGGGATGGGACCCCTATGAGCCGGTGCCGTACATCTCGCCTCCGAACCCCTACGACACCTTCATGGACGACCCATGGAACGAGGTAACTACGGTTTGCTTCCTTTTTTGTTCCCCATTCCTTTTTGAACCCTATTTTTGCTGGTGTAGATGGATCTGTAGATGGATGAGTATTGGGCTAATATTTGCGCCGATTTTATTCCATTTTGTTTTGATCACTTCTTGATTTCGTTTAAGATTTGGGGTTCGGCTGTTCGGTTAATTTATGCAAGTAATATTGGATCTCAATCAGTTAATTTATGCAAGTAATCATGGGATCTCAATCAGTTATTTTATGCACTAATCAAAAGATATCAACCGTTTAATTTTGCAAATAATCTCGAATGTGTTCAAGTTTAGATCTAGTTCAGATCTAGAATCTGTTTCTTTGCCTATGATGAATGGTTGGGCACAAATTTTTACAGGGAGGGTTCAGCGAACCATTGCTGTGTACAAATCTGTTGTGCATGAGCTTTAGTTCGCTAACACCTTCCCTGTAGATATATAATCATGTCCACTCTAACTGAGGCTGACTCTGTTTTTCTTAACTTTGTTATCATGTACGTTAGTCATCGTTGCAACTCATTCACTAGTTTCTGTTTGATATGGATCAGATGTCTGGCAGCGACGTCGGCAGCGACGAAGAGGAGGAGGACGTCAAGACTCGCCAAGTGCTGCGGAGGCTGCAGGTCGGCCAGTACATCTCCTACTTCGCCAAGGAGGTGTACAGGTGCCCCTTCTGCACCAGGAGACTCGGCGCCACGGACTTCAACTGCCTCGTCACGCATGCTGAGAACATCAGCAACACCTTCCCCAACGTCGGCACGACGGTGAACGTCCACTCCTTCCGCGCCAAGCACAGGGCGCAGCGGGTGGAGATCTCCGCCGGGCGCATGCCTCCGCTCAAGCCCAAGGCTCCCAAGGGGAGCAAGAGCAACAAGTGGAGGCAGAGCCAGATGGGGTAGGCGGAGTCCCTGGACGTGTGCTGCTGCTGCTGCTGCCTCCTAGTTTGTTGTTGGGATCCCTTTGTTGTTAGCTAGGGATCCCTTGTTGTTATGTTAGTATGATGGTGCTGTGAAGAACCTGTTACTATGTTGGCTGCTGTGTATGCAGCTTATTATCTATCCATATTATCTAGGGATTATCTATCCCTAGTCTACTATATTTTGTTGGCCGTACTTAGTTTTCTTGATTTACTATGACTGTGAATTTATCGTACATTATCCTGGAGATTTGCTTCTAGATTTAACTACATACATATGGACCAGAGGGAGTACTAGATTTGCTGCCATATTGGGCAAACAACGAGGGCCAAAAGGCACAAATAATTGAAGAAAGTCAGAAATGCAAGCTTCTCTAGATTTTATACTAATTTGGTGAAAAGGACAGAGAGAAAGAGGGGAAAAAGGTGCACTTAATAATGCCAATTTTGGGCCGAGAGAGACAGAACCCAGCTCCTGCTCACGTGCAACCAAACGCTTCTCGTCCTGTCCCACGCGGTCCCTTTCTACCAGCCCCACGCGACGCGGGCCCACACGACGCGGCCCCACACGACGCGGCCCCACACGTGACAGAACGGTCAACTAAACGGGAATCCTGCCGTCTGAGTTGCTTCTGCGGGTTTCAGACAAACGTTTGGGGGTAAAACTGAGGAAAAACTAAGGAGCTGGGGAAAACTGAGTACAAGGCACGAGGGCACGTAAAATAGAAATCCCTTAAATTCTTTGGTCAAACCTAGGATTTGTCCAAGATACAAATGGGCATAAAAATTCAGGGTAGCATCATACCCCCCTCCTTCCCGCGTAGAAAAAGTGTTAGGCGAGTAGTAGAATGGCATGACCAACAAGTTTCAAGTAAAATTTTGAATATGACCAAAATATACCAATTGATAGATGTGTGTGACCCAAGATTGAGCCATGGTACATTTTGCCAACAAAGTAGCAATTGAGTTGGCTTTCTACCTTAGTAGGCGTGCATTGGAAGGATGCATTATGCCGGCAAAGTTTTCAAACGTTCAAACTTTTCCGGTTTCTCATACAGTATTTGGCTCCTTGAGAAGCATTGATGTGATCATATAAGGTTATCCAAAACTTCGCCTTTCCCGTATTTGCCCGAGCACTCGACACCCCTCGTCCCATGGCGACTCCTCCAGCCATAGCCCCGTGCACCCAGGCTCCACGACTCAGCCTCGGAGGGGTGTGCGCTAAAAGCTCGCAAATGTCTGTGTGCCATTGGTGTGCGATGAAGCAGGCGGCTCTGTGTCTTGCTGTGGCTAGACTCCTGGCGCCCTTTGATCTAGGAGAGGGAGAGGAGGGAGGGGGTCCCATGAAGCGGCGGTGGCCCAGGTATCGGCGGCAGCCCAGGCAGCAGCGGCAAAGTGGGCTGGTCGGAGCATAGGCATGCGCCGGGGGCGAACCTCGCCGGGTGAGGATGCTTCCATTGTGAAGAAGCACTTGCCATCCAGGGCTTCGGGTTCGCCAACAAACTCAGCGCCTCGGTCCATGGCGTTGCCGTCGTGGGGACGTCGGGGGCGGCGGCGACGTGCTGCAGCCCCAGCCTTTAGTGGGGACCAAAGTGCGACCGACCACATCACGGCGTCGGCAGCATTGGGGATGCCGATGGGCATCCACTGCCACACACAGATTTGGGAGGTTCTGGCCGGGCCGAGTTCCAAACTTCCATCATCGGAGCCGAGGGCTTGGTACTTCAAATTCCGAATCAGGCAATCCTTCGACCCCAATCAGCTTCTGCCTGTGGTCCAAATCCGAGATATCTTGGCGGCAGCTATGCTGGTTAAGCTTAGCCGGACAGCGGCAATCGACGATCTGCAAAACCTAGATGCCTTCCGAGGATTTGCAGCAGCCGTCAATGCACTCGTGGAGGCATCGCATGCTGGTAGCAGCGGCGAATGCGGGTATGTTGTTTTACTCCCTTTGTATGCTTTTGTCATAAAAATCAATTTGCTAATTCTCATTCGATTGAAAATCAGACCCATTCACCATCAACTCTCAAACAGTGGACACTAGTAATATGTAGAACTAGAAATTACACAAGATTTCTGTACTGCTAGTACTATTACTTCGACGCTACATGTTGTTTACACGAGGAAATTGCACAAACTACCGCTTATTGCTGCCTTCGTTGCTTAAAACACTTTTTAAAACTGTAATTTTTTTCCGCACAAACCACCAACTATCGTGTTCTGTTGCAGGGAATTTCAAATTTAGGATTGAGCTGTTTAAGAGCAAATCAGATGATCGGGGACCACCAACTACTATAGTTTTAATTGCAAATAGAATAGATTTTGCAAAATTATGAAACGCACATAACGTTTGAATTACTACAATTTTTTTGAAGGTTTGATATTTTCATCATTTTTGTGTGAATCTTACACCAAGTAACACAACTTTCAGACGGAATACAAAATATTTTCAAACTTCCTAGATTTGATAGCTCAAATATTTTTAATTACTAGTTTTTCAGTATTTTAAAAAGTCGAAACAATATATTTTGGCTGAATGTTAGAAAATATATTTCATGATTATCCCATATTAGTTAAGAAGTACATAAACTAGTAGTAGTAATAAAGAACAGAGGGAGTTTATGGAGATACATCCATTAAGGGCATGTTAGTGTGTGTTGGTGTATTACTTATGCCTTCTTTGGTTAATACACTTCTCAAGTGATCCCCGCAAACCCTCTATTCTTGCCTAGAATACAAAAACTCCCCATCAAAGTATTAGTGCATTTTTTGGATGAGTATTCGAGAGGATTGGGTGAACACCAAGGATTTGCATAGGGAATTGGTACAATTGAATCCTTGGCTGTTTGATTTGTAGGATTGTTTCCGATAGGAATTTTTCCTAAGGATTTCTTTGCACAGATTCCATAGAAAATTAAACATCTACTCATACCTCTTTTTAAGAATGCTTTACTTTTCCTATGGTGGAATCAAACAAAGTTTGGATTCTATGAATTCCTATAGGATTGGAGTGGACATGACATTGCAATCCTACATTTCCCTATTCCTACATCTTTCGGTAGGCATTTGCCTAGAATAAATAACCATGTGTATTACGGAGTAGCAATAAAATATAGGTTTATTTCTCTAAAGCATCTTGCACTGTACTAGTACATGGCTTAAGAGACAATATTTTTACCATTTTTTTTGCGAGAAGACAATATTATTACCATAGTTACTAAGTACATTTTATTGGATGATGAAGTGATAGCCCTCATCAATGCATTGTGAATTATTAGGGCATGGGTCACACGTGATTTACGAGTACACCGCACGATCGAGAGCCGCCGTCCCTCTTTGCTTTTTACCGATGCGGCGGAGCTCCTCCCCACACCCACGAATAACTGAAAGCCACAACTGCTGGGGAAAAGTCTTGCGCCGAGAAAATCTACAACCGTGGTTGAGTACATGTGTTTCTTAAGATACGAGTGCTCCAATGCATTTTTTTCTTTCCTTTTACTAATTTACCTTGAAAATCCCGCACGTCCACTTATTTGTGGACGGAGGGAGTATCACGCCAAGAGGAAGTAGGACAATAGTGGGCGCTTATAGCCCGCCTACGTGGTACTTTTGCCAGCTGTTGGCTCTTCTATTGTTCTTGCTCTAAAGAAACCCCGATTGTGAAAGGCCAAGGCGTACTTCTTTTGGTCACGCAAAATTCAAAATACTGCCATGGACATTGAATTGACATGACAACACATAGCTTGGGATGTCCAAATTTGCACGTTAGACCAGTGACTTGTTCTTCACCTTTTCAGAGGGAACAGTGACTTTTTATTATGGGTCTATACACTTTCCAAGAAACAGGAGGAGATGCTGTAGAGTGTAGAGGAGCGAAGTCAAGCGCCCCGCCCCCACCTGCCCTATTTCTGTTCACCTCCATCGTCTACCTCCGCCCCCGCCCGCACCAATCGACCACCTTCCATAGCACGCGCCAGTGCCGCCGCCATGCAGCTTTAGAATCAATTCCACCGCCCAGTTTGAGAGCCTCCGTTCTTCATCTTCCCCGCCACCTGCCGCCATCGAACCCAAATTAAACTCCAATCAGTTGAACCCAAACCTCATAGACCCACCCCCTGCCCTGCGATGGCGGCATCGAACAAGGAAAATGATGACTCTGAACTGTTTCAGAAGGTCTTTTCCGAAGGTCCCCTTGAAGAACTCGTAACAAGATGCGACGTCATCACCGCCGCGAGCCTCGTCGGTTCGTCCAAACTATTTTTCGACTCTGCAAATGATAGTGCAACTCTATCTTTTTCTCTCCCGTTTGGCCTCCCATGTGTTCTTCATTCTCACCCGACGAAGGTAGCACGGGATTGCAAGCTGACGCCGCTGGACAGGTTCTCCTCCGACGCTGTGATGCCAGACGGTACGGGTAAGCAGTGGGTAGGTGCCAATGGAGATTGGGTTGCCATGGTTGACACTGGCTTTCCTGCTTGCAAATGGAAACTTGTCAACGTCTACACTCGCCGTGAAATTCCTCTCCCTGTGCCGTTTGAAACCACCCACATTCCAAATATATACCACCACAACCTTCGTGCTATTATATTTCACAAGATATATATTTGCCAAGTTCCCACAGCTGCTGGGGGGTACAAAAATTTCTCTCTTGTTGCTGTTTTTGACATCAGAGTTGCCCTCCTTTGCGGCGAAGATTCTGGATGGACAGTTCTTACAGAGCCCAAGTCCCACATCTTTTACAATTACAGCGATGCAATTCTCCACAATGGGCTTGTGTTTGCCACAACTCATACTGGCACTGTTCACGCATGGAATCCTCAGCAAGCTGGTAATTTTCCTCCGGACGTAAGTAGTGTATGATGAGCTTCATTATTCATGGCTGTAAAGATAATTTTAATGCACAAACTTATTAATTTTCGAACCTGACTGATCTGACTTGGAGGCTTGGGGCATATTTGCTTCGGATGAAATTTCATTGGTATTTAGACTTTTTATTCGAGATGATTACCATAGAAAAATTTGAGGATTGTATAATTAGGAGTTTTATTCTCAGATTGAATTATGTTGGATTTTGACCTCTACTTGAACTTCTTGAAATGAATCCTTTGGTTTCCCATGTGATGTACTCGAAATACACCAATATGCTGTATTATTGAATGGAAATGCCATTATATCATCCCATCTGAATCCTAATGCGTTTTCCCAATTCTTACGTTTTCAGATTTGTGCAAACCAAACATACCCTTCTTAACAGTAATTTCGTTTTCAAGCAGGTCCTCCGCTGATCGTAGAGCCACCGCCCATTGTGTTTGAATGGCGGTGTGCACTTGATGATGCTCTTGGCCATGATCACGAGGTCGATTATGGCATGTGGTGGTTAGCAAGATCTATAGATGGTTCTAGACTTCTTCTGATCCATACACTGGGCATTGCTGATGAAAGGGAATATTCCTGTAAAGTTTGCCATACTGCTTCTGATCGTCGTGTTCATCATGGTCGCACTGTTGGCAACTATGCTTCTGGGTTTGGTTGCCTGGTGTTCACGAAGGACACTAGTAAGTTAAATGAAGGTATTCCATGGGAAAAGATTGATGACCTTGGAGAATATTCTCTTTTCCTTGGAGTGAACTATCCGATTATGCTGCCATTAGGCGGTGCAGATGTTGTCCCAGGATGTCTGACGAGAAGAAATTGTGTGTACACCTTGCCGAATGAAGCATGGCTTCGCAATTCGCAGCTGCCTGAAATATGCCGATTCAGTCTGAATCGTGAAGATTGCGCCGTTGGTTTCCAAACCAACGCCTTGGAGAAAACATGCAAAAC
The DNA here is from genome assembly GCA_030979885.1 of Lolium multiflorum. NCBI lineage: Eukaryota > Viridiplantae > Streptophyta > Magnoliopsida > Poales > Poaceae > Lolium > Lolium multiflorum. The sequence goes on along the minus strand of CM061749.1, from coordinate 70,429,996 downwards.
AAAAAAAGATAGGTACCTGGTAAAGACACCGCTTTGGTTCATCCCAAACTTCGCCAACGCCCCGGATTGGAACAAGTGTGATGTTTAATTCTGAAACAGGGCCTGCAGCCATTGTAGCTACTGATAGTATGTAATTTCATAGCTAATGAACGAGGCAATTGTGGTCTACTAGTTACAACTGTTTTGTAAAGAGGTGGTCTATAAGTATACCCCTCTCTTCATTGATGCATTTGTGGTCTACATGATGGTACTCTTAAATATATGGGTGTGGCTCCTCAACACATAATGTGGGGGTATTATTGTGTTAAAGTTGAAGGCTTGATCAACTATAGGTTCACTTCTCTAGTTACATTACTAGGTACTCCGGTTGGCTATGTTGTGATGAAATTGTGTTCTGTTGTTCGGTGAAGACAAAAGTAGAACTATGGTATGCTTATGTTTAAGAGCAAGCGAGGGTTTAGCTTGAGATGTTAAAATTCAGATTTGAACTATTTTTTGATATGGAAATTTGAAATATATATGGTACTGTATATGATTATGTGTAACAACAAGCGACGAAAGGGCTGATGCTCCTATTCCTTGTCGGCGGGAGGACTATGTGTGCGGCGACTTGAGCCAAATTAGAAGGCCATAGCTATGTTGATTGGTCCTTGAAGTTGGAGGGGCTAGGATTTCGGATGAGCGGAGTGGGGGAAGTTGTTGCTCATGGAACATAAGTCCTTAAAATAGTAATGTTAGTATATAGGAGTACAAGGTATATACTTGTACTATTTTAGTACTATAATAAGTATATCGGGTTCATCAAAAAGAATTATCTCGGGTTCACAACCACGTGGGGTCAAGGTGAGGGAAAGTTGGTCAATACCTCTTACCGCTATATCCCCGCCCCAAGTTCTAATGCGCAAGTGCTGTTATTTTTTTAAGGGAAATAGTGGTTCCTCTCCCCCGGAAACATGCCCCGCATCTCCACCTCCTAGTATCGTAGTACTACTACTGCATCTTCTCCAAAAAAAACCCTCTTCTGTCTCTTTCTCCCGTTCACCCCTCTCTCCCTTGCATTGGATTACCGACTCCAATGAAGCAGAAGCGTAAGATTGAGGAGATTCCTGATTGCTACCACCAGTCCATGGGGTGGGGCAACCTCCACTACCCACTGGTGGAGAACATAGCCGAGCGGGCGGATATCCTCAGCACTGGTCGCCTCGCTCGAGGCATGATCGGCATGCGGCATGCCATCCGCGGAGCGCATAAGGTTCCGTTCGGTTTACCGAGCCTGCTCCACTGCGACCCCGAGACATGGCCAGACGACCGCGACAATACTGTAAGAGTATTTATTTATTTACTCATCTCGTTTCAGCTTGTGTTTTTTCAATCAACTTTTCTTATTGCCAAACATCATGCATGAATTTAGACTCAACATAATCACCTGATTTGGGAGTACTGTAAGGTTTGCTGCCTTCACTATGCACATGTACTCTTCGGAATTGCTTTATTTATCCATTACATCTGTGCTTCAGTTCTGCACAATCCGCTCTTCATTCTGTCGAATACCTTGCATGCATAGACAATTTTGAAACAAATCCTATTTGCAGGGCATTCACGCGTTGCTGATGCCATTAGACAAGCCGACAGTTCCAGCATTTATCCATACCAAGGAGGAACTGGATGGACATGGACCCATGCACTGGGTGGGTTGTAACGGCGACTGGGTGGCATTTGTCCAGCAGGACGGGCACTTGACGATCCGCAACATATACATATCAGATACTATTATACCTCTTCCATCTCTGCAAGATGCAGGAATTTCTTTGGGCCCTACTAGTGAATGGTGGCATGGCAGCCCACCATTCCTGTTCAAATACAAAATAGATAAAAGTTTGGAACTGCTCAAAGTACGGATCGTCAAGAGGCCGTACAAAGATGATCTAGCAGGGCCATGGCATTACGAGGTAATCGTTGTATTTGACGAATTGATCGCTATCCTACAAGCGCCCCTAGAAAAGGAGTGGAATATCCTGAGAAACCCTGAATTCTTTGATAGAAACAGCTATGTCGATGCCATGGGCATTCCTGGATATGGTACAAGTTCACACCTACATCGTGTATACGCAGTTACATATCCGTATGGAGATGTTCTGGTTTGGGAACCATATACCTGTGGTGAGTCTTTGTTTTATGTCTTAACTAGTAAATGGCATGCTGCACATGTTGGACCAATTACGATTCGCAATACTGATGTATAAAAGTTGCGTTCTAAATGTTGTTCAAACTTTCAATACAACTAATAATTTGGTTATACCATCAAAATAAGTGTGAGCATACAGTTTATAAATATGAACAAAAATTTGGAACCTTTCTTAATCACTATCAAGTGGGACGTGTGATATCGGTGTGAGACTGCTCTGATTTTTCTTCATAATGGAAACATGACGGTTCTAGAAACACGTGGACACTGGTGTGGTATTTTTTTCACGCGAATACCTCTAATCCCAACCGTTAGATTTTGGACACCAACAGTTGGAATTGCTGCTACATGTCTTGTTAAAAACTGGTGCCTTATAGTAGTAGAAAATAGAAGATAGAAGAGAAGAGATAATTTTCAGTGTAGTTCCTACTTGCTGCATTGTGGTTGATCTTTGTGCATTGCAGGGACACATGCAGCCCCGCGTCTCATTGACGCCCCTGTCATTGAAGATGAAGAAGCAGAAGTGGCTGCAATTTTCGCTCAAATCGAGGGAGATGCTGTCATGGAAGATGATGAAGCAAATGTGGCTCAAGGCGATGGAGGTGCCGATGAAGATAATGATGCTGATGAAGAAGAATTAGAAGAAGAAGAATTAGAAGAAGACGAATTTGATGATGAAGAATTAGATGATGAAGAATTAGATGATGATGGTGATAATCATAATTATGAAGATGAAGATGTATTTCTTGGATTTTCTGACCAGCGCACTTGGTTCCTGGCACCAATGAGAGCAGAGTCCATTACTGGTGAATCTGATCTCGCGTGGATTCAGGTTAAAGGTTATCGGCCCATCCTCGGTCCTCCAATATTACATATGGGTAACAAGCTGAGGTCTTATCCTTTGGTACGGTGCTACGTTTTCTTGAGATCTGCCCATACCTTGGACCCTGTAGAAGAGGCAAGGTGGGAAAGATTGAACAATTTGAAGGGGCGTTCTTTATTTCTTGGACTCAATCACCCAATTTTCATGCTACCCCCGCCAATCGACGCAGAGGCTGCAGAACCAGATTTCCAATTGTTCAAACCTGACTGTGTCTTTGCTACCCACAATCGCGCCCGTGATACATGGATACGTCCAAGGCCAAATTGGTGCAGAATGCACGTCAATGGAGGTCCTGCCATAGGCTCAAGATTGCAGTACAAAAAAGAGAAGACTGAACATAGAGCCGAAGCACCCATGTGGTTCGTCCCAACACTTCCACCTGTTTTTCCTTGAGAAATAAGAGACAGATGGTGACCTTATTTTATAGAGAAAACATAGTGTTCGTGAACTTAACCTCATGAACATTCGCTGTTCGGTTTTTGCTGAAATCAAAATTTTGCAGAGATGAAGATCTTTGTTTGAATCCCGTGCTGAACATATTTTTCACAAATTAGCTACCCGTATTGTGATGAATACATGCTGGTTTGTTGTTTGGTGCAGTAGCAGACATGAAGATCTTTGTCCTGAATACCACAATGGACATCTTTTTTTTCTTCAAAAATTAGCTAAGCTCACGCTATTAGGCGCAAATGCCTATTAAGAGATTTGGTGCTCTTGGGCACCATTGCTCCTGCTATTTTAGAAAAAAATAAAAAATATATTTATTTGTTCAAAAAATTAGAAAACAAATCATGGAGTAGCTAATGAATTGTCCCATAAACGTGCAAAATTTCAGTTTCAAATACAAAAAATTCTGGGCTACACAAAAGTAACAAACGTGTGGATCTGGGTATGCATATTTCAAATCTCCAAATTTCAACAGATTTTGTCTTTTTTGTGTAGTCTACAATATAAAGAATATCATATTAAAATTTTACACGCTTGTAGGTTACTTTATTTATTATGTCTACATTCATTTTCAGATTTTTTTGAAACAAATATGTATGCTATTTGATTTTTTTTAAACAGCAGAGCACTGGTGCCCATTAGCCAAAGACACTTTTCGCAAATGCCTACAATAAAGGAACGGATGGTGACCTTATTTTATAGAGAAACCATAGTGTTTGTGAAGTTAAAGTCATGAACACACGCTGTTCGGTTTTTGGTGAAATCAAAATTTAGCAGAGATGAAGATCTTTGTTTGAATCCCGTGATGAACACATTTTTCCTAAATTAGCTACCAGTATTGTGATGAATACATGCCGGTCTGTTTTTCGGTGGAGTAGCAGACATGCAGGGGATCGAAAGAAACGGCAAAGTAGCCAGAAATCAGGGGTCAAATATAAATTCGAGAAAGGAAACGTTTATTCAACAGTCAGGCTGACATGTGGGACGTATCTTGCAGCCGCGGCCCCAACATTTATCATTCAGAGAGGATGACATGTGGGACCCACGAACCAGTATCGTTCTCGGCGTTTCTCAAAGGGGGCAGGAGATCGAAAGAAAAAGGCAAGTAGCTCGAAATCAGGTGTCCAAAAAATCCAAGAAAGGAAAGGTTTATCGCACAAAGAGGCTGACATATTGTACCCAGTTTGCAGCAGCGTCATCAACGTTTCAAAGGCGGTGGAGTTCGAAAGAAAAAGGCAAATAGCCAGAAATTAGGGGTCAAAAATAAATCCAGCAAAGGAAACTTTTATCGTACAAAGAGGCTGACATGTGGGACCCAGCCAGCAGCGTCCTCAACGTTTCTAAGGTGGCAGGCAATGGAAAAAAGGCAAATAGCCAGAAATTAGGGGTCAAAAATAAATGCAACAATAGAAACTCTTATTGTTCATAGAGGCTGACATGTTGGACCCATGAGCCAGCAGGGCCCTCAACGTTTCAAAGGCGTCACGGGATCAAAAGAAAAGAACCAAGTAGTCATTAATTAGGTGTCAAAAATAAATCCAAGAAAGTAAATGTTTTACTTTTCATAGAGGCTGTCATATGGGACCCATGAGCCAGCAGCGTCCTCAACGTTTCTAAGGCGGCTGGGGATCGAAAAAAAAAGCGAAGTAGCCATTAATTAGGGGTCAACTATAAATCCAAGAAAAGAAATGTTTATTGTTCTTAGAGGCTGACATGTGGGAGCTATGCGCCAGCAGCGTCCTCATCGTTTCAAAGGCGGTCGGGGATCCAAAGAAAAAGGCAAATAGCCAGAAATCAGGGGTAAAAAAAATCCAAGAAAAGAAATATTATTGTTCATAGAGGCTGGCATGTGGGACCCATGAGCCAGCAGCGTCCACAATTTCAAAGGCGGCACAGGATCGAAAGAAAAAGGCAAGTGACCAAAAATCAGGGGGTAAAAAATCCAAGAAAAAAACTTTATTGTACATAGAGGATGACATGCGGGTCCCATGAGCCAACAACTTACTCGTCGTTTCAGAGGGCCGAGGCGGCATGAGATCGAAAGAAAAAGGAAAGTGACCAAATATCAGGAGCAAAAAATAATCCATGAAAAGAAACTTTCATTGTACATAGAGGATGACATAGGGTCCCATGTTGTAGCAGCGGTCTGAACGTTTCAAGGACGGCATGAGATCGAAAGAAAAAGGCAAGTGACCAAATATCAGGAGCCAAAAATAATCCAAGAAAAGAAACTTTTATTGTACCTTTGAGAGTCGGCATGAGATTGAAAGAAAAAGGCAAGTGACCAAATATCAGGAGCCAAAAACCTAGAAAAGAAACTTTTATTGTACATAGAGATGACATGCGGGTCCCATGACGCTGCAGCATCCTCAACGTTTCCAAGGCGGCAGGGGATCAAATGAAAAGGAAATAGCCAAAAAGCAGAGGGTGAAAAAAATCGAAGAAAAGAAACTTTTATTGTTCGTAGTGGATGACATGTGGGACCCATGAGGCAGCAGCATCCTCAACGTTTCCAAGCAGCAGGGGATCGAAAGAAAAAGGAAATAGCCAAAAATCAGAGCGTGAAAAATAATCCAAGAAAAGAAACTTTTATTTTACATAGAGGATGACATGTGGGTCCCATTTTGCAGCAGCGGTCTCAATGTTTCATATGCGGCTTGAGATCAAAAGAAAACGAAAGTAGCCCGAAATTAGGGGGAATAAAACTCCAAGAAAAGAAAGTTTTTTGTACATAGAGGATGACATACGGGTCCCAAGGCGGCAGGGGAACAAAAGAAAAAGGAAATAGCCAAAAATCAGAGGGGTGAAAAAAAATCCAAGAAAAAAGAAACTTTTAGAGTTCATAGTTCATAGAGGATGACATGCGGGTCCCATGAGGCAGCAGCGTCCACAACGTTTCCAAGGCGGCACACAGGACCAAAAGAAAAAGGATGTACCCCTGCTGGGCCTTTTGATCAAAAAATAATCCAAGATAAGGAAGATATAAATTGGGGCTGCCTGGCCATCTGGGCCTTCTAACCTGCTGGACGTCTTTTGACTCGTACAATTTCAGCCCACTCCAAAACAAGAAAGTCCTATGCTTCGCAAAAACAAAACAAAAACAAGGAGATTCATATTAGTTCGTTTATGTAAAAATAAAGATTTAATTTATCCGTTTGCAATAGCTCAGAGCGAAATACACTGTTTATTGTCTGCAAAATAATCAAGATATCACATGTTTCTTGTACGGGGAGGCTGACATCGTGGACCCATGAGCCAGCAGCGTCGTTTTAAAGGCGGCAGGGGATGGAAAGAAAAAAAGAAACATTTATCGTTCTGAGAGGATGACATGCGGGACCCATGTGGCAGCAGCATCCTCAACGTTTCCAAGGCAGCACGGGATCCAAAAAAAGGCAAAATAGCCAGAAATTAGGGGTCAAAATAACTCCAAGAAAAGAAAGGTTTATCGTCCATAGAGGCTGACATGTGGGACCCATTAGCGAGCAGATTCTTCAACGTTCAAAGGCGGCAGGGGATCAAAAGAAAAAGGAAGTAGCCAGAAATTAGGGGTAAAAAATAACTCCAACAATGGAAACTTTTATTGTTCATAGAGGATGACATGCGGGACCCATGAGCCAGCAGCTTCCTCAACGTTTCAAAGGCGGCATGGGATCGAAAGAAAAAGGCAAGTGACCAAATATCAGGAGCCAAAAATAATCCAAGAAAAGAAACTTTATTGTACATAGAGGATATGCGGGTCCCATTTAGCAGCAGCGGCATTGCACTGCTGAGCGGCAGGGGATCGAAAGAAAAAAAGGCAAGTGACCAAATATCAGAGCCAAAAAAATCCAAGAAAAGAAAGTTTTATAGTACATATAGAGAGGACATGTTGGGTCCTGATTTAGCATCAATATATCACCGTTTGGGAGGCTAAGCAGGATCGAAGAAAAAGGCAAGTGACAAAATATGAGGTGCCAAAAATAATCAAAGAAAAGAAAGTTTTCAACGTTTCAAAGGCGGCAGGGGATCAAAAGAAAAAGGAAGTAGCCAGAAATTAGGGGGCAAAAATAACTCCAAGAAAGGAAACTTTTATTGTTCGTAGAGGATGACATGGGGGACCCATGAGCCAGCAGCTTACTCAACGTTTCAAAGGCGGCATGAGATCGAAAGAAAAAAACGCAAGTGACCAAATAAGATGAGGTGCCAAAAATAATCAAAGATTTATTGGACATAGAGGATGACATGCGGTCCCATTTTGGTGCAGCGGTCTCAATGTTTGAAATGCGGCTTGAGATCAAAAGAGAAAAAGAAAGTAGCTAGAAAGTAGGGGGTCAAAAAAAAATCCAAGAAAAGAAAATTTATTTACATAGAGGCTGACATGCGGGTCCCATGTGCCAGCAGCTTACTCAACGTTTCAAAGGGGCCAGGGGATCAAAAGTAAAAGGCAAGTGACGAAATATCAGGAGCCAAAAATCAGAGGGTGAAAAAAAATCCAAGAAAACAAACTTTTATAGCACATAGAGGATGACATGCGGGTCCCATGAGCCAGCAGGTTCCTCAACGTTTCAAACGTGGCATGAGATCGAAAGAAAAAGGCAAGTGACGAAATATCAGGAGCCAAAAATAATTCAAGAAAAGAAACTTGATTGTACATAGAGGATGACATGCGGGTCCCATGTGTAAGCAGCTTACTCAACGTTTCCAAGGCGGCAGGGCATCAAAAGAAAAAAGGAAATAGACAAAAATCAGAGAGTGAAAAAAAACCATAGAAAATAAACTTTTATAGCACATAGAGGATGACATGCGGGTCCCACGAGCCAGCAGGTTCCTCAAAGTTTCAAACGTGGCATGAGATCGAAAGAAAAAAAGGCAAGTGACCAAATATCAGGAGCCAAAAATAATCCAAGAAAAGAAAGTTTATTGTACGTAGAGGATGACATGCGGTCCCATTTTGCAGCAGCGGTATCACCGTTTGAGAGGCTGCACGGGATCGAAAGAAAAAGGCAAGTGACCAAATATCAGGAGCCAAAAATAATCCAAGAAAAGAAATTTTATTGTACGTAGAGGATGACATGCGGGTCCCATTTTGCAGCAGCGGTCTCAACGTTTCCAAGGCGGCACAGGACCAAAAGAAAAATGAAGTAGCCAGAAATCAGGGGGTGAAAAAAATCCAAGAAGAAAGATTTCAATTGGGCTGCATCTGGACATCTGGGCTTTCGAACTATCCTGCTTGGCCTTTTGACTCGTACAATTTCAGCCCACTCCAAAACAGGAAAGTTCCGAATTTTCTAAAAAAACAGGAAAGTCCTATGCTTCGCAAAAACAAAAAACAAGGAGATTCAACATATAAGTTTGTTTATGTAAAAATAAAGATTTAATTATCCGTTTGAAATAGCTCAGAGCGCAATACATTGTTTATTGTCTGCAAAATAATCAAGATATCATATGTTTCTTGTACGGGGAGGCTGACATCGGGGACCCATGAGCCAACAGCGTCGTCAACGTTTGAAGTGTGGGGATATAAAAATAAACCAAAAATCTGTTGGTAAAAAATCCAAGAAAAAGAAACATTGGCTCATAGAGGATGACATGCGGGACCCATGAGGCAACAACATCCTTAGCGTTTATTGTTCATAGAGGTTGACATGTGGGACCCGTGAGCCAGCAGAGCGTCCTCAACGTTTTAAAGGCCGGCAGGGGATCGAAGAAAATAAGCCAAAATCGCTTTGGTTAACAAAATCCAAGTAGGCAAATATTTACCGCTCCGAGAGGATGATGCGGCGGGGACCCATGAGGCAGCAAGATCCTCACCCATTCCGCTAGGGGAAATATCCTAAATTAATGAGGGGTTCAAAATAAATCCATCAAAGGAAACTTCTTATTGTCTATAGAGGATGAAGAAGGGACCACCTGCCAACAGCTGGCCCCTATCACAAGCTTCGTAGGGGCGTGGAGATCAAAAGAAAAAGGCAAGCCAGAAATTAGGGGTAAAAATAACTCCAAGAAAGGAAACTTATTGTTCGTAGAGGATGACATGCGGACCCATGAGCCACAGTATCAACGTTTGAAAGGCGGCATGAGATCGAAAGAAAAGGCAAATATCAGGAGCCAAAGATAATCCAAGAAAAGAAACTTTATCAGACGAGTGATGACATGCGATTCCATTTAAAGGGAAGAATGTCTCAGCGTTTCAATGCGCTTTGAGATCAAAAGAAAAGAAAGTTGATTGTACAGAGAGGATGACATGCGGGTCCCATGAGTCAGCAGCTTACCATACGTTTCCAAGGCGGCAGGGGATCAAAAGAAAAAGGAAATAGCCAAAAATCAGAGGGTGAAAAAAATAAAGAAAATAAACTTTTATAGTACATAGAGGATGACATGCGGGTCCCATGAGCCAGCAGGTTCCTCAACGTTTCAAACTTGGCATGAGATCGCAAAGAAAAAGGCAAGTGACCAAATATGAGAGCCAAAAATAATTCAAGAAAAGAAAGTTTTATAGTACATAGAGGATGACATGGTCCCATTTAGCAGCAGCGGTATCATCGTTTGGCAGGGGATCAAAAGAAAAAAGAAATTGCCAAAAATCAGAGGGTGAAAAAAACCAAGAAAATGAACTTTTATAGTACATAGAGGATGACATGCGGGTCCCATGAGCCAGCAGGTTCCTCAACGTTAAACGTGGCATGAGATCGAAAGAAAAAGGCAAGTGAAAAAATATGAGGAGCCAAAAATAATTCAAGAAAAGAAAGTTTTATAGTACATAGAGGATGACATGCGGGTCCCATTTAGCAGCAGCGGTATCACCGTTTGAGAGGCGGCAGGGGATCGAAAGAAAAAGGCAAGTGAAAAAATATGAGGAGCCAAAAATAATTCAAGAAAAGAAAGTTTTATAGTACATAGAGGATGACATGCGGGTCCCATTTAGCAGCAGCGGTATCACTGTTTGAGAGGCAGCAGGGGATCGAAAGAAAAAGGCA